>OZ010736.1:173096086-173696086 GCA_963932295.1 Tipula lateralis | reverse complement strand
TCGCCGCCTACCTCTTCGCCTACCGAAAGGCGGCTCTCCCTTCAAAGATCGCTGTATCATTCGGTTTGGAACAGCAATCATAACGTGACCGACCCACCGTACTCGCAGTCCTTTGATTTCATGCGCGATATCAGGAATGTGCATGAAATTCTCGATCTCATGGTTGAAACGAACTCGATATGTGCCACCAACGTCGCGTTTTGAACCATATATCAAACGCACGATTCTTCTCTCGAATGTTAGAAACCAGCTCTCGTACTCATCAGTCAAGGTCCAACTCTCACATCCATACATGGCAACGGGTCCGATCAACACTCTGTACAGTTTCAGCTTATCTGCATTTGCAAGATATTTTGATTTCAGAAGGGGACGTAGAGGATATAAAGTCTGATTGCCAGCGGTAAGGCAAACCTTGATATCCTCTCCCACACTATTATCGTGAGTAATGAGTGATCTAAGATACCTGTATATCATCACACGCGTCTTGGTTTCGAAAACCAGAGATCAGATATTTGGTTTTGGACTCGTTGATTGTGAGACCAATGGAACACTGGAAAACAACGGAAGCTGAACACTTCTAGTGGATCATGTATCTCTTTCACTTCGTTTCCATTTAATTCAATCACACAGATATCATCTGCATATGCAAAAAGTTGATTGGATTGTTGGAATAAGATATTGTCTTGAGGTATTTCACTTCTACGAAGGATGTATTCCAACATGAGATTAACAAGTATCGGGGACAGCACATCTCAGAGCAAAAATTCTCGATATCCTGTTCTCAACTTTGACTTAGCATTCTGACTTGTATTCCTAAAGCACCTACCATAGTCTCTCTCGATTGATCGAGTCATAGGCTTGCTTCAAATCTAGGAATAACTGGTGTACATCGCGAGATGTTTCGTACTAGTTGGGAAGAATCATCCGTATCGAAAACACTTTATTAGTGACTGACAGATTTAGACGGAATCCTTGGTAGTCACCGAGAATTTCCATTCGTACAGTGCTTTCTGATCGGTTAACAAACTTGGTTATTTTAGCCAAATACTTAATTTCAAGTACAATCTCACACAATGAGTAGCTTGAGGTAGACAAAAGCTGTATAAACAGGTCATTCAATAAGTCCGTAGGATAAGTTAGAAAAAACAAAACTCGATTTTATTATTCAACATAGTTGCTTTCGAGGGCGGTACAACGAGTATAGCAATTTCCAACTTTACGATACCACTTTTATGGTATGATTTCTCTTTCTCGTCAAATAGCTTCAGCGATTACTTCATCATTGGACTTAGTTTTCATTCCAGCAAGCATTCTCTTGAAATCTGAAAACAGTAAAAAGTCGCTAAATCTAGAAAATATGGTGGATGGGTAAGCAATTCAAAGCCCAAATCATTCAATTTAGTCATCGTTTTCATCAATCTGTAAAACATATTCTAGGTGAAACCACTTTTCTTTTGCAAATGTGGCCGTTTCTTTGCAATTTCAGCCTTCAATCGATCCAAAAGTGCACAGTAATAGTCGCTGTTGATGGCGGTTGCTTTTTGGAGATAGTTGATGAATATTATTCCGTTCGCATCCCAAACTACAGACGCTATCACCTTACCGGAACACATTTGCGTCTTTGCTCGCTTTTGGATTCGGTTCGTCGACTGCTGTCCACTCAGCTGACTTACTTTTTTTGGATTCTGGTGTATAATTGTGAAGTCATGTCGCATCTCTTGTCACATATCGACTATAGAATTCCATTTTATTGTGGTTTAACAGCGCCAAACACTCCTCTGAAGCATCGATTCGTTGTTGTTTTTGGTCGACTGTGAGCTCACGCGGCATCCACTTTGCAGAGAGCCTTCGCATATCCAAATGTTCGAGTAAAATGGTAAAAACACTACCATCTGATATCTTTACAATGTCAGCTAGCTCGTGCACCTTCATTTTGCGATCGTTCATAACCAATTTGTGGATTTTTTGATGTTTTTTGGAATAACAGCCTCGCTTCTGTAATATCTTCTCTACCATTTGTCTCAATGGAGCAGAGTTCGGATAATGTTTATCAAACCATAGTTTGGTTTCCACTATATTTTTTTTATCAAAAAGATTTTTTTTTTCTCAAAAACAAAAGTTGCTTCACACAAAATGCTATAACTCACGAATCAGTAGTCAGATTGCTGTCAAATTTATTCACGGATCGTTTAAGGGTTAGTATACTAAATAAAAATCATGGAAAAAAAATTTATAAACGACATCTATGTGTCATCCTACGAACTTATTGAATGACCCTGTATTACTCAAATAATCTTAATTTGATATATTAGATTTCAAACTCTAGAATGCAGTCGAATATAAACTTCACTCTCGAGAGTTTAGAATTGGTAAACCTTTCAATTTCTGCCTGTTTCTATCTGCAATTTATTTTAAGGCTCAAGGTACTCCAAACTCTTTCGAGGATCGCTTCTTTTACATCCTAGTTTATGTCATGACATAAAGACAAATCAATTATGCCAGCCTATAGAACCGACATGAAGGATGGTCGGTCGATGAATTCTGCACTCAACAGGGAGTCATAGATGTGTTCTTCACACCACCGAATCAGATATTGAAAAAATTTCTCTTGAATCCTTCTCCTATCTGGATTTGGATCTTTAACCACTGTACCATTGGGGGGGAAATTCAATCGGTACTATACAGCATAAATACATGCCTGAACATTCATTTGGCCATAAAAACCATATAGAATTTTGGATCATTATCAATGAATAAAAAATAAAAAAAACGACATTTAAATTTCTACACATCACGCACAAATTCTGTGTTTTTATTGCAAAATATACAAATTTCTCGGTATATTGATCGACATAAATTTTTGATTAGATGCTACATTAATTTCTCCGAATTTAGTACACGATACTATTCTTTACTAAGCCAAAAATACGATAAAAATCTAATGATATTTATTAGGCTTCCAATGTCACCATGGCGCATTTATTGAACTTCTCTATATAATTTCGATTAATCTATTTTTAGGAATAAAAATATTATGCAAATTACTGCCCTTAATTTACGACGATATACCCCCTCGTATGTATATCACCATCCAACATACATACATATATTGATATACGAATATGTTTATGTATAGACAAGAAAAGGGTTGTCACCAAAATTTGCATATACACGTCTCAAATCGCGATTCTATTTTTAATCGAGTTTAAAACTATTTTCACGGTCACATACACGTCAACAAAATATTTAAATTGTGCATGTACCCCTGGCAAACAAAAACACAAATGTATAAATAGTTTTTTTTTGGTCGCAAGTTGGTCGCGAGTTTTATTTAATACATTAATTATTGTAAATGTTTACCCAACTTCCTTTCTGTTTCCAATCTAATTTTGGAAATTAATTATTCGTGCAATAAATTCCACCACCACTTAGTGCGGAGACATTCTTTTTTATTTCACTCAAATTAGGTTATTGCGCGAATATAAATTACTAATTACATTTTATTATTGGATTATTTAACGTGTACCGCGATTAATTTATTTTCAAATCGGAAAATAATTTTTCACACAACCGAAACAAATTACAAAATGTTTTGGTTTTTTATATACATATTATATTGTTAGTGCGCTTCGAAGGCCAGCCAGATAGTAGATTATTACATTTTATGTGTGTTATACAACGTGACCATATAGCATGGTTGAACGACATCATTACGAATTTGTCTCTATGATGAATTGTAATATTTTTGTTGGCACATACGAGCCGAAAAACGCCGGCGTTAATTTATATTTGCATTAGTGATTTGTAAACAGAATATTTGCAGGTGTATTTTGAGAATGCGTTGGCGTGTCCGAGAAATGTCATTGTTTGTTGTTGGTTGGTTTTATGACCGCGTAAACAAGTCTAAAATATTTCATCGTATACGTCATTATTAGCGTTGGTGTATTAAATAGCTTGATTAATAAGGTTTCAGGCGACAGGTTTAGCTAGATCCGGGCCAGTTGCATTCCCGATAATTGTTAAAATGTCCATTTTACATATCGAAAATTGGGATTAATATTGGATTAGTAGGTTTGATTGGGAAACTGGGTTTCATTTTGTTAATGTTTCCATTTGGCAAGTAATTAGTTATGATATAAATATATCAAATTTTGCCCCAATATGGGTTATATGAGTAACGTTTCTACACATCGTAAAGTTTTTGCAGAAAAACAACTACAATTCTGACCGACCAAATGGCGCAGCGGTTAAACCTGCGGCAATTAGAGTGGGAGGTACCCGGTCCGAATTCCGATATGGTCAGGATACAAAAGGGATTTTTCACCAGCTGATTAACATCGGTGGTGTGAATGAACACATCTATGACCCTCTGTTGAAGTGTAGGGTTGCTCATGGACCGTCTCATTTTTCTAAGTCAGAACTATAGGCTAGCATGGAGCTATGCAATGTGTAGATGGTTTCTACGTTAGCGGTATGTTCTCGATTTGGCTGAACCACGAACGATTAGGAGTGCCTTAAGCCGCTAAAACAGATTGAAAAGATAAAAATAGAAGTGGTCGTCAGTTTTCATGCCCTGATTAGGAGTTTCTTGAAAATCGTATATTTTAGAGCTCTTGTAAACAAATTTTCTTAAATTATTGTTGACTTTGTAGGCCAGTTCTCAATCAATAAGGGAATGACTTCTTCCAATTTTAAGTAAATTTGACCTGCCATGATTTCATGTTACAGACACATATTTGTTCCTTATCTTTGTTAAGTTACAAAAGGGGCCTAACGTAACCCTTCAGTCAAACCTTTTCCTTTAAAATTAGCCTCGGTAAGGAAACTGTGACATCTCGAATTTATTCATAATTCGAGTCGCCTATACAATGGCTACATCATCTGAATATGTTAGGTTTTAGCTTCTGTTCGCATCATTCGTTTCAAAAACGTTCGTTAAGATGTTCCTTTTCCGTTATGCGGGGTCATTCAAAAGACCTAGTTAAATATTTAGATTGTTTCCTAATTTTCTCATACCACTTTCTAGTATTACGAGGAACAGAATTATCTAAACTTCCTTTAGGATGACAATTTTGACAGTGTGTTCCATATTGCGTTCCTGTATAATATGTCGAACGCTTATTAGCAGTTCACGAAGAGTAGATAGGGCAAATAACATTCATTAGATTACACATTGATGGTACGTGCTGGGTTGATATAATCTGTATAAATTCGTCCAGGTCTGAAGCCAGCTGTTTCGTTTCTCAATTTCGAGTTCACTGTCGATGAAATTCTATCCACGATGATCATTTGTATGCTTGTATTGAAGAAAACTGGCAGTTTTTGGATTGTTCTAGGCCACCTTTCTTGGGAATCGTTTATGGTCAAAGTTTTCATTTTCTCCGCGGTATTCTACTAGGATTCCATATATTTATATGCTATTATTAGTCTCAATTGGGCAAATGTTTCCTTTAAACATTTCGGTTGGTATATTGTCGGTGCCAGTAATCTTGGCATTTGGACGATGACACTGCGCTAGTTCATGCTCTGTTGATTGTTTCGTTACTAGCGTGATTTGTTAAATCTTAAGATTTTCTTGTTGTTGGGGATGTTTTGTATCGAAATATTATTCAATTGTGCTTCATCTGTTATTAAGATTTCAACAGATGTGTTTTTTAATGCTGGTATATTGATAAATTTTCTCAGTTTTTTGTCGTACGTATTGATATAGTGCGCGCATGTTCCTATGGCTGCTGTAGCTTACGATCTCTTCTCATTTTATTAATTTCTCGTCTTGGATCTTCGTATTAACATTTCAGCTGCGACCTGTTTGGTTGGTACATGAGTAATAAAAGTTGTTTCAATTTTCTTCCATTTATAGAGGGACGCAAAAGTTGTCCCACATATATTTTGAAAAATAACTTTTTTGTATAAGTTTTGTGGACCGAATAGAGAACGTTCATAGACCATCTGGGAATTATATTGCTGCATGCCTCGTTATAGCTTTGCATTAAAAGATGTTTTGGGCATTGAATTCATCCCAACTGAAAATTATAGATGTTTTTATACAAGTGGACGATCTAAATCATGGTTAAAAAATTGTGAGAAATTTTTGGTCACACTTTATGTGTTTCGTTATAGGCTTCTTCGATCTGACCCCAATAGATCGCTCTTTCTGATGGCGTTTTATTTCGTAATAAGCACGGATCTCTGCTGAATGAGTATCTTGTGTCCCGCATCATATGTCGGTGTTGAATTTGGAACTGTGATATTACCAGATGGTTGTTACTATGAATATCTTCACCTCTCATGTCCTGATATCTTGTAATTATACAGATTTCTCGTTGATATTTTTGTATGAAAATCTATTCCTATATGAATAGTTTAGTGCGCAACCCAGAAGTCGAGGAGTCTTTCTCTATTCTTATTACGCCTAGAGTCTTACAAATATTCACACATGGTGGTTGTAAAGTCGGTGATGTCTTTTATGTAAAATCTCTTATTTTGATATCATTCATATAACTGGTTTCCATTCCATTAGGGTCTTCCTTGATTTAAGTGTACTTACAATACCCATATAATTTAAAATACACGGCTTTTCTCCTAATTTCACTCAGACCAAAAATTTTGCTGATGATTTTCATTAGAGACATTTCCAGCGCATTCAAACTCAGGCTTGCCAAGTTTCACTGTATACACATATTATTTGATATTAAAGATTCAAGATTATCTCTGTGAATAAATTACTAGACATGTATCTTAAGAATATAAAATGAATCATCGTTAGAAATTTAGTATATTCTGATTAGCAATCATCTTATTATACTCGTATATAGAATATATATTGACAAAATCAAAGTGGAAACGGTATTCATATAAAATTCGAATATAAAATTTTATTACCAGATATTTTCGACTTTCCTAGTTACGTATAAAATCAGTAAAATTTTTAATTCAATGCGGCACTTGGTCTTGATTAGATCATTTGCTATGAAATATTGGCACCACTCATACTCACAATTGAGTAATTTCGAATTAATTGAAATTGATCGATAAGATTCGATTGACTGTATTCGTCTTATATTTTTCCGAATCATCCTGATACAAAACATTATATCGAACACAATATTTGATTAATATATTCTTTATAAGCGACACTTGCCCAAACATCTTGCGCACATTGATACATATATATAATATTGTTAATAAATAAAATACATCTGTTCAACATATATGTATGTTATCGAAATTAGTATAATGTTGATAAAACAACATTTTGTGTTTTTTATATATAAGTTTTTCTCGTTTTATAGGGATTAAAATAAAATCAATGTCTGACTACATATAAAAAGAAGAAACAGCCAACACACGAAAACTGTTCGAGATAATTAAAGTGGACACGTTCATATAGACGTTCATATACGCCATGGCCATACATCATATGAAAGTCACGTGATTCGAAGCGCGAATAATCTGTACAAAAAAAAAGAAAGAAACTTGTTAACACCACACACGAAAATTTTTCACATGTATGGCACACTGCCATATTCTGTTTACCCACTTCTTATTGATGATTTTTCGATTTCTGTCATTCTCTTGCAAATTAATCTTAGTAAGAAAGAATGTGTATATAGTTAGCTATATACCAAAAATATAAAAATTCAAAGCAAGTTTAATGAAATGAGAAGATTATGATTGGGTTTTTTGTGTTGTATTAGATTATATATAGATAGGTTCAAGGATAAATCAAAGCATTGAGTCATACATCATATCTATAAATAATTCAGAATTTTTATTAACCATCCACACATATGTATGCTTTGTTACGTAATTAAGAATAGTTGCGGATATATTCGTATCAAGTATATAATAAAGACCAAAATGCACTAAAATCTATGTATAAAGTTTTGACCCATGGCAAGTCCTCTCTACAATCGATAAAACCGAATCATGTTTGTTGAGAATGTTCGGAATGTACTTTTTTCAGCAGCTCCCATTCATAATTCACCTTTGATCATTATTTGCCATGAACAATCTGTTTCGTTGTTCGATCCAATTATGTACCTTAGAATACTTATGGAGGTGAAACTGCAACCCAGTTCTTCATAATTTTACTTCGTTCTCAAGTGTGATTTAAACAAGTCAAGAAATCGCTTGTTAACACCACGTTTCAGATTTATGTTGATTTGAGGTAATACTTTCATCCGAAACTGGTAAGGCGTTCATCGCAGAATATCAAAATGTTAGACCATTTTGATATCACGATTCTTGGAAAATATTAATATTTATTCCAGATAAGCCTTGTTCGTGCTTAATACTACGGGTAGGTTTCTGATGTCAATTCAACATCCTTATCAGAAAATATTTCATTATAGAAGAACATTTGTTGCAATATTTATAAAAAGATTGGGACATATTATATATTGCCTAGCGTACCTTAATCTATTGAATGGACCTAAAACATCTCTTTTATTTAATAAAAACTGAATTTTGTGGAGTTAAGCCCATTAGTTAGCTCGATTAAACTTCTAACTTAAGTCGCTTTGCTTCTATAATCGTACTTCGAAGTCCTCTGATTGGATTTGTAATGTATTGGTCAATAAATACGACACGATGTTGGTCCATCTGACATATTTTATTTTATGGATTCTTATGTAGATGGTCTTTCCATATGCACCATGGTGTCAAGTAATACGTAAAAATTGAAATTACTTTGCCATATGCTCTTTCCACTTGTGTTTAGCATCAAGAATGTTATGTCTAAATATTTTGCCGTATTCGCACCCAGCATTGATTGTGGGTTCAGTTAGACTTTGTTAGTAAACTTGACATGTATAGATTTCGTTCCTTTAAGCTGAATTCGCCATTTATTAGATCATAGCTGCTCATTGCATGGGTGGCGCAGATCTCAATGTAGTGTATACTCGCGTCTTCGAGCCACACTTTATCGAAGGCAGGCTTGTGCTACATCCAAGAAGATCATATTTTCGATTTTCTAGCGAATCTATAATTCTGTGTATTTGGTCTATAATAGAACGTCTCTATAAAGTCAAATTGATGTTGAGGAATAAGTTTTGTGACGTTCAGTTACGACCAAGCAGTCGTTCAAGAACGTCATCATAAGATCGAAACCGTATTAGCAAATTACAATATATAGCACAAAACCATAACTCAAATTCAAAAGCAATTTTATTGGTATGGTTCATTCGACCTACTAGTTGTTAAACTGATTATCCTGTATTAAGGTCGTAAGGTGCCGATTTTTAGTGTTTAAGTGGCTAATAATTTCATATTTTAGTCTGATAATGGTACGAGCTTCCTGTTTAGATTATTCACTTACCAATCACTGTTTGCCTCAAAAGAGCATCAACCTTACTTTTAGCCATCTTCATTTTGAATGGAAGGTATCTGTATGGGTCATTTAAGTACTTTTGTTACTTTCCACAGCCAATTGTACTTGAATTGTTTGATGTAGCACCTTTAGCTTTTCACCTTGCTGTAAGTATGCTGTAATTTAACAGTTTTAATTGGTCATCAAGTTGAATCGAGATTTTATTTGATCGGAGCTCACATGGTTTTCGACTATTCAAAAAGTCCGGTTGCTTATTAATCATTGCTATACCGAATATTTAACGCAGTCACAATGCTGTGTTATTGAGAACAGGTTATCGTGAACTTTTAATTATTTCTGGTGTTCGACAAGGAGATGCGGTGTCCCCAATACTTTTTAATCTCATGTTGAAATACATCCTTCGTAAAAGTGACGGAGGGAAAGAGATGCTTGATAAGTTTCTGTTGGTCTCAAAATCAATGAGTTAAAAACCAAATATCTGATCTCCGGTTTTAGAGACCAAGAGGCAATTGATTTCAGTAGTGATAAGTAACCACACATTTGAAGGTGTGATGTTAAGTATTATCATTTTGACATGTATGGATGGGAGAGGTGAACCTTGACGGATGAGAACGATAGATGGCTTGTAACATTCGACAGAAGAATCATGTGGATGATATGAAATCAAAGGATAGCGATTTCGCTGGCTCGGTCACGTTCTGCTTACTGATCCGAACCAAATGATACAGTGATCTTTTAAGGGAGAATTGCCTTTCGGTAGACAAAGAGATCGCTGACGGCGACGATGGCTTCACGGCGTGGAGAGCGTTCATCTGGCATCTTCCAATTGCTTGCAACGGTACGAAGAGCTGGCTTGTGATCGAAACCGATGAAGTCAGATTTTTCGCACGGTACGGGCCAACAACCCAACGTTATACGTGGTCCTCTTGTTCATGCATGTATATAGTTTCAATAATCCCCATTAATCAAACCAAAATTGTTTATTCACTTGAGTCACAGAACGAATAGTTTATTTTATGTTTTACGACACCCAAACTATTTTATTATAATATGTATGTGTATTTAATATAGAAATAAAGTGTTAAAGTAATTTACATGCACCAATGCTCAACCATCAAATATAAGTATTTTATAGAGTTTGAACAGACCTATGTACAATTGATACGTTTTTGGACGACGCCGTCTCGCAATTTGTATAATGTGTACACAACATGTTTGTTTATTTAGTTTATGTGTATGTATGCTATGTATTTGACGCCACAAAGTAACGATATGTTTTAGCGATTAAATCAAATTTTCAGACACGTGAAACAAATTTTTTAGCAACTATATTAGTTAGTTGGTGCGGTCGACCTATTGTCTAGATTACATGTTATGAGATTTCTATTTATTTGTAAATAATCGCACACACTTTTTTATAAACTCATTATTATTGTGACTTTTTGCTAGTTGCGGTGTAGGTGGTTTTGATTCGTCCACAAACAATAATATGTAGATAAATTTTAATTAAATTAGCAATCCAACACGGTCGCGCTTGTGTTTATATTTTTTGTATATAAAAAAATATTTATTTATAAACACTCGTGCTTTTAAATATTTTAATAAACACAGTATTTTGGCCAATCATACGTTTATCAATGACCACTGGGGGTTTTTAGGCTAAAAATAATATACTCAATAATAATAATAATATAATAATATTATATATAATATATAATATGTGTTTATGCAATATACGCGCTGCTATATAGTTTTTTTTTTAGGAAAGGTTAAACCAGCTCTGTTATCACTGTCTTATCGCACACTAATTAAATAATCAAATGCCTAACTTATTCCTAATGGATCCAGTTGTTTAGTACACAAAAAGATGTATTTACATTTCGATTATATTTTATTTATTTAGACAGTCAACGAATTGCTAAGCAATTTCATGATTTTGATAACAGCGAGTGATATGATTGGGTCGGAACGGAAACAAAATCTCTGAGTTACTTATCGAAAAAAAAAAAAACTTCTTTGTGTAACATCAAACTTTTGATTAATTTCTTTACAGACTTCCCCGTTCGATTTGCTTTTTTTATTTTGGCTCAAATTCAAACCTAATTTTAATTAAATATATTACATATTATATATTACAAATATATAGGGTAACACTGATATACAGAATAATGATATCCCACTAAGCCAGACGTTTAAAATAGAAATTCTCGATATTTATCACATTTCAACAAGCTCATCGAATTACATCAGCATATCGCATGTTCAACATTATTAATTAGAACAAATGTTGATTCAATCATGTGCAATAATGTCAGTTTCAGAGATGATATTTATTTTGAACATATTCGAACTTGAAACATATGGTTGGTTTGCCCTGGCTTAAATCAAAAGCGAGATAAGTTTTGTCGCCCTAATTACAATGTAGTGATATAATTTCATCAACAATTCAGTTCTACACACTGATTTGTCGAGCTAGAAACAAAATTTATCTAGAAATGTTGTTACATTCTACTCAGAATACTGTTTATTCGCGATCCAAGCGCAATGCTACAATCTAAACGAGCTCGGAAATTTTCGATTTCGTCTATATCTGGTGACGTGGTGATCGTGTGTCGGATTGGTGTATATCGATCGAGATGTAAGCACTTAATAGTTTTAATCTAAACTTGTTAATGTTTTGTAGGATGTTCACTCGATTAAATTTAAACTCGACCGGGTGCTTTTATGATATTATTTAATGGAATCTATCATCTTTTGACATTTGACAAGTAAAAACTACACCATTACTAAAACTGCTACGATGCACGTCGTGAAGCACCTTCTCTCGGCCGGCAAAAGTAAAACTGTTGGAAAAATTTGAGCTGTTGAGAAGAATTAAGAATATTGCTGCTGTTGTAGTCCGTACCCAGGTTTGTCGATTCCTCGTCAAGCTTTGGAACTAGACATTCCACAAACGACATTACACCGTATTTTGCATAAAGACTTTGGTCTTACAACTTTTAAAGTTCAGAATTTCATACAAGAACTCAAACCGTATCTTCACTGATTGTTTTCTTCAAATGCATCAAAATAATCCTTATTTTCATGGAACAATCATCTTCAGTAATGAGGCCCATTTTCACCTCGGAGGCTACGTTAATAAACAGAATTGTTGAATTTGGGGTTCAGAAAATTCATGAATGATTGTTGAAAAGTCTCTCCATCGTCAACGTGTTACAGTTTGGTGCGGTTTTTGGGCTGGCGATGAGATTGGACCTTACTTTTTCGAAAATGAGGCTGGTGCAACTGTTACGGCGAATGGATTGTACTATTGAGCTATGATGGCGCTAACAAGCAACGAAACCATCGCAAGTTTGCAAGAAAAGTTTCCTGGCCGTGTAATTTCTCGAATAGGTGATCACAATTGGCCACCGAAATCTTGTGATTTAACAACTTAAGAATTTTTTCTTTTGGTTTTCTTGAACCTTTTTTCAAGTCATGATCTGTTAGATCATATAGCTACTGTCTAATTAATCATCTTGAAACTATTTTATAGGTTCCAACGAAAGTATTGCAGTCTAACAGGAAGTCTAATGATGAAAAGTTTAAATCCGGTACATTGTATCAAAATATATTGGATACAAGCTTGATAATCTAATACTTAGCGTTTCTATTCAACATAGAAACCGATTTTTCATACGTTAAGACCGTTTTACATATATTATTTAGTTTATGATGCCAATCTATTTTATTTACTCTCGAAAAATTATTTAAGGAAAAACGAATGACGCATCCCTTCTACATGTACCTCCACATTAAAATTTGAGACAATCGATTCTATTAATAATAATTTCTAGCAATTTATTACAAATATTGAATTGTGACAAATAGATTTTGAAACTAAAATCTTGTTGAATTGGAACGTGGTTTAAGTGGATATTTCATATATAACCCCAATTAAATTATTTACGTGACTTTAAAGTATATCGACCAATGGCATAGTGAAAAACTATTTTCAGTTGCAGCAAGAGATGCCGTGTTCAGCTACTTAAAACATTTGTGGGGCATTGCACGAGGCGCCACAGTACCCCTTGCAAGCATCTTCCTCTGATAACATGATAAGAAAAAAAATAGGACAGACTTTTAGAACGAGTTTGGTTAGAATTTGCCGAGAATACCATGTACCTTCCTCACTCTGTTAGTTATAGTTATAACATTTACTTTACGACTGTTTTTATCAATAAGTTAATGTTTTTTGAAACGACGAATGATACTATAGAAGCCTTCATATGGATAAGTGTATGCGAACAAAAATTAATTCACAATTCGCTTTCTAATTATTTAATGATAAAACAGCCGTGGAACTTGACTCACGGGTGCCAATTGCATATATTAGTGCATATACGATCGATTGGGACCTGGATCCTGAGAACTGGTCCCAACATATCATCATATGATAATTTGAAGCCTGTTTGATCAACTAAAACTGGTAAAAAATTTAGTTCGTTGTCACCTTGTATAAATAAGAGGAAGCTCGGAGCTCGATCACCTATTGTTAGAACATAAACATAGTGAAGATCATAGTGAAGACTCTACATCCATATTGATCCTCGAATAGTGAGGATGGTCACTCTACATCCGAATTGATATGTTAGAATTCAGCTGATGGTAGATCAAAGCTTCCAGGTTGTGAATTTTTATGTTATTGTGCGCTCAATAATACTTCACTTCTGGAATATATAGTGAGCTCTATTTTGATTTTAGAACCCGCTGGACCAGATAATTATTAAATTGTTACTAACTCTGTAACGATAGATTTAAATTTGTATCTGTTTAATAAAAGTCCGATCACGTTGTGCTTAATAGATATAAGGTTACTTGTTATAGTTAACAGCAATAAAATATAGTGGGGATAAACCTACCAACATTGTACGTTTATTTTGTGGCGTTCAGTAAGTACCAAAATAATTAATTCGTACAATAAACGCCACAATCAAATAAATCGAAAAATTTCCAGTTAAGTTCTTGTAATTCGCTATGCGACACGATTACTGTTGCGACACGATTAAACAGTACATATACGAATCGCACAGTAGACTTCCAACAACCCTTATGTCCCTGTTTGCTTAGGAAATAATTACATTACACTACACAACCTTCCCCCACACTACACAACCTCCCAAATATTTCATACTACAATTCCTGTCTAATTTTTAGACTCTTGGCAACTTCTCAATGTCTGCCTTCTACAATGCCCTTCCCGAGGCCCAGATATTTCCAGGATGTTTATCACATGCTGCACCACAGAATGATAGACAAGAAAAAATGTTCGTTGCCTGACAAATGCAATGTATCATTAGTAGTATTTCAACAGGTGCTTTAAATATGCGAGAAGCGGTTTTGCAATAAATTTTAGCGACTGCAAAAGGAGTCACAAGTGAATTTCTTTTCCGTTTTTGATTCATGTTTTAATGCCGTAGTAATTGGGTTGGGGTGCCTGATTTCGCCCGGTTAAGTGGATTTTAGGCTTGTTGCGGCATGTAACGACAATCTAACTGGCTGCAAGCTGTATTTATTGTGCCCGCGTATTCGCCTGCCTTAGTGATATTTGGCTATACTGGACACCATTCCGGCCAACTTGAATAACTGATCATTTTTAATGAATCGCTGAATTTGTCGTATGAGCAGGAATAATCGAGCTCAACCATAATTTCATAAAATTTGTAAACTCCAATTTATGATTTTTATAACATTCAATAAAACACATTTCGAGTTTGATAAAAAAATTGTACGTTGTAGCAATTAATCCACTTATAAATTAAAATTATATAAGTGGGTTAAGTTGCTAGGCAGTAGAATTTATCCAAAATTATAGGAATAAATTTGGTTCGGTGCATTGGGAAACTATTTATGTTTCGATTAAAACCTGTAAATTAAAACCAACCTCTTCATACTTATTGGTTTCATGATTTGATGCAGATATTTTTTAGTCGTGCATTAACTACAATTTGAAAATAGATAACATTAAGGTGTGAAAGTAAACAGAAGGATTTATATAATTTTATAAAATTCTTGCCATGTGATGGCCTCATGCATCAATATGGTTGTATAGTACTGACATGGAAGATGGGTCGGCCCATGGATTCTGATTCCCCGTGGAGTGCAGAATCCATGGGCCGCTCCATCTTTCATGTCAGGCTGGCATGGAGCTATGCAATGTGCAAATGGTTAGGTAAATCGGACTTATAGCCGTACGTCATCGATTTGGCTGCAAAGCTTAAGGTAAGGACGTAAATAAGCGAACTGCGAAAGAGTTGGGAGTGAGCCCCAAAACAGATTGCATAGTAATAAAATGTATAAAAATACTAAAAAATATGGTTGTAAGTACTTTCTACTATAGTTGAACAATTTTTTCATCGTTCAAATTACATTTTCGTAGAAACGATATTACCTCAGTACACATATGCTGTTTATCTATTACTCACGTATTTCTGATCTTGTCTGAGAAAGTTTTATTAATACAACAGGGTTAATTTTCCAAGAATGAACTGTTGGCTCCAAAACATCAAGATCTAATCAATTTGTCAAATATATAAATAATTTTCGATTTGCAATTGATAATCAACTCATTTCCAACATATATGATAAATACTCATATTATAATAAATTACAGTACAGTAAATAAATTTTAAAGTACCTACTTAAAATGTTGACCTTCTGCTTAGCGATAATACATTTTTACCTTTTGCTTTATTTGTAGTTATAACAACTTCAAAAATAGTAGTTGCGATTGGTCATTTACACCATAAATGAAAAAACAAATAATATCAACGACAAAACTTGTTAAATTATATTTTTTTACGAGATAAAAAATCTCGGCCTTGTTTATGTTCAAAATGTATTGAATGATTTTTTTATAAACTAATTATTTATAAACAATTTGCAGGTTTTTACAACAAAGAATGTCATCCATTTATGGTTGATGGGCAACAAGTTGGTTTGATTCGGCCAAATGTAGTAAAACAATTGTTAAAATATCCCGAAGTATTTTGCTTTCGTACAAATGAAAGCCAAGGCGTTGTTGAATTAAATCCAGCATTTCGAGATTATACGGAACGATCGGAGACGGTCGACAAAGTGTTGCGAGAATTTAGAAAGGATGGCGTTTTTATAACACTTAAGGGATGGCGCGACGAATGTTACGAGGTTAAAACAAATTTTGGCAATTCCCTGTTAAAAATGGATCGTTCGGCAACATGTCTATTTGGTATAAGAAATTATGGTGTCGATATTAATGGATATGTTAAACATCCTACTAAGGGACTATGTATATGGTTGCAACAACGATCTGATACGAAACAAACATGGCCAGGCAAATGGGATAATATGGTTAGTGGTGGCCTATCAGTTGGTTATGGTATTAAAGAGACAGCGATTAAAGAGGCCGAAGAAGAGGCATCGATACCCGAAAAGCTAACAAATGGTTTAGTTTCGGCTGGATGTGTTTCGTTTTATTTTGAAAGTGAACGCGGATTGTTTCCAAATACCGAATTTGTATTTGATCTAGAGTTACCACCAGATTTTTTGCCCAGCAATTCTGATGGCGAAGTGCAGGCATTTGAACTTCTATCGGCGAACGAATGTATTAAAAAAATCTGTTCGCCTGATTTTAAAACTACTAGCTGTCCTGTCGTATTAGATTTTCTAATAAGGCATGGTGTTATCACGGCAGAAAATGGTAAGCTTTTATATTTATATTTATTTATTGGATAAATAATTTATTTTATTTTATATTTTTTAGAAAAAAATTTTACTCAAATTATAGAATTACTCCATGTTCCATTACAAAGTTTATATAAATATCAGGTAAATAAATTAGACTTGATTAATAATCTTGAAAATGGTAAAATTAATTATGCAAAGAATGAAATCAATTAAATTAAAAAAATAATAATAATTATAATAATAATTTTTAATTAATAATAAATTAATAATGGACAACAACAACAACAAAATACAAATAATTTATGTTTTTTTATATATATTTAATGAATTTGTATTATTTATTTATTTATTTTTTTAATTTTTATTTTATAATGTAAAACAATTAAATAATAAAATATATATACATATATAAATATTTTAATTATAATTTTTTTTTAATTAGTACTCAGGATTTATTTTATTTTTTATATATCTACATGATTTATTAAATAAGGGAACACAATAATTATATAAATATATATAAATAAATACACAAAACAATATTATTAAATTAATTAAAAATACCAAAATATTATTAATTTAATTATAATTTTAGAGCAACACAATAACAAATATTTAGAAATTCGTTTAAGAAAAATGTGATAACAAATCAATGATTTTTATTTTATTATTTTATTTTGAAAAAAAAATGTAGGATAAAATATTCAGTTCGTGTTATTTAATTAAGTTTTGCCAAAAAAAAACTAAACAATGATGTCCTATATTGATCCTAGATTAAAATTTAAATTACATGTTTCGAATTATAATTTTAATTAACGTATATAACTTTGCCTTGATCTATATAATTGAGATAAATTATAAATTTCTTGGCACCGAATTATTTAAATGCCATCAGGTTGTTGTAACATCGCTTTATAATTTTAATTAATTTTTTATTTTTTTTATAAAATGTTTAATAAAAAATTAACAAACTTAACTACGATTTATATACCTATGTCGAACTATTTGGGTTCAAATTTCCTAAATAAATTATAATTTAGTTCGACATAACTCCTCAGATTGCAGCACTATATTTAATTAATTATATAAATAAGTGTCTGCTTCTAATGATTTTTCATTTACTCTTGAATGAATACACAAACTTCTTTCGATCATGTTTAATACATAATAAAATCAATAATTTTAATTAGATCAAAAATTTCAACGAATTAGATTTGTTATTATTAAAGAGGTTTGATAGCTTTATTATACAAAGCATCACATAATATTATCGATTGAATTCATCCCACTTTTAAGTTATGTTAATTGTTTATAATTTATCTATAAAGTGATTATTTGTTTTTAAACAATTCTTGTTATTTTTTAAAAATGACCTAAACCCTATTGTCGGAATCAGACATTAAAATAATATTATTATTTAATTAAAATTTAAAAAATATTTAAAACAAGAAAAAAAATTATACATATATAAATATTTAAGTTTAAAAAACTCTGTTCTCTTCTTTTCCCCCAAAAAAAATATTAATTAATCTTTCTTAAATAATATTAAATAATTATAAAATATTATTATTATTTATAAAATAAATTAATTTAAAAAACTTTAAAATTAAAAATAACGTTATGTAGATTTTAATGTTGGATTTTTTTATTTGCAGAATTTGTTTAATGGCAGTAAAATTATTTCGAAACTTTTAGAAACAATTCCTAAACCGTCGAATGAGAAACTATTATAAGTTATAGTGTACTTTATATCAATATGTATCGTAATTGTTATTGGGCGTTTTATGGGTTTTAATTGTTTTTTTTTTTTTTTGAATATATATATCTCTGATAAAAAGTAATGTGTGGTTATTTTTTTGTCCATCAATACTCAAAATGTATCTTTTCGCGATCAAATTCAATTTATGGAACTTTACTATTGTTTCATGTACGTTCAGTTGTAGTCCTGTATAAACCTCTTCTGGCGATTAAACGTACCTATGTTCAAGGGCTGGTGTATATTTAGGCTATTTTTGCCATGAAATGAATTAGCAAGAAATCCAACACACTTCAAATCAAAATTTCTCAACGTTATTTTTAAAATTAAGCTTCTCTATATATTTTAATTTAATTAAAAAAAAATTAATAATTAACAAATAAAAAACTATAATATATAATGAAAAATGAAAACCGCATTAATCTTTAATTTTCAAATCAACGAGTAACATCATAATAAAACAAGTAAACTATGTAATAAAACATAACTTAACTAGAAGCCGTATTAGAAAGATATGTTATATAAATAAAAAAATATATGATAAAAATTTGCGGTTCTAATAAAATAAATTAAAATTAAATTATAATCTTTAATTAACAAAAACATATAACCACCTCCTCCTCCATTATTTGCCGAAACTAATTTATTACAAATAATTTAGACAAATAATATATGAGACTGACCATTTAGATGCGGGATCAAAATGTATGTACTTATAAGTTATAAGTGTATAAATGTATACGCATATAATAATATACAAATATGTTGTTGGAGCATATAATATTTCCAAGTCGCTAACGTGCTCGAATCAATCGAGATTTCAATTTCGTTTTATTATTAAATGTATAATTAGCTAGAAAATTTCAATTATTTAAATATTTAGTCTCCAACGTTAATCATAAATATATATTTTGAGCTTAACTAAAACTCTTGTACAGAAATATGATATGAGTGATTAAAAAATAAATTATTTGTAATAAATTAATATTATTCAAATTTAATTTTATTGTTGACAAAAAAAATTAATAAGAATAAAAAAAAACATATATAAGTTTTATTTTATAATTATAATAATTAATTATTATATTAAATTGCACAAAAAATCTGTAATCAAATAATAAAAAAAAAGTTCAAATTAAACATTTATAATTAAAAACTTTGAAGATTTAAATAACGAGTAGTTTTTAATTTTAAAATTTAATTTAATTTAAGATGAAACTAGTTTAAAAGTTAAAAATATAACTGATCGTCTAATGATTGTCGATCGTTAGAAGTAACCAGACTTTTGCATCGATCTCCAATTTAAATATTTAGTACACGTTTGAAATAATTAATAAAACGGTAAGTATGTGTTCCTGATTCAAGAGGAGACTTAAACATTTTTTAACATCTGAAATCTGCTAAACAGTCGTGGTTAAGGTAGGGTATGCTATACAAATTGCTTAATACGATTTGTGTGAAAGACCGTCTAGTTTGAGTTTCAGATCACAAATACTCTATAGACTACGGAAAACGATTGTAGAATGACGAAAAGATCATTATAGTTATTCAACACCAAAATATTGGAGAGTTCACCATAGCGGTCAAATCCTGTTTTACCATCTCTGTGAGAACGGATCTGGAAAAACTCATGAACTATTTACATGAAATATTTTGGGATGGTCTGAATAAAAGTACTTGAACGAAAAGGCCATGAGAACATTCATCAATTTAAGGTCGGTGCAATATCATGAGAGTTGGCCAAACTTTTCGCGTTCCTAGTCAAGAAATCTTTCCTCAGTCAAGAAACGAAACCCATCAAATATCATCATGGCAAAGACGAAGAACCCAAATGATCAATGTTTGGTTAAAATGATACAAGATAGCGATAATAATAACAGTAGAATGTTCGAACAGAATCAAAACACTACCAAGAGTTACTCTCTTACGATCCTCGGACTTGAGTGTATTTGACGATGAAAAATAAATGAACCTCGACTCGGTTATTTCCAGTCAATTATAAAATTTTATGATCCAACAGTTGTCTGCCTATTATACAAGGGATCAAGGAAGTTTACTCGCCGTTTAAATTGAGTGTAAGCAAAAGACCTTATCTGCGGCATTCTACGTGATTTTTAAAAATTTCATAATCAAATAATGATCTATGATTTAAAGGCCGTAAACGAACTTAGTCGGGTCTCAACTGTGACCTTCCAAACCGTTAATACGTATAGGTTCACATTGTTAGTTTTTGCTCAACGGTGAGGATTTAAATAGATAATCAATAATGTTGATTGATTTTCAAATTATCACTTTCAATATTATAAATGGATAAATCAATTAATTTAAGGCTAAATCAAGTATAAACAAACCAAAGTCGCTTAAACACTACTTTATAACGAAATAAATTCTTGTAATCCGACCACACCAAATTAAAAATGGCGTGTTTTTGTTTATACGTCAAATGTAATCAGACACAGCAAAATTATTAAAATTGAGATTTGGACTATTAATTTACACACAATTAAATAATAATAAAGTTAAAAAGTTTTGTTCAATAGATAATTAAAAACTGAAGTTTATATAATTCAATAATGAACGGTAAATAAATAATGTTTTGACGTTTGGCACAGGTAGATATAAATTATATCATTTTTGGTCTAGGAACGGGACGTGGCCGAGGTCGAGGGGCTCGAGGACGAGGCCGTGGACGTGGTAGAGGTCGAGGACGTGGCAAAAAAGTGGCTCGCGTCGAGTCATCTGATGAAGAATGTGTACAAGATCAATCAATTGAAGAGCATTCAACTGATGATCCACCACCTCCAGAGCCGGCTGTTGTGCCAGAGGAAACTAGTGATGCTACAATCACATTGGCATCAGATGCGACAGGCGCTGATGCGGTAGTTAAAGATGTCGACGAAAACGTTAAAGAAAATGAACCTGAGGGTGTCATTGGACCTCCACCAAGTAAGGCTCTTAGTTTCCAGTCGCATCTTTAGTTTGGATTTAATGTTTATTCTATTTATAGTTGATATGGAAGCTGATATATCTCAACTCGAGGCACCAACATTTACAACCATTTCACGAGGGCCACCAGAGCCTATGTTGCGTTTAAAATGGGATCATAAAGTCTCTCTTATCGGGGAAAAAGTTCTAAATCCCATGATCCATTGTTGTGACCAATGCTTAAAACCTATTCTTATTTATGGTCGCATGATTCCATGCAAACATGTATTTTGTTTAAAATGTGCACGCACTGAACCGGTTAAGGTGTGCCCTCGTTGTAAAGAAAAAGTGTGTCGCGTTGAACAATCAGCTCTCGGTTCAGTATTTATGTGTTCCCATGGAGGAACACGTTACGGAAATGCAGGATGTCGCCGAACTTATTTGTCGCAGCGTGATCTACAGGCACACATAAACCATCGTCACATGGAGAATTCGCCAAAACCACCACCACCAGTTCCTCCAATCGAAATAGCGGGCAAACCGAATATGATCAGCAATATCGTGATAAATCAGCGGAAACCACTGGAACCGACACCCCAGTCATCTGTAATAAATCCAAGGCAAAGTAATACAAATAATTCAATAGTTGGTGGAAATAATAGAATCAACAATACTGTAACAAATACTGGTGTTGTATTTCCACCAACGAGTAATTCTAGCCGAGCTAATTTAATAACAGTTCCTATTCAAGATTCTCAGCAAAATATACCACAAGTAATAGGAATGGGTGGCCAACCGCAAGCACAACCAATATCAGAGGTTACAGGCAACTACTATGGTTCATCATCTCAAGCGCATCCCTATAGTACATCAGCTAGCTTCCAATCGAATCAACAATTCGCCATAATACCAACAATTGCCCAATCAAAAGCAATTCCTCCAACTCAACAAATTCACAATCTCTCATTATCTAGGACATCATCAAATACTGGCACACAATCGAATCAACCATACTACAATCAACCTCATTATGCACCACCCCAATATGGCCAAATGCAGCAACATTATCAATCATCTGGCGGGCGACAATCGTACGATGGGCAAAATTATAATCAAGGTAATAATCCGACCATAACAAATCCATCAACCCTGGGTCAAAGTAATGTTAGTCACAATACATGGAATCAACAACAATACTATAGATGAATTAGAGAATTTATAGAAGATATTCTTAGACAGGAAAATGTTTTGTTTAATTTTTAGCTAGACTAATGTTTTTAATTTTTTCATAATTATAATCAACTTTTTGTTTATATATAAACTATATTTTGATTGAGACATGTGGCCAAGCAATGGACACAATGAATGATGTATTCAGGTAGGATGTAAACCCGTATTTTAAGTTATTGTAAAGCTTTTCACTAGATAGTTCACAAAATAATTATTGTTGAAATAGTTTGAAATTGATTAGTTTTGTTGTGTACAGACTGTAAATATGATGACTAGGTATTAAGTTTTTTGGTTTCAGTTTGATAATCTATAATGCCGAATAATACATTGGTTTGCCTGTTTCGTTGTATTTGGCCATCTGAAAGTATTATGAATGTTGTGGCTGATTAAATTATAATTTAAAGCACACCAGAGAGTAGCATGAATGATTTCAGTAATCCAGACAAAATCTAGACGTTTTTGGTTAGAGAATTTTTTGAACGTTGTATCAAACGGCTATTGACTGTTGCTGGATTGGGATCAAATTTTAATATGTAGCTTTTATAGATTAAGGCGAAACTCGGCTCAGAATCGGTTCGATATGTTAAAGACAGAAACGAAACTATTGATTGGGCATTGTTGTTACATTACGAGCAACATGCTGAACTATTTCTAGATAGCACTGAATTGTCCCAGTATTTTTATTTGAAGCATGATCTATCTGCGCAGCTCTGGCTTCACATGTCTCCATTGATTATGTTATACACTAAACCTATTGGGATAGACCGTCACTTTCGCTAAATATATTTTGAAACCGTCCTATAATTATGGGCCAGATTTTGCTTAAAATGGCACAAGGTTAAACATCATCCGAACAGCTAAGACTGGAGACTAATAGTGCGAAGTAAAGCTGAATAGCATCTAAACTCTTACAACAAGTTGGATCGGTGGCCATTCTCCCAAGTAAAACCAATTAAATTTTAAATAACAAAAATATGGGTTTTTATTATTTACATTTTTGTTTTTATTTGTAATTCTAATATAATCCATAATATTAATTTAAAAACATAATTTTTCGTTTAATTGTGATAATTAAAATTATTATAAATAAAAATATAATCACAATTGTTTTATTTAGCTCGAAACAGAAGAAACCCGAAATTTATTTAAATTAAAAAAAAACTCCAAAGTACGATTATAATTAATAGTAAAACTAAAAGTTTTGTTTTTTATTTGTAAATATTTTTTTTATATAACTTAAAAACTATTATTATAAAATAAATTAAATAATATATATTATAATACAAAAAAACAGAAAAATTAGTTTTTATATTCGTTTTTGATTTTGTAAGTTCTCTTCGGTTGTTTAATTCTTAAAGCTTTTCTCAAATTCATCTCAATCAGTTAGTAACACGCGATTGTTGTTTTAATTAAAATAAAATTTAATAAACCCATAACAATAATTAATTAAGTAATAAAATTAATTTAAAACTACACACTCAGGCGGAATGAAATACAATTTTTTTTGTAGGTTTTTGGTGATTTGAAAATATGTTGGTATGTATGTAGTTGTTGTTTCTTTAAAATTATATTTACATGTTTTAAATTGTTTATTTAAACTATATTTAATATCTTTTAATTAAATCAATTAATTTAATAAAAAATAATAACAAATTTAAACAAAAAATTTCGTTTCATTACTCGTTCGCTCTTATCATGGATTTGATTCCAAATTTATTAAATTACTAGATTCGCTCGCTCCGGGTGCACCACCCATTTGAGATGATGATGATGTTCCTAATGCATCCGCTGATGTGGATGGTATATTTATTGATATTGCATCGCTTGTGCTACTACTGGCTAATTTCTTATCATGATGACTATGTTGTTTTATTGATCCGCTAATTTTTTGCTGATTAGGAAACGATTTTGGTAATAGTTTTTGTCGACTAGAGTCTGTCGTGCGTGACAAACGTTCACTAAGTGCTTTTAAAGCAATTTGTCGTCGCCGCTCCATATCATGAGGATCAACACCCGGCAATGTAACATTGACCGATGTAAGTTGCGACGAACTGCCACGGGATGGTGATAATGGTTTTATAACACCGATTTTAATGGAAAGTCGATATAAAGGATTCACTAGCGTGTTTATAAAAGGTTGTAAAATATTTGGAAAAAAACTAGAAAACGTAAAACTATCGGCACTATCACCTCGACTACCGTTCGGATGTCGCTGATAGAATCTCAAATATACCCACGACACTATCAAGCCGGAACAAAACATGGCTGGATGTGTCCCGTCCAACAGCCCAATCAACCATAGTATTAACGAACAAAATAATACAGTCATTGGAATATTTCTGAAACGAAATCGTTTATTAGTTGTACTATATAAGACGATTGTGCAATCGACTACCCACTTACCGATTTGTAAATTTACCAATCGGAGTCCGTGCTATTAAATGATCGGGCATTATTTGCCTTACCGCCACACTTACTCCAGCTACATATCCTGCTAGTCCATGTATATGAACATTGAACAGTATATCGGTATTTTTGGTACACATATATACGAACAGATAGTAGAAAGATGTCAGAATTGCAACACCCAAATTTGTAATGCCAAAAAACGTAAGCATTTCCATTTGGCCCCATAGTGGTTCGATAAGTTTACCACACAAGCCGACTGTTATAATATCCACTAGAACTTCCCAAAAATGGATTTCTAAAAAGCAAAACGTAAATGCTGTCCATATCCAGAATGCGGGTGGCAATAAATATCCTGGCGTAACACTTAACACTTTTATCGCTGTAACCGAAAACGATAATATATAACCCAATATTGTTACAATACATATGAATTTAACGGCAGTCGATGTATTCCCTAGTAGAGCTTTAAATTGTTGATTTAAATAGGGTAAATTCCTGCTAAATGCACTTAACGTCGCCATTTTTATTGGTTCCAAAGATCTGTCAAAATATTAGAGTACAACAAAACAATCGCTTTTAATTAAAATGACAGATGCGTAGTTCTGAACATGAAACAAACAGTGGACTAGATTTTTACATAAATATAAATAAAATAAAAATTGACACGTTTCCCCTTACAAGTCGAATAAAAATTATATAGTGGCATCTTGTGTCAAGCATTGGAGGCTACAATAAACGTGGATAAAAATCGACAGTTGGTTTTTTTTAAGCTTAAGTTAATCCGAAAACATAAAACACAGTTAATAATTAATTTTTTTATATAACACATTTCATTTTATTTATATATAAAATAAATTAAATTAAAATCAAAAATTCAATGTATCTCAAAAAAGTATTTATTATTGTGTATTTTTGTCCATTGATTTGTTATGAAGGTGTTGATAATCGGACAGATCTTTTATATAAAAAACAATAAAAAAAGAAATTTTCAATAATAAAAATATAAGAAAAAAAATTGTTTTATATTTATTTACATTTAAAAATATAATTTATATAGATTTTTTTTTTATTTTCTTTAATAATTAATTTTCTTTAATTAATAATCATACATTTAATCAGTACAAAAAAAATATTTGTAAAATCTCGTAGAGACATTTTTATATTACTAGTTTTTAAAGTTAATTTAATTAATTTTAGGACAGAACATTAGAAAATTATAATTTCCTTAAAAATTAATTTTTTATTTTACGATAAATTACGACGATGACGGGAAATGAAAATTTAGGAATTCCATTTGTTTTTTTATTATTGATGAAATGCATTTGTGTGTGTGAAAAAAAAATAAGGAAAATTATAAAATAAATAACAAGAAACGAAAGATTTTCGTTATTCCTAAATTTGTAATCTTAAAATTAATTTATTGTAAAAAAAAAATTAATTTTTAAAATTAGAAAAGTAATGTTCCCATTCCGCCCATTTCGGACTGTTCTTTCACGAATATTTCGAAGTATTGGTAAATAATTGTTACGGCTAGAAGGATACCCGTACCGGAACCAATAGCACCCATAAAATCAGCTAACACTGATAGAGCACCAATACAAAGACCACCGAATGCGGCCGCTGTTGGAATATATCGATTTAATTCGTGGATCATAGAGTTATCACGATGACCTCGCATAACCATTTGTTGTTCTTTAAGTTGTTTGGCTACATCTTTTGCTGAGCTACCAGACACATCAATCCATGTTTTGGAGAAGAATGCACACGAGCCTAACATAAATACAATATAGAGCACAGCATGAATTGGATCGGTAAGAATGTGACCGACACTCTCGGGCGGCGACAGATAGTAACATAGACCGCCAGTTGGATATGATCTGGCCGGACCACCACCTCCAACATCGGCCCAAACACCGAGTAAATTAACTAAGAAGTTGCCATGGAATTTAACGGCCAACATCTGAGAAATGACGTATAAATTAGAAACGAGCGCCGATTGTAAAATAATTGGTATGTTCGATGTGTAGAACAATTTAATTGGATAGCTGCTGTATTGTCCTCGGTAGCGAGCTGATTTTATTGGTAAATCAACACGGAATCCTTGGAAGTATATTACTATAGCAAAGACGAATACTGTGGCCAATAAATTCATTAAGTTTGGTAAATTTTGTCGGTAGAAAGCTTCACGTAATCCTCGAACTTTGTCTTGACGTGTTGCTAACAAGTGGAATAGTGCAATTACAGCACCTTCAAATTCAGTTCCACGGCCGGTATTGACAGTAGCCGGAGAAAATGCCTTCCATACGATTGTTTCGCAAATGTTTGTCGCGATAAATAGTGAGATACCTGAACCTAATCCATAACCTAAAATTAAAATAAACGAGTTAAAATCGAGTTTGAACAAATGGCAAATAAATTTTACTAACCTTTTTGTAGAAGTTCATCGAGTAGTAGCACAATTAATCCAGCGACAAACAATTGAATGATAATCAATAGACAAACACCAGCACCGATTTCAGCTGGATCTCCGTACATGCCAGTCATAACGTATACGATGGCTTGTCCCACCGTAATAACCATACCAAATAATTTTTGAGCTCCATTGAATAGAGCCCGATCTTTTGGTGTATCACCAACTTCGATAATTTTGGCACCAGCCAGCAGCTGCATAATTAAACCGGATGTTACAATTGGTGAGATACCCAACTCCATAAGGGTACCACGATTTGAGGCTAAGATGACACGAATCCAGTAGAAGGGATCAGCTGAATCTGAGGACATAATACCAAACAATGGAATTTGGCAACATACTAAGAAAATGAATAGAGTAATTGCAGTCCATAGTACTTTCTCTCTAAATTGAATCTAAAATGACAAAATATAAAAAAATTATATTACAACACAGTCTTATATGATTCCAGTATCTGCAACACTAACAACAAAATCATTGTGATGTGTCAGTTTTTTGGTTAGTGAACGGGGTTATTCCTAACCTCAATTTTATAAATCTTTCGGAAATTAAAATAAAATTTGTATAAAATTAATTAAATTCTGAGGAATGAAATTAAATTGCAAGAAAATATATAAACAAACAAAAATTGTACAGTAAGTGAAAGCTCCACGATGGAACAAAAAATCTTCCACGTCTGGACTAGTCACCATTAATTACGTTATTTATCTATTAAACATTGATTGGAAATTAATTAAGTTATTGTAAAATGTAAAAATATATACCGTTTACTCTAAATGAGATAAGATTTAGTGATTATTTGGTGTACTTACTTTTCTTTCGGGCTTTGCGATTTCTGGCAGTATACTGCAGAATGGCTTGATCACCTCGAGAAATTTAACTAAAAATAATTATAAAATTGAATTGGTTAGTATTTATATATATTCTATATTATTATTAATTAGAACTATGTTTTTATAATATTAAAACATTCGAAGACTAAACAAAAAAAAAATTATTTTGTCTACGTAAGCAAAGGTGCAGGCTGTAACACTCTTGACGTTACCATTTTGCTTTGACCAAAAAAAATTTTTTTTTCACATAAAATTAATCCAAATTTAAACTTTATAGTTTGATAATTTACTCACTTCCCATGGTGAAATTTGTTTAATTAAATCACTAACTATTTAATAACTTAAATTAATTAATACAATTTTATTGTATTTATTGATTGTAATTAAATTAAAACACAAAAATACCAAACGTTATTTTTTTTCGGTCATATAACGCAAGCACTATACACACAGCACAACTTCCTCGCAGCACAATTTTAAACGAAATGAAAATTTTATACAGAATGACTAGAAAATGGAGCATGCGCATATTGGGGTAAAATATGGCAACATGGACGACACGTATACAATCAACACATCACGTGACCTGTTGTGTTGGAAATATGCGGTAAAAAATAATGAATCGTCACGAAAATTTGTTTATATTTATCTCTAAATTTTACCATCTTACTACTATAAATTTTTGAGGAATCACAATTATAATTGAATAATCTTTTGTTTAATATATAATAGTTGTAAATTAAAGTTATATTAATAAAATACTGGAAATTTTTAAATAGCCCGCAATTTAAAGGGTTGAAAATAAACCGATTCCTTTCATGTCTACCAATCACATAAAATATACAATTATTTTTGACATTAAGATCGTATTTTAAACAATTTTGTAAATAAAAAAGTTGTTTATCAGTTAAAATTAATACAAATAATAGGTAAATATTTAGCTAGATCTTGTATAATTAGTATAACAATAGAAAAATAAAATTGCAGTGAAAAAGTCAATTATATTCATGATCTGTCAACCTTTAAACTTTACTGTTATAGCTCAGTAAGTGGCACAATACAGTAACAAGTAATCGCTATGGAAAGTGTTAAGCCTAAACTAATCCTACTATTTAGTGGGAAACGAAAATCAGGAAAAGATTTCCTAACAGAAATTCTTCATAAAAAGTGCGTATTAATATAGTTTCTAATATATATGAATATTAATTACAATTACTTTTTAGAATTGGATCAAGCAACTCAGAAATCATTAGAATTTCCGCTCCAATTAAAGGCTTTTGGGCTAAAGAAAAGAAACTTGACTTAAATGAACTGTTAAGTGATGGCCCTTACAAAGAAATCTATCGCAAAGAAATGATTGAGTGGAGTGATCAAATACGCCATGAGAATTATGGTTTTTTTTGTAATGAAGCTGTGCAAACAGCTACTAAACCGTTTATTATTGTTAGTGATGTTCGGAGGCCAAATGATATTCGATGGTTTTTGGAACAATATAATCAGGAATTGGTGAAAACTATTAGAATACAATGTCCAGATAGTGTTCGTGTCGAACGTGGGTGGCGATTTGAGTCCGGAGTGGATGATGTACAATCTGAGTGTGGGTTAGATGATTATGCCAACTGGGATTTTATACTCCAAAATGATGGAAGTATTGATAGTACGGCATTGTTAGAAGACATTTTTAATTTAATTAAGAACTAGTTGTAGTTTATTATGGACTATTGGGTGATATAGAATATATAAGGATTGTATTTTATAAAATAAAACAATTTATTTTTAATTATATTCTTCATACGATTCGAATGATTGAAAATTGAAGGCTACTTCATTTATAATAGTTGACCACACAAAATACGACAGCAACATTTCGTTATAACCTCAAAAAATACTCCATTAACGAAATATTCGTTATTTGATTCACATGAGAAATGTGACGTGCGCGCATTTCATTTGAAAATTTCATCATTAATCGAGTGTCAGTCTGCTGAAATTAAGCAGAAAAAAAAAATCCGAGAGTTCTATTTTGAATGTGCTATTAAATAAAATCATGCTATTTGTTTTAAATAAATCATTAATCAACCAATATAAAATTAATGAAACTGAATATATCAATACAAGTGGTGCAAATAATAAACATTTATGTAAAAAAATTATCACTGTGAACATAAGAAAAGAAAATCCTATAAACTACTTTTTAATACCATCTTGATTTTAAATTAAAAATCTAGATAAAAAAAATTGTTTTTTTAATAAGTTCACTTAGACAAATTGATCTAAATAAAAAATTATTTGATTAAAAAAATTAAAGAAAAAGTTACATAAATTAATAGTTGTAATAAAAAAAAAAGAAAAGGCAAATTTTCACACTACATTTCTGTGGTTAGTAAGTTTTAATTGGAGGAGCTGCTCAAAATTCAATAAATTAGGTATTCAATCAGCTTCGAAAACGATCGTGCTTGATCATAAGTTATAATCATGCCTAAACCAAAGTCAGGACATAAATTTAGAGGTGAGTACTGAGTACTTTTATTACCACACAGTGACATAAATTCAAGTACAGTCATTGAAAATTAGTACATTTAATGTTACACACGATTATTAAAGAGTGTGTGTCTAATTTTAGATCGTTTTTTTTTTGTTTTCTGACATACTAATAATTCACCTTACATTTTCTTTTTGTTCAAAACGTGCAAAACCTCGAAATAGTTTATAGGTTTTTTGGGAATATTTTCATGTATATTGTCCCCATTATTTACACAGACGTTTTGTTCTTACCCAAGCGAAAAGGAAATTGATATGTACGTTAACTTTCATTACAATCTGAGACATATTAAATGTATTTGTAAGCACGTAACTTGGTATTGGAGCATGGTTATTGCAATCTGTAGTGAAAGTGAAATTTTGTCAGTCTCGTAAGATATACAGTAGGAAACACTAGTCTTATTATTTTCAGAATGTTGCATTGAAATAAATTCTTTCTATTGGATTTTTAACCTTTCAAAATTAGTCTTAAACCTAATTTATAATTATAACCCTTTCACTTAATTAAAAGCTCTAATGATATGGTTTATAATTTTTTTATTCATGTAGTTTTTCACTGAGGTTGGACATATTTCGATAACATCCCAACTAATTATCGTGTCCATACTGTATGTAATATGAAATGTTACAATACAAAACACTTATATTTTTGATAAAAATTCATCTAGAATGATATTCTAAAGTTAAAATATCGAAGCAAACCCGACTAACGTGTATATGCAACGAGAAGGCATACCAAAAACGTATATTTCCCAAAACCAACCGCAGTGTTTACAGCAGCCGTTCTATACATGCTGTTGTCGCGTTGTGCACATATTTTCATAAGGTAGGGCTAGAGGCTCAATTTTCATTGGTTTTGGATGGTATACAGTTTATATAAGCCAGGGTATCTTTACCAAAAACTACTCAGCACCATATAGAGTGCATAACTTTGCAGAGACAATTTTCAAACGGTAATTATGTCGCCGGTTGGAGCTTAATGGTTAAGATAGTTTATCATCACGCCGCGGTCTCGAGTTCGATTCCCACCGTTGATCAAAAAATTAACATGATGACATAAAAACGCGTTTGTGTGTAAAAACATTCATTGGGCTGATCACCTACAAATGTGCACCAATCATTAAAATTGGTTCGTAAGGTCTCAGTTGGAGATGCGGTAAAGGGAGCCGTTTACGGCCTCAAGCCATAGATTATTAATTGAAAAGAAAAGGGAATTTGTTACAGATTATAACCGAAACCTTAGTCGAGTTTGATGCCCCATTGCTGTCAGATGATTATTAAATATAAATAAGACTCCATTTAATACTATGGTGTAATAGGTTCACTATTTCCAACCTGATTAATAGTTGATTTTGTAGAGATTTTTCTTTATTAAATTAGGACAGTTAATTTGCTGATGATGCAGGACAAACCAATATTTATGTAATCAAATTAAGAGCGTAGGTTCTGAATGATACTGATAGATCAAAAAATGTATGAACCAAATGTAACTTGTTTGCTTCAATGGTTTTAATTATAAGTATCGATCGAGGTCCCTTTGTGTTTAGGCTCAAATATAGCCTTTTCTTCCAGGGTACAATTAATTCCCCTTATTTCAGTCTATATACAAGATTTCTCCATATAGTTTGGCTATCTGTAGTAATTATTTGTGCTGGAACTGTGAAAATTCTAGTAAACATATGGTATGATCACAAATAACTACTACAGATAGCCAAACTATATGGAGAAATCATATATACTAGACTGAAATAAGGGGAAATAATTGTACGCTGGATGAAAAGGCTATATTTGAGTTTTATTTTCTCTTTCATTCCTTAACCATTGCTTTACAATAAATAAAATTCAATCAAATCTATAAAACTAAGTTCAAATACATACATGAAATCAAATAAATGTGTCATGCCACTGCGATTAGTTTCATTCAGGACAGTTCATCATATTTTATACAAAATTTATATACAAACATTTATTTATCGTAATATCAATGCTAAAGGAATGAAAGAGACAATAAAATTCAATTATAGCCTTTTCATCCAGGGTACAATTATTTCCCCTTATTTCAGTCTAGTATACATGATTTCTCCATATAGTTTCTCCATATAATATAGGCTATCTGTAGTAGTTATTTTTGGTATGATGGCAAAATAAATTTACTTAAGCTTAGAGAAATATAGGGTTTTTGGTTTACTTAGAAAATTCATTAAAATTTATAAAGTTGTAGCAGACCGTTTACATGACATTAATTCAACCTGACATCCTACTAGTTTTGACTAAAATTGACACCTTGTATTTGGTCTCAAATTCACAAAAAAAATTACATAACCAGAAGCAGTGTATAAAAAGTTTTCCAGTCATTTGATTTCATAATGCTTCTCTTGAACTCGTCCAAATTAAAATTTTTTTTATAAAAATAATGAATCACTGTGAGAACGTTACGTGTACTTCGTAAATAGTCCTAAAAAGCACATAAAAGCTTCAACAATTACTGTCAGTGGAATTCGTTACAGTGCAAATATTTTAGTTTCCAAACATGGCGATGCCACTTACTTTACAGCTAATGAAACAACCAATTTGCTGAAGAGAAGGTTTAGTCAATCTATTATTTCGAGAAATTGATGGCTACATTGAAATGTTTCACGGAGCTATTTAGAATCAGTGTATTATACCAACAAACCACAATTATTATCTGATTAAAGATCTCGACATTTCAGAATGTCTTGGAGTTTACTTGTTTCGAAGTTATATATATCTGAATTATCAACCAACAACAACATTTATGGAAATCTACATTTTCAATCTTTCCAAAAATGTCGTCGATAGGCTCGGGTTTTATAAGCTATATTTTCTATAGAGCTAAATTGTGTTATGTAAATCGTTCGAATCGAATATACAATTGTCGTATTGTTTAGACAGGTTATAACATTTTTGAGATAATATTTTAAAAACGTATAAATCTTCAATAAATAAATTATCACATTCAATTTGTTAATATTATCCAAATTTATCAGGATTCACTTCAATAATTTATATTTCACCATAATTTATTAAAATAATATTTATAATAAGGGTTTTAAAAATATAGTTGAACCTGATCTGACAATTTTGGTCGAACTAAATTTTATAATTTTACTATTATTTAATCCAATATATTAAATAGATTCCAAATAAGTCGATCAAATGTAACGAAGCTCTCATTTTTAATGAGGTCGAAATGAACACATTTAATCATGCATAGAGGTAAGATGTTATCAAAAATTGGTTTAATTTGAAGATACAATTGAGATAAAAATTTGTTTATGAGCATGTAACCAATTTAAAATTGTAAACATTCAATATTAGCAGGAACTTAGTTCGTGCATAAAGTTTATATACATAGTATAATTATTAATAAAAGATATACATATTTGTTAATAATTATGTACACAACTCTTCTCTCTGTATTTTTTTATTGCTATAACGAAGGATTTATCAATTTTTTATAACCATCAACCATAAGTAATTTAATTGGTAGATTCATTTCAAATAGATTATTCGAGTGCTTCTCTCTTTGAGATATGTTGTTAAATCATTTCCAAAATCACTAACAATCTAATTTTATGTCATTTTCTTTATTAATTCAAAATTGCTTTCTTCCAATTAACAAAAAAACTTATATTTACAACAAAGAATTATTTACATCTTAAGTTAACGTTTGTTCGTTAGTATGAAATAATATCACAAGATTGTGAAATAATATCACAAGACAACTTTTTCTGCTGAACTTAATATGTCAAAAAAAAAAAAACTGCCGAAATCGAACCAATTACGTCTATCTCTTTACTCGTATTTCATTGATTAACTGACACTTATCTCCTTCGATTTGGTTCCTTTCAATGTAACACTCAATTTTAAGTTTTGCGGGCGTTTTTGGCCCTAGAAACCGGGCATCTACATTGTTTTTCTCTTTTTCATTAATAATGGGTCATTCTCTGCACTCTGAGACGGTCTTGTGTGTAGCTTTAAATCGTTCACACTAGGTTGTTCCAGAAAATTGAATGAGACAAAGTTGTATTTATGCTACTTCGATCGATATAGCTTCCATCAGGCTCAAATCTTGCTTTGGTCGAAAATTTCGATTGTTTTTTAGTCGATTTTCCGTTGAAAATAAAATTATGCTGGGATTTACACATAATAAATTTAATAGGCTATAAAATATTACCACCTACTATCGACGAGCGTTCCTCGCTACATAATATGTGTCTCGATGATTCCGAAAACTTTTTTGGATTGTCCAGATGATATTTAAAAAGCACTTATTTTATTTCGAACATTCGAGTGAATTAGTGGCATTCTTTCTAATCCAAAAAATAGTTGAGTTTATTTCACGATTTTAACCAGAAGCAAATTCTACTGGCAAAACTCTTATTTTTTTTCGTATGGTACCGACTAATGAAATTGTGGTAAACCAGTTAGCAACTGTAATGTTTCGACCAGTACTTTGTAAATACTGTGTTATTTTATTTACAATATATCCTGAGTAATATGGCACAGGTGGGAGTAGGCCGTACTATACCTCTGAAAAAATATTCACACTAGAAATTGTAACTCAATATACTATCTTGCGTGTAAACCACTTAACTAGTTGTTGTTTCCCTCTTCTTCATGAACACTTCGAGTACTGAAACAATGCCAAAATATGTTTCAGTACGAGAATTAATTTGAAATACTACCACATTTCAGGTTAGTAAACCTTAATAAGCCATTCGTTTCTCAATCTATAATTCGAATCGGATGGATTACAACCATACGATATTATTTGTACGAATGATTTTATGTATAATAAAAAAATGCAATTTAAATTCCAACCACAAATTTATTTTCCCAATTGTTAAACACTTATTACTTTAATAAAAGTTTAAGATTAAAATAAGATGTACTGAATAAATATATATGTCTGATTAGTTTTTATATAGTTATAAGCTGGATTTCAATACCGAACCCAAATTGAATTTTACCCATTGGTGATACTTGTGTCAGCAATAAAAATGCTCTCCATTGTCCACTCGAAACGTTATCGGGCATATCGACTACCGGATCACAATTTTGTGTTTCGATTTTCCATTTAAACTGTATAGTGAAAATAGATTAATTTAAATCAAATGAAATAAATCAGTTATAAATAATAAGTTACTCCCTGTTTTGGTGGACACACATCCGAAGTCCATAATTTTGTTATATTGTACCAAAACCGATCTGGATTTAAAAATTCTTTACAAGCATCTGCCATAGATAACTTTATATGTTGCTCTTTCCATGCAGACTGCTCAAGTGATTGTGTAATTACTGACAGTTGAATTGGTGTATTACGATCAAATGATTTTTTACATTCTAATTGACCACCTATTTTAATAATATCATCATCGATTTGTTCCAATATTAAATTGTCTAATACAAATACTTCCGAAAATGGTGTAACACTTTTGTCTAAATTATAGTCGAGAAGTTCATCTTCAAGTAGGCCACGAAATTTCTTACACTAGATATTTAAATAAAAAATTGAATTAAAAAATAAATTACTCTCTAAGTTTTACACAACCTTACATTGATTATTTGAAATAAATACAAACAGTTTATTATAAAATATAAAATTAATTTCATTTTTTACAAAGCTTTTTGGTCGTATCAATTCAGATTCAGTGCCAAATTTGAAATGCTAACATCAATAGGGAAGTAGTTCGTGTTTATACTATTTCAAATCAAGCATAACATTTCTCGTGTACAGGAAATATAATATAGATATCTGATTAATAATAAATAAATAAATCTCGTATTAGGTGTGATAATCTGATGTAAATCGTATGATTGACGAAATAAAGTGTATAGGAAATTACAAATATATTTAAAAAAATGTAGGTCTGGTCCCCGATGCCTGAATCTTATTGAATTTTCCCTAATGCCAAATTCTGGTGTTACAGCTGTTTTTTATATCACAATCGATTGCGCTTAAGATTATGTTCATTTCAAATTATGTCAGTATTATTTTCAAATTTCAAATTTATTGATAGACAATTCGTAGAAATAACAACAATTTGTAAATTTCATTGAAAAATGTGTATGAGTGTTTACCTAACACTCGGGACTTTTACTCAGAATTGCATTAATATGAAATGTTGATAACACTTCAGTATTGTCTCATAATTTTTTTTTATTTTCTTTATTATTGAAACTAGTCTTTCCAGACTCATCAATTTACATTTGAATTCTTAAAGTCTAAACTATAATGTGGTCACTGTTGATCTAGCGATGCACCAATGCCTGTTCGTTGGTAGGAAGCTGCTCACATATTAACGATCTCGAATAGTTTGGTTCTTTTTAGTCTCCTAACCAAATGCCTAATTTCGACCTTCGTGCAATTAGCCAGTACAATATTTAAGATCAAGCTCTTTTTTTCTTCACATGCTCTTTCCAAATCAGCTTAACATCCATTGTCATACCCAAGTATGTAGCAGAGTTCTCGTACGACACCGTCATATCGTTTAAGCTGATTATCGGCAATTATAACCAATGATTCTTAAAGTTGACATGGGCAGATTTTAATTCATTAAGTTAGATTTTCCATCGCTTGGTCCACTGGCAAATTTCATCAATGCACATTGAAGTTTATTCGTCGCCTGTTTCACAGTTTGCCCTGTTGCTAGTAAAGCGGTGGTCGGACTATGGTATATCACTTGTATATATAGTCGGTATAGGACTAGGTCCAGAACGCTACCGAAGGACTCCTGCCCTTACCTCTTTCAGTCCAGAATACTTACTCAGAAGTCTTACTCTAAACAAGAAGTCTTACTCTAAAAAAACTTTCAGATAAATATGATCTCAAATGATCAACATATGGTCCCGGAAGCATAACATTTAGTTTATGTACTAAACCTTTGTGCCATACCTTATCGAAAGCTGCTGCCACATCCAGAAATAAGGTCGACCAAATTTGTTTATCTTTTAACTCCTTTTCTATAAGATCTGTACTTCTGTGAACCTGATCAATTATTGAATGGTTGCATCTGAATCCAAATTGGTGATCCGGTATTAGGTCTTTACTTTCTACTATTGACTTCATTCTCCTCAAGAGTAGTCTCTCCATTAGTGTGAAATTATAGGGAGCAGGGATATCGGACGATACGATTTATTAGGCGGTTTACCTGGTTTCGGTAACCTTTCGGAACATAGTTTTTGAGTTAGTTTAGCGATCGCTTTCTTTGGTAGTTGCTTTAGAATTTCTCCCGTAAAAGTTCCCAAAAGCCTTTGTGACTTCAGGTTCGATTTCATTTTCCTAGTAACTTCTGTCTGGGTTATTAAAGGAATTCTACCCCCATAATTATTGCTTCCATTTTCGATTCGGTTTGAAAATATCAGCTAGATAATTAGCAAATTCTTCATTTTTTGATTTGTTATCCCTAGAAGCCCACGCTTAATAGAAGTGGTCTGCGAAATAGGGGTTTTTATACTTTTTGTTGCCTTTCATAGTGAGTAAATCTCGTATTTTCATCAAAGGTCAATTTTCCCAAGATACAAAGAAAACGAGTTTTCATTTAGCTTCTGAATTTCTCGCTTAAGCTGTTGTGATTTGTTAATTTAGAATCGTCTTGTCAGATGAACTCTTCGTTTGTTGCCATTTTCTCCATTTTCGGTTTTGGATATTTTTTTTTTTTTTTTGTTTTTTGTTGGGTGTCTGCTACCGCACACTTACATCGGCGATGGCCCGTTGTGATACCACTATATACGGCTATAAGTCCGATTTATGTGGAACCATCTGCGCATTGCATAGCTCCATGTCAGCCTTTAGTACTGACATGGACGATGGGACGGCCCATGGAATTCTAAACTCAACAGGAAATCCAGATGTGTTCATTCACACCACCGATCGCACTGCTCACACAATCGATGGTGAAAAATTCCTTTTTGCATCTTGCCTCTATCGAGATACGAACCCGGTACCTCCCGCTCCAACTGCCGCAGCTTTAACCACTGCGCCACCTGGAAGGTTTTGGCATATTGTTCCTTTAGTATTATTCCAAGCAGCTGTCTGAATGATATTAGTAAAGTTTTCTACCTCTTCTTCAGGAACTATAACCGTTTTTAGCCGTGTTTTAATTCAGATCTGAAGTTCTCCCGTTCAGTTGTTTTATTGGCAAGAGTTGGTCTCGTTTCTTTTCTAATTATCTTGCCGCTTATGGAAAGTATCACCAGAATGATCAGAGTCCATATCTGAACTATAAAAAATAACGATGGTTTTTACAGAGTCAGTCATGCAAGAAATCAGGTTTTTATATAAGATTCCTGGTGGTTATTGATCGAGTTTTGGAACAATCCGGTTAACTTCTTTAAAGAAATCTCTATAATCGCACTCTAATCGTTGAATACTTTTAAGACCTTTTGAGGCATGATATTGAAACCCGAATTGTTAAATTAATGAAGGTAAATTAAGCTTTTGTGTGGAAAAAAGTACTTATCTGAGAGTATGTATCTATAATGATGATTTCGGCAAACTAGTAATTTGCTGAGGTCATCCCCACGTGGAGCTATTCAAATGCCATAGTGTTTCTTGGTGAACAACAAGTTCCAGTCTGATGATAACTGACTGTACATTCTTCAATCTATAAACAACTATAGTTAGTCGTCTTCTCGATTTCACGCGAAATATGCTCGGTTGAATTTATGGACATCAATTATTGTTGCTTAATTTAGCTGTGAATATTTATCATGTACATATGTCACCATATAGCACAGAATATATACTCGCCATTGATTGATTGGTGCATGAAAAATAATTAAGTTGTACAACAATTAACGATAAATATTGAATTATGCATAAATTAACTTATCAGTTTATAAACAACGATTTTCTATTTCTTTTGTCTAGTATATAGTATGTAGATATGGCGAGGTAATACATAGACTAGTTTGTTGTATAATATGTAATAAATGTTCGAGGTTATCTCAACTTATTGCATAAAACTGATTTAGCTTTAATCGGGCTGAAAAAAAAATATTCTCGGAAATTTGATGAACTACAAAAATAAATGATAATTCATCGTTTCGAGCTTAAAAAGTGCCTGTGTCAGTGAAAAAAAATCACCTTATCGAACTCAGTACCGGTAATACAATAAATAATAATAATTATCCAAAAGACCAAAGTCCAATTTACTTTTGTGATGAGTTTATTTCTTCGATGTAAAACAACGACGAGTTTTGTTTCGTTTAATATAAAATTAATGAATGAATCATTATGTTGTTCAAGATGGTGTTTTGAATTGGTTGATCAAACAAAAACTCATATATCAAATTAAAGATTTGTTTATATGAGTTAGAAAGTGTGGTATAATTTCAAAAGAAAGCTTGCTATTAATTGTCGGTTATGGTTGTTAACTATCATATATGATATAATTAAGACGTCCAACCAGTGTATATTTAGGCGATGATAAACACACAACCACAAAATGAATATAAAATGCTATCAAATCGTGGATCGATCAAGGTCGAGGCAAATCAACTTTTTAATGAAAATGTCACATTCTCGTATAATATTATGTAGAAATTAAAATAAAAAAATCACCCACTGTACAAATAATTCGATCAAGGTCGGAAAAAATGAGATGAAAATTCTAAAATCGAGTTAAATATCTAACAAATCATATAATTAATTAGCAATGAAATATCAATCGATTATATACAATTGTATATTGTAGCAAGGTTATTTTGTAAATTGTAGCTCACTGTATCTCATTTTAATTTATTACAATCATGGTTGCAATGACGGAAGTTATACGGAAATGATTACTAGTTTTCGGTCAATTAAATATAAATTTGTATTATTGCTCTGTATCCGTAAATCTTTGCAATGGAGTCCATATCGATACCGTGTTCTTATTACAGCTGAATGATAGATAGTGTGGCCATTTGCGTAGTTCCTTTGTTTGCCTCACTCACACACTTATCAGTTTCTAATTGATAAGGCTAATTGGCACGTCAACCTTAGATGTTCAATTTATTAAAAACTATCAAACAGTATAAGAAAGCATAAAACGTAAATGAAGTGGAATAATTCTTTGTATGTATTAGACTTGAAGGTCAAAGCCCATGTCAATATTAATGCTTTTCTCAGTAGAAAAATATGTATCTGTTTGGGTTTGTATTTCTCGTATTTATCGTTATCTATATCGCGATGGAACAATAATAAAAATAAATATTTCCACAATATTATCAAAACGATGTCTGATTCATCTAGGTCTGAATCCGTTGGTTTGTTCGATTTGGGAAATTTGACTAGTAATTATATAATAAAGAAAAAACACAACTATGGACGATTTGAAAATAGATTTGACTCATGCCTTTCCAAGATCCCGTCCATCGTATATGAGTAATCCCACTTGCAACCGAACACCATTTTTATAAATTTAATGTAACGCTTTCACTCTAGGTATTAAGCTTAATATAATGTAGATAAAACAGAAAATATCGGAGTACCCTGGATACCAAACCCCACCTGCAGTTCTTTTCTTGATCCTTACTCTGTAATTAAGTAAATCACATTAGTCTAAAAAATAAATGCATCTTCTAACTCGATTTTATTATTCAATATAGTTGCCTTCGAGGGCGATACGACGAGTATAGCGATTTTCCAACTTTTCGATATTACTTTTATAGTACGATTTATCTTTCTCGTCAAAATAGGCCTCAGGTCAACGATTACTTCATCATTGGACTTAAATTTGTTTCCAGCAAGCATTCTCTTGAGATCTGAAAACAGAAAAAAATCGCTGGGGCTTAATATGGAAATTATGGTGAGTGGGTAAGCATTTCGATCTAAAAGTCCACAGTAATAGTCGCTGTTGATAGTGGTTCCTTTTTGGGGATAGTCGATGAATATTATTCTGTTCGCGTCCCAAACTACAGATGCCATCACCTTACCGGCCGACTGTTGTGTCTTTGCTCGCTTTGGATTCGGTTAATCGACTGCTGTTAGCTCAGCTGACTGTCTTTTGGATTCTGGTGTATCGACGATAGAATTCCATTTTATTGCGGTTTAACAGAGCCAAACACTCCTCTAAAGCATCGTTTCGTTGACTGTGAGGTCACGTGGCACTCACTTTGCACAGAGCTTTCGCATACTCAAATGTTCGTGTAAAATGGTAAAAACACTAATAAACACAACTAGTCATGAGGTGGGATCAATTTTAATAATTTAAACACTTACACTTTCTATACAGACTTAGACCAAAGATTATTTTACATAAAGATGACCCAACCAAAGCAAAAATTTACAATATGAACGATTTTGTTTTGTTTTGTTTTACTATAGAACGGAGGGACCCGTCACTATGTAGCGGAACCCGGAATAATAATTTTTGTATTTTAAAATGTTACTCTGATTGAACTATCTTTTAAGTGTATAATAATCTTTGCTTAGACTTATAACTACCTGGCAGTTTATTGTAGGGACTGCTTTTTAGATAGCCAAGGTACAACAATTAGTGTTCACTATTTTACACCTTCATTTAAGATTGTTTTGTACTAATATGCATGAAGCAGATAATATCCGATAAATACAGATATAATTTTCAAGATTTGAAGAATTATTTTCAATGGAGATCTGACGATCAAAGCCATTATAGCTCGATTTTTACAATATTTGGGTCCCAATATTTTAAAACCAATTCCATAGATTAAATTGTCATGTGTATCGAGGTATTGTACTATTGAGCTGGTTAAAGCTCTTACCTCTTCCCAGCTACTAGTTTTCAAACCGTGCGGTAGTATGAAAATGAGAATTTTTTTCTGATTGGACAATCCAACATCCAGCCACTACAAACTGACATGGACCTTTGGAGGAATGCGTATATGATAATACTATGTACTCTGATGAAGATTAACAGAAAAGTTAGTAGGCATTTTGAGTTGCAACAGTTGCGATTGGTGAATTTGATCATATTTGATGTATTTCACTCTGTGCTGTTGAAACACACTCCCGGTGGTTATTGAAACCTAAGGGCTTACATTAAGCGTTGTTAAACCAATATCTTTTGAACCAGATATTTCAGGAATCATTTGAATGCTTGATCGGAATATACAGTATAATCATTTTTCCCAGAGAATATAATTTCATCCACAACAATTAGACTAGGCCAATTGATTATTTAAACAATGTAAAAATATTTTTGTTCTGATTAGTAATCTCAATTGCCGTTAACGTATCGTATAAATGGTTCTAATCGGATATATTTAGTTCGAATAACCAATGGGATTAATATTTAATCCAAATAGCAGTCTCTAAGCCAAAAACCGATTGTTTCTTAGATGGTTGTCAAACTATCATTGATTGGTATTTAGATATTGCCGTTCCTTTCCTGTTTCCTTCAAAAATCCAAAACACTCATATTTAATGCCAGTAACAATTTACCATTCCCATTCTGAACTTGTAATTCAGACTAGTATTATTTTGAGTTTTTTGAACAAAATAATAATTTCTTGTATACAATTTTCCAATCGCCATATATCTTAAAATATTTAGCTTGTAATTATTTGCTTTTAAAATCATCAATTAGGTTCTTGATTTGTTTATTGTGAATTTAAGTCAAAGTTAATAAAATTTGTGGTTTGTATTTGCGCCATCGTGTTAGGAATTGGAGAAAATTTATTTCTAAATTCATAATCAAACAAAGGACTGCAACATGTTCATTTATCATCTCTGTTTCAATAGGAGAGTTATTGCACTTATTATGTTACAAACGGACCCATGGTTTGCATTATGGCTAACAGGATTCACTCCAATTTGCTAATGAGCATTTCTGTCATGAAAATCTGGATAAATTTAGACCAAATGAGGGACAGTGACTAACTAACGCTAATTGAATTAAAATTAAACAGTGAAGCACGAACTCTATCAAAAAGCCGGACAACTGCAAAAAAGTGGATAAAAGTGTATTCGTTCTCTTCGAGACATTACCCATATTAAAAATTCTGAGAGTTGATATTTTTCAATAACAAATAGTTTAGACTTACAGCAGGTACAGAAGAGAGACTTGTTCCGACATAAGTATATCATAGTAAATTTCTTTACCAGTTTTTTTTGTTATAACAAAAAGAGAGTATATAGTTGGCTTAGGACCAATCATGGCTGATCGTGAATTCGACTAGGACATGGAGATACAAACAAACCTATATATCGGACGTGTTCCAAAACTATCACTAATTACAGAGTCAAAAAACATAAGATTCAGACCACTCTCTAAGAAATTTCGGCGGGATCCATGAATCTCAAGAATGCTAGGTTACCGAAAATAACTTGTTAAAGTGATATAGCCTATAGGTACAACCTATCATTAACCTGCCGTTTTCTGGTATGACTGAAGTGAAATTCTTAAAAATGTATTTATAGCATAACAGTATCCAAGCTTCAATTAATTTCAAATTAAACGTACCAGAGCATGCAATAAAAGTAGGCAATTAGGGCAGTCCACACAAATTTATCTCTCTTAGGTCACCTAACATCTTCCAATTGAAATTCAAATAGCGATCTCTGAAGGCTTTTAGTCCTTATTGGAATTGCCATCTTGAATGCAAGATTTATGATTTTCTTCATGGAATAATTCAATGATAATGTAAAAGCTTAGGAAAAACTATTTTCATTGTTTCATTGTTACTTACTATGATGGCTGATAGTAGTTACTCAATGTCATTTAATAGCTAAAATTTAAAAATTGATTGACCATTTTGACGCCACAGGTGTGGTCTAACTAACTTACATAAGCTTGGAAAGTTATGTGTTTTTATCTTGAGAAAACATGAAGCTCTTCATCAACTGGAACCTTTAAATCGTTAATTTTTGCCAAGCAAACTATTCAGGAAATTCTGTGAACATTTCAGTCTTGATGTTTAATAAAAAAAAAAGCTCCCATTGTGTGTGGGTAGTAATTTTTTTTTGTTTTATTTAATACATAATATATACGCATGTACATTATGTAAATGTGAATCAAGATAATTGAAAATCATTGATATGAATTCAAAGTTAATTGATTCTATGACGTTATTACGAAAATCTTCACCCTTCTAAGAATAAATATTTTTATATTTGTGTTTCGCATAAATGAAAATAATTTGATTCCTAATATATTCTGTTTTGAGTATCCTACTTAGACGTGTGGGTGGCTTGTATATGGGAGAATAGTGCGTAGTTGTAAAATAACGAGTGAACAATGATATATGGGTGGTTGTGATGACGATTATATAAAAATAGATTTTTCACTCACGTGATATATTTATACATCGAAGGAAATATATTGTAAACGGAAAATTGGTGATATAATGGAAACTTTTATAGAATGAAATTAATTATTGCGCATCTTTAAATGGGGTGGGATTGTGGGAATTTCCCATTACATTTTATTATGCATGTCTCACATACAATATGTAACAACTATTTGATGATTGAGCTAATATTTATTGCATTGCCTAAACTATGTGCTCTCAAGGTTTATGAATTACATTACTACAAAAACTTTTGTGTTGCGTGTGATAATCACGTGATCGCACACTATTGTTATTATCGCTCAGTATGTGAAGTACGTGAAATATAGAAATAATATTGAATTTATAATTTAGTTTAATGCTGATTGAGGAAGAAATTTTACTTGTGTGTTTGCTTCATCAGCAAAAAGTAGCGAACTTGAAATTGTTTTGTAAAAAAGAAAGATATTTTTTTGGCTTCTATTCGATAACATTGTTTCCAAGAATTTTCAATGAATGAAATTGTTTACGAGAAACGTGAAAAGCTATAAACAAGACTCTAATATTCTATTTACATTTATTTTGGTTTATATTTTTAGGTGGGCGAACAGTCGATTCAAATTCAGATGATGAATCGTTCGATAATGCCAGTGTTTATTCGCATCAGTCAGAAGCGGTTGAATCATTGGATGATGGACAAGATGACAGCTTAAATTCAAACGAAAAATTTGAAGAGAAACTATTGGTTGCCTTGGATAATGCAACCGAAAAATCAGTACAGACACGTGTACAAGCGTTACAAAGTATATGCGAAGTTTTGATGCATCGATATGTTCCCGATTTTATCGAGGAACGTAAATTAACAATTTTGGACATTGTTGAAAAATCGATTCGTCGTGGCAAGGGGCCAGAGCAAGCGTTGGCGGCACGAATTGCAGCCTTGCTATTGATGCAATTGGGCGGTGGATTTGATTTTATAAAACCACTCGGTCAATATTTGTTGACGGCCGCACTTGATAAATCGGTACCGTGCGATGCTCGGGCAAAATGTTGCACAGCATTGGGATTACTTAATTTTTTGGGTAGCGATGATATTGGAGATTTGATCCAGCTTATGGGTACGTTTGAGACTATATTTTCGGGAAGCTATATGAAAGGGGATCAATCGCCAACGTCTGCATCCGGAGATGCTAGTGCTTTACACAGCGCTGCTCTATCTGCGTGGGGCTTACTGCTCACTTTAATTCCACCAGGACATTTTGTTACGAATATGTCTCAAAAATCAGCTCCGTAATTATAAACTATATATAATTTATATATTACATTTTATGTAATAAAAATTTATTTACTTTAGATCGATACAACAACTAATGGGAATGTTAAAATCACCACATCTCGACGTTCGTATGACGGCTGGTGAAACGATTGCGCTGGTATTTGAATGTGGCCGATCGCACGATGAAGATTTTCTTGATGAATTTATTACCGATGTTGTTGATGCTACTAAATTACTTGCAACCGATTCACATAAATATCGTGCTAAACGTGACCGCAAAACACAACGGGCCACATTTCGCGACGTGCTCCGCTATCTCGAAGAAGATGAATCGCCCGAAATTAATATTCGCTTTGGCACCGAATCACTATTGATCGACTCGTGGGCCGTGCATCATCAATATTCGGCTTTGTGTGCTGCAATGGGACCTGGAATGACAATTCATTTGCGCGAAAACGAATTCATTCGTGATATATTACAATTGGGCGTTAAACTGGTGCAGGAAGATATTATCAATTCGAAACGTACGAAAATTGAAAAGCGTATGCTACATGCGACAGCATTTAAAACACGAACACTAACCCGAAGTAAAAATCGAGATAAACGTAACGCTGTTTTTAATTAAGATTTTTAAACTTAAATAGTTTAATTTTATTATTACTAATTAAAATCAATTATTTTTATTTCTATTTACAACGCGATAAACATCTATTATACATATTTTTTATAATTTATTACAATTTATTTCTCATTGTATAAATTTTATTTTTTAATTATCTGAATTTATTATAATTATTATTATTTAAATTAACAATACATTATTCGTCTAGTTATAGTTCAATTCTATTTCAATTTAATTTGGTTAATTAGGGATAGTTTTTTTGTCATGTTGTATAAAAAACGTAGGAATATACATTTTGTGTTCCTAGTCTATACATAAATATTATTGTAAATTTAATGCTTTTTAAACAAATTATTGTAGTAATTTTTGAGGTAAAAAAAATATTAATATTAAATAATTGTTTAAAATTTAAATTTATCATACATTTATTTCTTTTGTTTTTTTGAAAAATATAAAATTGCATGAATATAATTCTGGTTGTTTTGTTGGAGTACCAATTTCTAATTTTGAATTCAGTCTATAGATTACAACAAAGTGGAAACTCACAGTAAAGTCTTTAATCGACTGCGAGTGAAAGTCAGTCAACTGCATTTACGAATCAAGCCTAGGTGAGTACGTTGTATCGCTTAAAAATAATGAAACGCCCTACAAATCTGTTCAAACCAAGAAAATAAATAACTAGTAAGATAAAATAGCAAATACTCAATCACAGTCGTAGAATTTCAATAAGAAAACAATTTCAATGCTGATTGTATTAAATATAACCTGACCAAGATGAAAGATCTGATGATTCGCGGAGAGAATCTTAATAACCTTAGATCTCACTCCGCTTATTAGTATTATTTATATTCGATCAAGAAATTGTGATACGATCTAATCCAAAAATATTTACACCGAATCTAACCAATTTGGCAAGAACGACCTTTTTTTTATATTTTATTACTATGCAATCTGTTTTGGGGCTCAAGGAACTCCCCCAACTCTTTCGCGGTTCGCTTATTTACGTCTTTACCTTACGCTTTGCAGCCAAATCGAGGACATACGGCTATAGGTCCGATTTACGTAACCATCTGCACATTGCATAGTTCCATGCCAATAGTACTGACATAGAAGATGGGTCGGCCCATAGATTCTGCACTCTAACAGGGGTCATAGTTGTGTTTATTCACACCACCGATCGTAATCAACCCTTTTGCATCCTGTCCCTAGCGGGATTCGAACCCGGTACCTCTGCGCCACGGGATTTACCACTGCGCCACCTGGGCGGTAAGAACGACCATGAGCTGTTGGGAGTGAATGTATTTGAAAAATTAAACAAGACCTGTGAAACTACCGATTCTAGAATGAAAAGCGTTGACTGATTCAGTGATGTTCAAGAAATATTTATTGGAATTGGGTAATTCCATTAACAGTCTTATAAAACAGAAGGTATTCAAAGACATACAACAATTTGAGCGGTGTCACGAACGATTAGCTTTCTACAATATGGTAGAATATAATTAGCATTTTAAGTACATATTAAGAATTTTAACTATAAAGCAACCCTAAATAAAGCTCATAAAAGTGAGTTGAAGTACATCTAGGGTTAAACGAGTCTAACGGAACCACGGTGATGCAGGGGGTCTAATATGAAATAAATCCAAATCTGATTTTTCCGTTAATTTATTTCATAACAGACCTCCAGATTCCAAAATGATAATATAAAGTCTAACTCTCTATATACTTGTTTGAGTTGGTTCTGCATAAGATAAAATAAAATATTTTGATTAAAGGTAAGTAAAAACAAAAATTTACAATTTAAAATTTATTTAATATCGAAAATCTGGTTTATTTCTATTTTGTCGATTTTTCTTGCCTACAATTTGGCTTTTACCTTTACCACCATTCTTCCATTTTTCTTCGACCACTGGTATATCTCCTAATTGCAATATATTCCGGACGTACTGATTATTCGACAACTGAGATACTATTCCTGGTCCAATTATCGTACAAAGCGCCATATACTGTTGATGAATCGCCCACGTGTCTAATGCAATCGATTGGGATCCAATTTGTATCTTCACATCCGGTTGAATATCGTTCTCGATATAGCGCAAAATATCCCGAAATGTGGCTCGTTGTGATTTTAGCTCCTGTTTATGACGATGGCGTTGAGAATCGGTGGCTAGTGAACTAGTGATGGTGATCAAATTCGGTAGGGCATCGCACATAAAGTTCTCGTTTACTGCTCGACCACATTCTAATATTAAACTTATTGTTTCGCCAGCTGCGACTCGAAGTGTTAAATGCTGTGATTCTAGCATTTTTATTAAACACGACATCATTTGTTTTGGTTTCTTCAAATATCCTGGTGTTACTTTGGTTAAAAGTAGTCCCCAAGAAAGTAGACCAGCGCTATATAGTACAGACTCCTCTTCGGATATCGATTTCGTGGTGGTATTGAATAAGCTCTCAAAAATCTCCATTGAATCGATTAAATCGTCGTCGTTATCGTATTGAAGGAAGTAAATAAGACCAAGTACTGTACAACATTCGGCTCGAGTTGTAAACGAACATGTTTCATCGTTGATTGCATCCACAATATATTGATCAATTGCCGCATCAACTTTATATCCATCTCCTAATTGGAATTGTAGCAACAATCGTATTTTCGCAGCTAGTGACTGCTCGGCAGCTTTGCCATGATGAAGTCCCTTCTCAATAATTTCCGAAAATGCTATTTTACGCGTCTGGATCAGTTCTGGTATATAATAGTGGATTAATAGCTCCGAAATAGTTTTCAGCCCTTGAGTTCGTGTTTTGACCGAGTTTTCTTCAGCCACATCCATGGCACACATCAGCCGTTCCTTTATTTTCTCGATCGGATCAATCACATCGATAAGATTTTCTTTGTCCACGTTCATTTCTTCGTCGTTTGGTTGAGTCTCGAGTACTCGGGCATGTATAAATCGACGATCACATCTTGTTCTTCTTAATGGTATAAAACTGTTGTTAACAGATTCCAAATGAATTCGAGACATTCTAGACGATTTTTTCGAGTTCGTCACTTCACAAATAGTTTCCAGAATTAATCAAACTTCACTTATTTATTTATGTAATTAAAATTAATCAGTCTTTTACGTTAATCACAGTTATTTTATTATAGAACTTTAAACTACAGCTTTAGTTGTTTGAATGATGAATGAACTCGAAAATTCACTGAATATAAACACATTTTCGTTAGTTTGAATATTTGTGTTTGTGGTGAAATTGTGTTTTACGAAATGAACCGAAGCTAAAGTTCCCCTCTTTGCGAAATTGCGATGCGATAGCGATAACGAAAAAATATATCACGATTCACGATGTTACGTCACACGACACGAGACGAGACAACAATTTCACAATTTTATTGAATTAAATTCATAACGAAGTTCATTCGGTTTCAATCGATGAATATACGAACGAATCATGAATCAATTTCATAACAAATAATCATTTGTTTTGAATGAATTCTCAGCTGATTGTGGACATACAAGTAATTTGTGTTTGGATTGAAATGAAGTAAGTGAAAATTACTTTCTCGAAGCAATGTCTTAAATGTCCAGAATTAAATTAAAAACGTGCTGCGAGGATACTTTAAAACTAATTAAATCGGCAAGAAGTGATTCGGGCCGAAAGCCAATTGTAATTATAAACGAAAGTGAAGTAGAATTTTTTCAAAGAAGAAACTGTTTTTTATAATGGAGAAGGGAGCGAGATGGTGCTGATGATCTCGTAAACAGAGTCTATTGGAAGTTATTGAAAATTCGTTACTCAACGAACAGACATTAGGTGCCAAACTTGCTTTACTATTACAAATTCAATTGGGAGATGACTTTGAATACACGGAATCATTAGATCAGCTGCTTTTGAAGACGCTATCAGATAAATTAACGAAATTCTCGGTTCGAGCTGAATGTTTCAGCGTACTCGGACTTTTGTACTTTATACAGTATGACGATGTCGATAACATAATAAAGTTGATGGAGCATTTAGAACAAATTTTCATTCGTGATGAGTAATCAAAAGTTTCCGCAAGTGAAGCAGTACTACATGCAGCTGCATTATTATCGTACGGATTACTGGTCACCAAAATTCCACCTGATGCTATAGTTTTAATCTACAAACAATTGTGCCGTTGAATCATCTGACAAAACTATTGGATTCGCCCCACATAAATCTACGGCTGGCATCAGGTGCAACTATTTTCGTACTCATGGAATGCGCAACATCCCGTAATATAAATATAATGCATGATTAATATTCATATTAATAATATTCAGCTCGATATTACTGTGGAGTTTGGTTCGGAATCGATGAAAATCAATACATGGGCAGCTTATCATAAATATACGGTATTGTTTGAAGTGATTGGACCGGGAATTAGTGTGCATCTCACGAGTAATGATTTTATTCGTAGCATTTTAAGATTGAACAAGATCATTGTTTATCCTGTTTCGAAACGGTATAATCAACATGCGAAGAACAACGCTGTGTCACGACGGAAGGATCAGTAGTATAAAAAGATGGCTTATGGTTATTAAGTGTAAATCTAAATGTAAATAAATTATAAATATCAAACTGTATTATCATTTGTTGGTTGGTAATTTGATGTAAGTCACCGTTGGTTGGATGAATCACCGTTCGTTATTGAGCAATATGTGAACAAGTCAAACTGAAAATTTGGACCAACGGATCGCCCCTCGTAACCAATCGTCGCCGATGGTGATGGTTTGGGCCGTCAAAACGGCCAAAAGCCGTTCCCCTCTCGTTTTGTCTCGTGCTTTTGTACCGTGAGATCAACACTTATGCTCAAATTTATCGGGATCATGTGTTAGAGAGAGCCTTGTGCTCAGGGTACAAAAACATTTCGGCCGCAGAGACTGGACATTTCAACAGGATATACGCGCGTCAATCAAGATTGGCTGAAAAACAACGTTCTGCGGTTCATTTCCACTGCCCAATGGCCACCAAATTTACCGGATGCAAATCCGCTAGATTTCTCGGCTTGGAGTATTTTGAAGAGCAAGGTTGGCATAAAAAAAATCCAGAGTGTCGATCATCTCAAGCACGCGCATCGCCGATACCGCAGAGCCACTTTTCTGCTGCATGCAATAGATTTGCCGTCCGTTTGAGTGCCACAATCGCGGCCAATTCGGTCAGTATAATGGTTAAAAATTCGAAAATTTAATTTGTAAACATTTTTTACTTTGATTCAATAAAATTCATCAAAATATAAAAATTATGTGGTGTTTTGTTTTGGTAACACTTCGTGTCAGTCACCCAGTAAAATTCGATTGGTTAAGTCAGATGCTTTTGTGTCATAAAACAAAAACTAATCAGCCTAACTCTGACTTGTAAGTCCAAACAGTTTAGGAAAAAATTTAATAAAAATGCAGTAGTAAAGCGGTACAGTACAGGTAAAGGCACACGTTCCTCTTGGTAACCTTAGCATAGACAATTCTTTGAACAAAAAATCATAGTTAAATACTGATTCGTTACAGATGGCCCCAGGTTGGGCGCCAAGAAATAACTTCGCAATCTGAATACAAATGCCCATAGTTTCAACGACAATTCCAACACACTGGAACTGAAGGTTTTCTTTGGTCGATTGGTGTTGGTCTAGATACAAAGTGTTCTACTAAATGCGTCCAGTTAACAGCATTTGTGTTACAAATCGCCAATCTGTCAGCAGCAGGTAATGGTTGGTTAACAACCGAATTTGGGGTGTCCCTAGTTGTCGCTATTCCTAGATTGTGATCACCAGGAGTTGAATAAGAAGAATTTATTTCTATTTCGTATAGTCTAGGATAGGGTAAGCTTCGTGGCATTTTCTGTTCGGGGATAAGGCCGACGTTTCACCAAATATCTTCAGTGGCCACGCATATACCAACGAGCTCGGCAATTGAAAATAGTCTCATTATATCTATATCGGTTCGACTATCTTGAAATCGATGTGTATAAACAGATCTAAATTGCTCCCAATTACAATAAGGATAACGTTGTATAGCACCAGCCAATAATGTTCGCTTGCAATACCTTTTAATAGATAGATCGTTGAAGAGTTAAGGTAATGAAATGTTATTAGTTCGAGCCATGTGTCAAACACGGTACAAAAAATTTTCGACAACCAATCCAGACGATAAACCATCAAAGTGAATTCTCCATTTATATACCGGAGTACCTGCTTATAGCTTCACTGTTCACTGCTTGCTCGTAATTGGGGACGGGATAGATGGATTGGGTCTGAAAGATTGGAACAGCCGTACTATTCGTCACTACTGGAAATCGTTGAACGATATTTGGATTTTGGTAAGCTACGTTAGTGACATTAACGAAATAATCAGTCTTATTCAAACTTTATCCGTTTGAAAGAGATGAGTTGAGCAATAGTTGAACGAACGGATAGCGATAATTTTTAACTGAATCGTTAACAAAATTGCCACAAGTACTAAATCAACATCAGTTGGTTGGTTAAGTACTTGTGGAAACATCAGTCGCAAAATGTTTGACGAAATTTATCGCAATCAACCCAACACATAAAAAATAACCTGTTTCCGCCCGGGATCGAACCGGGGGCCTTCCGCGTGTTAGGCGGATGTGATAACCACTACACCACGGAAACTTCATGCTTTAATTTTACTTTGTATAACTATTTGTTTGACACAATATACAACAGTCCTAGTTATGGCTCAATATTACTTCCAAAATAATGATTGAACTTCATTTCTCAACATTAATGAAGATTTGAATAAATGGTTACTTAATCTCCAAGTTGGGATTCGATGTTATTCATCCAATTGGTTTGTTATAAAAAATGCTTTAATCGCTTAATGTGCATTTCTATTCATTTCGAAGTAGTAAATTTATTATACAATCACAATTAAATTTGTAAGGCCTTGAACATACAACTAAATCGAACAGCTGAGAATTCATTTAAAACAAATGATTATTTGTTATGAAATTGATTCATGATTCGTATATTCATCGATTGAAACCGAATGACTTCGTTATGAATTTAATTCAATAAAATTGTGAAATTGTTGTCTCACTCTCGTCTCGTGTGAGTGACGTAACATCGTGAATCGTGATATATTTTTTCGTTATCGCATCGCATCGCAAAGAGGGGAACTTTAGCTTCGGTTCATTTCGTAAAACACAATTTCACCACAAAAACAAATGAAATTTTGTTTATATTCAGTGAATTTTCTAGTTCATTCATCATTCAAACAACTAAAGCTGTAGTTTAAAGTTCTATAATAAAATAACTGTGATTAACGTAAAAGACTGATTAATTTTAAATACATAAATAAATAAGTGAAGTTTGATTAATTCTGGAAACTATTTGTGTGACCAACTCGAAAAAATCGTCTAGAATGTCTCGAATTCATTTGGAATCTGTTAACAACAGCTTTAAACCATTAAGAAGAACTAGATGTGATCGTCGATTTATACATGCCCGAGTACTCGAGACTCAACCAAACGACGAAGAAATTAACGTGGACAAAGAAAATCTTATCGATGTGATTGATCCGATCGAGAAAATAAAGGAACGCTTGATGTGTGCCATGGATGTGGCTGAAGAAAACTCGGTCAAAACACGAACTCAAGGGCTGAAAACTATTTCGGAGCTATTAATCCACTATTATATACCAGAACTGATCCAGACGCGTAAAATAGCATTTTCGGAAATTATTGAGAAGGGACTTCATCATGGCAAAGCTGCCGAGCAGTCACTAGCTGCGAAAATACGATTGTTGCTACAATTCCAATTAGGAGATGGATATAAAGTTGATGCAGCAATTGATCAATATATTGTGGATGCAATCAACGATGAAACATGTTCGTTTACAACTCGAGCCGAATGTTGTACAGTACTTGGTCTTATTTACTTCCTTCAATACGATAGCGACGACGATTTAATCGATTCAATGGAGATTTTCGAGAGCTTATTCAATACCACCACGAAATCGATATCCGAAGAGGAGTCTGTACTATATAGTGCTGGTCTACTTTCTTGGGGACTACTTTTAACCAAAGTTTCACCAGGATATTTAAAGAAACCAAAACAAATGATGTCGTGTTTAATAAAAATGCTAGAATCACAGCATTTAACCCTTCGAGTCGCAGCTGGCGAAACAATAAGTTTAATATTAGAATGTGGTCGAGCAGTAAACGAGAACTTTATGTGCGATGCCCTACCGAATTTGATCACCATCACTAGTTCACTAGCCACCGATTCTCAACGCCATCATCATAAACAGGAGCTAAAATCGCAACGAGCCACATTTCGGGATATTTTGCGGTACATCGAGAACGATATTCAGCCCGATGTGAAGATACAAATAGGATCCGAATCGATTGCATTAGACACGTGGGCGATTCATCAACAGTATATGGCGCTTTGTACGATAATTGGACCAGGAATAGTAGCTCAGTTGTTGAATAATCAGTACGTCCGGAATATATTGCAATTAGGAGATATACCAGTGGTCGAAGATAAATGCAAGAGTGGTGGTAAAGGTAAAGGCCAAATTGTAGGCAAGAAAAATCGACAAAATAGAAATAAACCAGATTTTCGATATTAAATGTTCTAAATAAAATCACTATTGCTAATGTATACTTGAGTTTTGATTTTAATTTATTAAATAATTATAGGTCTCATATTAATTTTTATTGTGATATGTGTTCGTATACTGTTATCAACAACGTCAATCTGATTTGAGGTTCTGAAGGATTTATCCTTTTTACATAGGTGTCTGTATTCTTTTAATTTGGAATAAAAAATTTAAACACGGTTATGAACAAAAAAATTATTGGCAGCGGTGGGATTCGAACCCACGCCTCCGAAGAGACTGGTGCCTTAAACCAGCGCCTTGGACCGCTCGGCCACGCTACCTAGTAATAGATGAATTTTATTGAAGTTTCTTCGAATACTACCTAGTCATTGATGTAATGCTAGTTATTCTGAACATTTTTATAATAGATCACCGTCCTATAGGGAAGTGATTGAATATAAAGGTTGTCTCCCAATTCACAGAACCAGATTTCTTGATGAACATCAAGTCTAACACATCCTGGTATAATAAAGTGATGTTACGAATTGGGCAAATACAATTATAGCCTGGTCGATTCAATGTATTATCCATCCGTTAGGTTTGAAGATGTCGATATAAAGACTCTATAGAACTTCAGTCACTATCTGAATAAAAAAGTGTATTGTCACTCATTTAATGTAATAAGGCGAATACTATTAAAATTGTATGGTTGAACGTTCCATTACCAAGTGATATTGTGGTTTAAAGTTCTCATGCAATTCTATTCAAGCACTGAGTTATCCATGATATGTTGTTGGGAATAGGAAGTGTGAATGGGAACATATTTTTTAATGTATTACACTAGTAAATTGGGGAAATGTACGGCTCTCAGAAGAGTATTTCCAAGTCCATGCTCAATCTTCTAATGTTGTGTTGTAAGCTGTTGATTTATCAATTCAAAAAGATATTTTAATAAAAGCAATAATAATAGTACTTTGCAGTTGTAAATATCCAAGATTTTTGCTGCTGAAGCCATCTAATTGGACATTTTTCTATAGTCAAAATTAAAATTGTATATCCTAGCCAGAGAACCGCATATTTGGTTTATCATACATGGTAAGTTATAATCATCTGAAATAGCAAGATTTAAGCTAGATGTAACGCACAACTGGCCTGAGAAATAATAAACTGCTTTACATTATGATGTTGTTGCTCAGAGACGCAACACCGAAGCGAACCTGTATCGCTTGATATGTATACAGAAAATGTTTCATAGACGATTCTTTAATTCCAAATCACACTCTAATTGTACGTCAGTGCGACATCACGTAGACGTGCCAACTGGATGGCATTTAATTGAAATCGTTATAATTTTAATCAACAGCAACAACAATTGAATTATTTACAATCAACAAATAAAATTCACCGCGATGACGAACAAATAACTTATATACTTTATCTACTCATACATGTGCACATGCAAGTGCAAAACAACAATATCTCTATTTCAGTTCTAGAACGAATTTCACCACGTTACGATTTTTTGAATGATTATGCTGCGTATATATGAATGAATTTTATTCATTCAATCAACATTCAACGTCAATACGTTGAAGTGAAAAGTTCTACGTACAAAGATAAAAATAAGTTTTTGAACTGTGATATAATTGAAAATTTATTTATTTATTTTAATTATATACGAGAGGGTGATTCTGGAGGGTAATAACATTGTTTGTAAACAAATCAAAGTCAAGAAATCGAATAAAATGTCTCGAATCACATTCGATTCGTTAAGTGAGGAGACGATAAATTCTTCGAAAGTAGTTCGCGGGCCAAAATCAACCACCGCACAGTTAGTAATGGTCGATGAAAACGAAAGTGCTGGTAGTAAGGATGCTAAACTCGACAGTGCAAATATTTCAGACGAAATTAAAGCGAAAAACGCAATTGACGCGTTGGAAAAAGTGAAATTACAGTTGTGCAATGCGATTGAAGAGGCGGGTGAGAAATCGTCCCAAACTCGATTTGAGGGATTCGAGAAAATCATCGATATTTTAATTCATCACTATATACCCGATATTGTGGACAATCGGAAAATGAGTATATCAGAAAAGGTTGAAAAATCGTTGAGACGTGTTAAGGGTTTGGATCAGGCTGTGGCCGCCAAAACAGCTTTATTGCTGGTCATACAGTTGGGCAATCAGTACGATAGTGTCGATTCAATGGTACAATTTATCATGAAAACAGCATCAGACGAATCGACCGATAGTGAAGTGAGAGCCGAATTTTGTAGTGTATTGGGTATTCTGTATTTCTTGCGAGAAGTAAATATTGAAGACCTTGAAAATGTTATGACCATGTTGGAAAATATATTTCATATTGAGGACGACGCTGGTGAGTCCGAAAGTGAAGCAGTTGTACAAAGTGCGGCCCTATTCTCATGGGGATTGCTTTTCACAAAGGTGTCATCTAAATACTCTAATTTGAGTACATTACCAACGTAAGTAGTTTGAAATCTTGTCCCTGATTACAAAATATATACTAACATGTGTTTTGCTTATTACAGATTAACGAACTTCTTGATACAACTGCTAGAGTCAGCACATTTAAATATTCGAGTGGCAGCCGGTGAAGTACTATGCCTTATACTAGAATACAGTCGATCAACAAACAACACCGATATAATCGAGACTATCGAAGAGCAGGCCGAATTCACAAAATTCCTATCCCACGATACGCAAAAATTTCGACACAAACACGACCTTAAAATACAACGGGCCACATTCCGTGAAATAAGTCGATATATTGAAGATAGTACCAATCCCGATATTAAGATTGTGTTTGGTGACGAATCTATCGAAATAAAAACATGGGCACTGCATCAGCAGTATTTGGGACTGTGCTCGATTATAGGGCCAGGTATTGTTACACACTTGATTCACAATGAGTTTATTCGAAACGCGCTTAATATTGATGAGATACGTATACCATTGCATGAGAAATCGTATAAGCTCGAGTTGCGAAATGAAAGCGACAGGATGCGAACGCTAGAACGTCGAGATGATCGAAAGTATAAATCTGTAGGTTTGGAACAAAATGATTGAATGAATTTCAATAAAGAGATTAAATATTAAAATCTTAATTTGTTATTAATTTATTTAAATGGCTAATAATAATCTATGGCTTAAAAGGCCCTCCTTCTAACCACGTCTATATTGTAGCGTATATAAGGTCAAGGTAAGGTCAAGTCCAACGAATTCTTTTACGTACGATCGTTTTTTGTATCATCCGGAGCTTGTTAACATGTTTGGTCAATGGTGAGAATTTCATCACTGCGGCGTGATGTGAAAATCACTTAAAAACTAAGCCACAACCAGCATAATTATTTGAAATACTTACAATATGTTTTATTGGTTAAAAATTAGTTGTATCTTGTATAAGTTTCCGTGGTGTAGTGGTTATCACATCCGCCTAACACGCGGAAGGCCCCCGGTTCGATCCCGGGCGGAAACATTTTTATCTAAATGCCCATCGATATGGATAAATGAAAGAAAACACAAAGTATATGAATTTTATATAAAATTCCAGTTTGTTTGCCACTAAACTGTGTTGTTGATACTCTTATTTTTATAGTGAATATGAGACACGAACCAACCTACCTAAAACTTCAGAACTGGTTGTTATTTATATTTTCGAGGTAGGGTAATGATAAACTGATTGGGTTTGTTAAAGTAAATGTAATTGTTAGCATTAGCATTGTGTAAACGATTGGGTAATAAACGGTAGTACGAGAATTTGAGTTTCAGGTCTGTTCTCATATTGATCTTGATGAATGCCATAGGGCAAAATGTGTATCTCAAAACTCACAGTAGATGTTTGAGGATGAATGTAGATGGGTCCTAGTACACAGCCAAGAAATCAGATTGGCAGCTTCCGAAACTACTTGTCAACGATGTAAAACAATGGCCTTTTTAAATTAAATTTAATTGGCTTTACTTGAAAATTAAATGGTTGACGGTATAGCGCCAATGGCTCGCTCAACATGCTGTACGCCGTCGATCGATATCATAGTTTTGCTTGGATATCCTAATTATAATCCAACTCATCTGAATTAACCAGTTTACGAGATACTATAATAAAATTGAAACCGAATATATTTATCACAGAACAATTGGTATCAACGTTATGAGCGACTTAAAATCAGAAAATATATTCTAATATCTTCCTGGTTGTTTAAAATAGAGAGAAAAGACAAATTATCATCTACTACCAACATTTCCAGCTCAAGATGAAGTACCATCTGTAGTTAAATATATACGATGAGGAATAACCTCATAGAAGGATGAAATGCTCATAACATAGTCTAGGTATCACAATCGAAGCATTTTAATATTAACTGGAACAAGTTTGAATGACAAACGAATCTACATCGGAATGGGTCGAGCCAGACCCCTTTACCAGAACAAATACCATTACCCAAGGTCGAGAACTCAGGAGGTCTATTATGATTTAGACAGTTAGATTTTTCCGTTAACGGAAAATCAATCGAAGAATATAAATTCTTAAAATTGTTTTTGCTTAATGTTATATGGACGTCAAAACCCGATCAATCGAAAAGAAAATAGATCATCTAAGTAGCAGTCGGATTTTGTCTTGTGCGTTTGGAAAAATCCGATTCGATTTTCTTTTTAGTTTCATAATTGCATTTGAATTTTCTTTACCATATCAAGCTGCTTGTTTTAGAGTAACTTTTTATCCCGATCCGTAGCGATGGCGTTCTTCTAATCGAGTTTTCAACCTAGCAACATTCTTTGGTTCTGAATACTACTGCAAAACTGTCTTCAATTTTCAAGTGTCTAGAACGAACTCGTTAAATGTGTATACTAAAATAGTAACGAAAAGCAGAGGTGTTGTAGATCTCAGAGTTGCTCTCACTTGTTCATGCAAAACATTAATTCGAGATCCAGATTGATTAGCTCATTTCAATAAAACATATACTTGTGGCTCAGATACCATTTACTCGGATATCAAATGAAATGCGGTATCTAGAAAATCAACTGACCTTGACTCTGAATTGAACATTAACGACCCGAATTCGATGCCGTCAAGTCAACGGTATAGTAAGATAAATGCAAGTTTTCATCTGTAAAAATTAAGTTCCCTCTATAATCTTCTTTTTTGTGTACAATACTGTTATTGTTCTGTTCAATACATATGAGTTAAAACCCGATTCTACAGTCATTATAGTTGGCACCAGATTGAATCTTTGTTTCATTTAGATATACGCTTACCCAGCATCAGACACTCGTTTGACTGGTTGAATGAGTTGATTTTATTCTACCGAAACACTTTATAATGTTGATACAATTGCTCGTTTTGAATTTCACATGATTATATAATAATTTATATTAAATAGGACTTTTAGAGCCTACCTATTGATGAAACATTCGTCTCTGTATTTTAAAGATTGTGTCAAACTTGTAATCTTATGCAACAGGGTTTGAAATAATCTTATCAGCTAGTGACGCCGTTTATTGAATTATGTGCAATCTGCATACTATCTTGGTATTCAGGTGGAGTCTTCAATACTGATACAAACAGTTTTTGTTGACATCGTACCTACATCCGTGTTTGCATTTTTTAATTTCAGAGAGTCAGTCTCAAAAATTACTTTCGATGTTACCAATATAGCATTGCTTTCAGGTTCATGTTTTGTTTGCATTCGTGATCTATTACGCAATTGACTTAATCACCTATTAACATCTGTTACCCAATGTAATATTCTGTTTGACAACCTCGTAGTGGCAAGACGTTGGTTTCGAATTGGGACGGGATCAATTACAACTAACGTAGATTTGTAATTATTTATATAAACTATTGAATTTGCTATAATTTTGACACGTTACAAATTTTACCTATCGAGTCCAACCAAATATAAACCAATCGGATCACTAATAATAAACGTACGGTATAAATTCGATAAGTCTAATAGTTTAGATGTGATAACGAATTAAGAAAATAATGTACTTAAAAACCAAGATTTATTATTTTACTCCATATTTTTTAATATACATATTATTTTATTATTTATTTGTATCACTTAATATATAAATTAATAATATATTTATTTACAAATTTTAATTATTAATATATATATTTATTATAGTTTTTTTTTATATGAAAAGAAAAAACATTTATTTATTCTACATTAACATAATGGTATTTTATATTATTTTGTTTTAAAATGGTTATTATTATTATTTTAAATATTAATAAAATATAAATATATATTTATTAATTATATTTAAACAAAATTATTTTTATGTCTTGTACTCGTTTTTTTATGTTGAATATTCTGTTTGCCGAAACTTTATGTATGTTAAATAATTGATAAACTATGGAATTGTTGTTTGTGTATGCGGGAGGATGAATAATAATTCGTCATCCGCTTATTTATCTGTATAACCAACGTATTGTATTATAACACTTTCTGAACGTTTATAATTTCAGTCATACTTATTTGTGCTCTCATTCCAATTTCTTAAATAAATTTATAAAAATCGTAATATTTAGCTTATAATTCAAGTTGAATTTATTTATATTCGTTAATTCATTTATTTATATATATATTATAAACTTATTTTTGTTGTTTCTAATTAATATAGTTTATATTGTTCCTAAACCCTCTAGTAGTTTTTGAAATACTGGTTTCTTTTCAATAATAATACATTTATCACATAGTTTTTTTTTTGTTATTAATAAATACATGAATTTTTATTTATTGTTTAATTTTAAAATTATTTATGACTAGATTTTTGAATTTATTTTAAACAAGAAATTAAAATTACTAGGTACAACCCCGCGTCTCTATTTAAATAGTTACATAATATATTATATAAGTATGGATTGAGATGCTATGATCTTTCTGTAAGTAGTCTCAGCAGATAGAATTATTCATTTAAATCTGTTGTTTGACAAACAAACCTCATAAATATTGTAAATGAATTAACGAAATAAATCAACCTAAAAAATAATGCACAACTAAAAAATATTGAGCTCGTTACAGTTCACTCCTCTGATTTTATTAATAATAACTTTTATTGTTCTTTTTATAATAAATTAAACACTAATTTCTGAGCTTTTATTATATAATATGTATATATTTAATAATTAAATTTCTAATTTTATATAAAAAATAAATATTCATACTTTAAAATAAGTATATATTATATTATACAACTAAAATTGAAAACGTTAATATCAAAATCGTTTTTTAGTTTTTAATTTGTTTGTTTAATTTCGCTAACTTTGTATCTAGCTCTGCGTTTTGGAATTCGCGCGCGCACCTTTCCTAAATAAATTCGTTATAAATCATAAAAACAAATTCGTGGCTACCACTCTAAATAATTTGTATTTAGTCAGGTACACGAAAAACAAAACTAAATCTGTATTTGTGACACTAGATTCTATAAAATTCTCTCGAATTAGGTAGATTACATTGTTTAATAAAATTATTTTAGAGAAGACGACGACAACATCAAATTAAAATAATTTATGTTTTTTTTTTCAAATTTAATTTACGAAAGAAGAAAATAGTAGTTTGAACAGTAGTAAAATATTTGTTTGTTTTGTTTTTTTTTGTATATAAATAAATGTATATATATGTATATAGTAATTAATATTTTTCTAATTTTGTTAATTTCAAATAATAATTTATTTACATTCTACTTCCTCGCAAATCGTATTTAATTTATCATTCACAGAATTATCACTCGTCACAATATGAATTGCACCGACTTTGGCACGTTGGTATGCAGTCACGGTATTCTCGCTTAGTAGCTTAACGCATACATAGCCGACAATGACCGCGAAACCAGCTGTTAGTACACGTACAATTGGATCGACATACAATTGGATTACAACCCAGGCTGCGGCCCCCGTTATACACATGACTGTGATTAAAAATACTGTTTTGGCCCAATGCTGTACTGTGAATCCTTTTTCCCAATAAAGTCTGTATAAAAATAAATCGTAAAAAAATAATTGTTTTATTTATTTATATATTGCTAATAATTTTTTATTAAAGAAAAGTGCTGGAAGCAACATGTAAAAAATTATTACTTCCATTAGGCATAAAAAAATCTTATATCATTTACTGAAAAAATTCAACACCATGCACACACATCCCATTTTGAGTACAAGCTCATTTCCAATGGGATGAGCAGCAGGGATCAGAAAATATTAAAAAAAATCTTTACAATTAACTTTAAACTAGTTATCATTTTAGCACGCCATTCAAGTAATTTTGATTCAAACGTCTCGGCAGATCTCAAAACTCCTAATACTGAATAAAACAAAATTTCATAGAAAAATACCTCGAACAAAAAGTAAGTGTGTTTTAGACTACGCGACTGAAGTAAAACTTTTTAGATATCTAGATAAAACTGCATCGATTGTTGTTCCACGTCTTGTGGTAGACGCTCATTTCGGTTATTATTCATTTGTAGTTCTAATTTATCTTGTAGAAAGTTAACATAATTATTGGGCGAAATGTAAGGAACTACCATATGATGTTCTTCCATCGTCCAAAACACAATGAGCAGCACATACCTCACCAATTGATGACTGACCAATATCGATTTCACGAATATATCGTAATAAAATGACCATTTACGAGGTTACTATATTCAGACATCATTTGATTTCTGATAAATTGCCACTCTTGCTGATCTAACATTTTTACGCTGAATTCATAATTCAATTTCTTCGTTCATTTATTCATTAGTTTGGCAAACACATATGTATTTTGTTTCCGAATAACATGGCTTTTATTTGCTTCTTTTTCCTTTTGGTGTCATGTTGTCTCTTTTACTCAAAAAATTGTCATTTTGGAGTACGATTGGTCGAAAAAATTGTTTGAATGAACGAAGTATGAATTCAGCTTTACCGTGCGTTCATACGCTTGGATATTTTTGTTACGATTTAAATCCAAGCCCGAAACTCCAATAAAATTACTCAAATGATGATAAACCACGCCCCCTTTGAGTTGCAAAATATTCAACTTTGAGCGGATGTAAATCTTAGGTGATATTCTTTGCAAAATGAGAGAAAAGAGCACTTTTTTTTTTTATCAAAGAATACGAAAAAAAAATTGCTCTTTTTGTCGATGTATTGGTGAAAATAAAATACAAATTATGATGCTACACAATTTACTCAAACATAAATTTCATAGTATGGTCTTTTAAAACATATAGATTTATTTTATTATAATCCTTTATTATTATTGTTATTAACTTTTTATTTAATTTTGATAATTTCACACATTCTCGACAAAATATAGTTCACAAAAGAAATTAAAAATGGCGTTTTGTTTTTGTTTATATTGTTTTGGCATTTAAAAATTTATATGTGTGGGTAAATCTGTGAAAAAATCTCGATTTTTGAAAAGTGCTCGAGATCAAAAAAAAAGTGCTCGAGATCATTTCCAAAGAATGTGTTATGTCAAAAACGCACGTGTTTCGAGCAAAAAGAGCACTTTTTAGCTGTCAGAGCAACTTTTTTTTTGTCCAAAGAATATCGCATTAGTAAAGCATCGAAGCGTATGAACGCACGGTTAACTTTAACTTTTTGCTGAACAAACATTGAGTAAAAGAGACAACATGGCACCAAAAGGAAAAAGAAGCAAATAGAAGCCATGTTACTCGGAAACAAAATACATATAATGTGTACGTGCATGCGATTAATTTATTTTAGTTAGTGACAAAATCGTTCTGAAATTTTACCATAGTATGAATCGTCAAAACAAAATTACCGAACGAATGAATGAATGAACGAAGAAATCGAAGTACGAACTCAGCTTTAAATTTCGCGATACAATCAAAATTCGGAATGTCAACATTTTCATCGCCATTTGATCAGGTTTCTGATAGAAACAAAATATTGCTTGAGTCAATTACTGGATCAATTACTTATGTCCGTAACATGTTTTCTGAGACTTTGGCAATTGGAAGTAACCATGGATAACTTTTTTTGTCATTTATGAAATCCAACGATAACCGGTGAAATTCATCTTGTAAAGATATGATTGATGTATCATTTTTTTCGACTATGATAAAATCTATAATCTTTGTCTATTGGCACTATGTACAGTCCTTCAATACTGGTAACTCGTGATAAAGCAACATATAGTAATGGTAGATTCATAAACAACTTCAATGAATGTTCCACCTTAGGACTTATGAATTCTCATGACACATGATACTAAGATCGTTTGCCTCACCAGACCACACTTTTCGTAACGCATTCACCAGCTTACTCCCCAAGTCAAGCGTGCGTAAAGAAGTTTTACTTCAAAAATGTCGAATTTAAAAACCTAGAAGAATTTCGATCAGGTAGCAATCAAAGATTGGTGTAATTCGACCTGCTAACTTTTTGAATAATTTGGTTCTTTAGTTGTGAGTAGCTTCTTAATAAAAGCTCAAATCGTCGGGTGAAATATGAGTAAATTTCCTAATTCCGAAAATAAAACGAGTTCTAATCAATATCACATAAAGAAAATGCGGAGGAGACATAAACATTCTCTTTTAAAACTGATTTTTATACAGACAACTAAGTAATCCAAATATCTTTCTACTAACTTTAACCAAATGGTCACCCGATATTTTGTTAAAAGCTATCCCCAAATTACTAACAGTAGTTGAAAATGGAATGAGTGATCCATTTAGATGTGTACAAAGAAAAGAAAATGTATCTAACGATTTTTTGTAGATAATTATAGAATGCCATTTACTAGCATTTAACACGAGCCTATTGGAAATAAACCAATTATATATTCTATCTAAATTCTCGTTAACGAGAGACATATTACTAACAATAGAATGCAGATCTAACTTACTATTTCTATAAATTTGGACACCATCAGCGAAAACGTGAAACGAATAATTGCGAAACGAGCATTCTATGTCATTAATGTACATAAACTTGAGGAACACCTGAATTAAGTGGCAGAAAATTAAAATAAAAACTACCAAAAAACTGTCTGTGAACGATCTCATAACTAATTTATAAGTCTAGCAACCGAGGAACAAAATTTAAATTGTGCGATAAGCTTGTTATAAAGAATGTTATTATTCAAAGAATAAAAGGCGTTTTAAAAATCTAACAAAGTGGGAGAATTCAATTCCCTGTTTTTCGTACTACCCTGAATATCATCGCTGATATTCAATAACGCGGTATTCGTACCATGATTTCTAAACCCAGATTGAAAGATATTGAGTAAACTATTATTAATGAAATGGGACTAAATTTGGTTTTTGACTACTATCTCAAAAGCGCTGGAAATGGACCTTAAAATACTGACAGGTTTAAATTGGTATAACTTACAGGATTGCTAATTTTTGGAATTGGAATTATTTTACTGAGTTTCCATTGCTCAAGAAACGAAGAAGAGGTTAAGATAAAATTAAAAATGTATGGTTAGTCCTATTGTTGATCTTATATCGGATGAGTGTTACAACACTCATCCGATATAAGACCACAATAGGACTAACCAAAGTTGGATTCGAGCTAATAAAATAATAATTTATATCGTCAGCTTTGAAATCTAAAATACTATTATTTCTACACCGGCTTATATCTAGATTTCGAACATTACACCAAAAAACCTTTGGTGGAAGAGAAAGATCTAATTTGTCCTAAAAAAAATCTTACTACCCTACAGCGAGTTTGTTTGCAAACTAAAAATCTCTCACTATCTCCGAAACGTTTCCATAAGCGAAAAAAATATATAAAATACAGCGTCGTAATACTCACTTGTTTGTCCTTTCAATTTCGTACGGGGAATCACAAACTTTACATTTTAGCATCGATTCTGATGTGCTACAACTTTCGACAAGCCATCGTCTTAAACACTCATGATGCACTGAACTAACATCGCCGGTACATTTACACGGTTGTATTAGTGGTTCGGCTTTTTCTGGATCGTAACAAATCCAACAATCTTTTTTTATAATAAACGATTGTCCCTCTTCGGGCGAAACCGATGTTTTTTCCGTTTGCGTTAGGGCTATCGGATCAACCTGTCTACTTAGTAATTTACGCGGATTTAAGATCCATAATTGTTCGGGCGCCATCGAATTCCATAAACAACATGGAAACCATAGAGCGACACCAACCTCAACTAGTCGAAATACGATGTCATGCCAATTTCGGCTGTATACAGGTACTCTGTAATATATAAAAAAAAATAATAATTAGAAATAGATTTTATTTATACGTCACACAAAAAAATTACTCACTTTTGTTTCCAGAAATCGCCTAATGTTTCTGAAGCTAAAAATCCCACAATAACAATCAACATAATTGCTTGGCTCAATAAACCAAAACGTGATTGATGTAACTGTGATGCATTGACATTCTCGCTATTTGGTACATTACCAAAGTCTGATATAAAACCACCTCTTAGCTAGAAACGCACACAAAAAATAATCAAATTAATCGTTATCCATAATATTTGATATCGAACACACTCACTTTGAAAAACACTTCAACACCATAAATTAAAAAAAATACAACAACAATTAATAAAAGTGCGGCATAACATCCATTAAATATATGAGCATATGAATTTCGATCGGTTGTCAAACGTGATGATAAAACTTCGGCCACAAACAAACTGTATGGAAGTAAATTGAATCCAACGAATCCCAGGAAGCTTTTCGATAAAAACTGTGATTTCTCCCAGCGTATGTCGCGCAAATGAAATATCTGTGGACAAAAAAAAAATATTTTATTACAGCCTCGATTTTTCGATCGCTTTATAGTTAATAGCAAAATACGACAAATCAACAATAATTAGTTTGCAGTAAAAAAAAAATATTATTATTGTTATTTATAGGTATTGTTATAGTAATAATACCAGCTTATTGGCTTAAGTTAATTTTATAATGTGACTGGCTTCGATTATTACAATATACTTGGCGTATGAATTAAAGGGTGATCATTAGAATGTTATTGTGCTAATTTGAAGCGAACACGATCATAGTTGTTAATTTAATCAATAAGAATATTTATAGAACAAGACCATAACAAAATTTGGACAGTTTCAAATTTTATGTCATTTGACAGGTTCATCGACTCGCAGATATGCAGGTTGGAGTAATTTATTATCGAAATGTGCAGTATACAGTTCACAAACCAAACCTATCCATGCTTCCAATTATCATTAAGTTTTGCTTATTTAACAATAGAGTCAATGCAAACAGAGGAACGATACAGCGGAAATTATGATGGTATTAAAATGAGACACTAAATTAATAAACTCAATGATCTTGATTCGAGTTAATTGGAATCGGTTAATTATTTTTGAAGGCCAAGTTTTTACGAGTAACACAATTTTACGATATAAAAGAAAATGGTTTTGTACTTGGATCGGCAGTATCAAGCACGAATGAGGGGATCAAGTAAAGTAACGTCTGTTAAATGGTTTTAACGATAGACAAACGGATTCAATTGCTCTACACACAATACCAATGTTTTTATTATTTTTCAAAATTTCAATAATATTTGGAAAATATTGGATCTAGTCAAAAGAAAAATGGTGAAAGATGTAATTGAAGCTTAGTTCGTTTACCAAGCTTAGTTCCTAATCTGCTCTACCACTGCTATATTTGGTACAGTTGAGCAGGATGAACTCAATATACCAGTTATTCCGCACATTTCACATTCATTACTTTCAACCAAATGACGTTTAAGCAAACACTCATTCCAATCCCCATGATTCAATCTGACTCTCTCAATCATCCCAACCATTCTGGTACTCCGTTGAATCTGCGTTTCATATATCACATATGTCTTTCGCAGCAAGCATATATCGATTCTATCATTTTCTTCGGTATTTTTATGTGATGGAATCCATCGGATGGTTACACCTACATAAAAAATCGAATTCATGAAAATCCCGTATCTCTCTATTATTTAACATTAAAATGCCTGGGAGTCAGTAAATATAATTATTTTCCTCCACCCCTCTTTCGTAGCCAACTTATTACTTTATACATTGCAATCGATTCATTATAAAGATGCCTTCATCGAGTTTTAACATATATTCCAACACACACTCTATTATCATTTACACTAGCATCTGTAAAGATGATTTCATAATCTTTCAAATATTCGATGAGAAAAGATCGTTCTTTTTTATTGTACATTCGTACAATCATCTTTTAAATAAACAGGTCGATCACCCATCTCAGAATATAGGGTATGTATTGGGGTTAAGTTTATTACGCCCAATACCCAATACTTTATCGCTTTCGTGGCAGAGAAGGTTACTTGCTCTGTCATTCGGGGGTCTCAGGTTTGATTCCCGGGGTGGTAACGATTCATCAATCACGATTGGGTGTTTTTAATCTGTATGTGGGTTGAACCGTAGGCCTCTAGTGGCATTGAGTTCTGGAATTATTTCCACCTTCTTTAAAAAAAAAAATACTTTACCCTCGTGACAGAGAAAGTAGCATGGCTGCTCTAAAAATTCGGGAGGTTCGAAACCCAGTGGTGACCAAAATTCACGATTTTCAGGGTATGAATATGTGTGTGTGTGTGATGTGGATTAAATCGTTTGGCCTTTCGCACCATATGAGGCCCGGTTAGGTTTACTAATAACATTCAATCGTTCCTTACAAGTATTTGCCAAATACTTCCTATGACTGTCACAATTCAACCTTTTATCAACAATATATCCAAGACAGTTACTTGCTCAGTTCACCATTAATTTAATCTGATGTCAATTGTTCACTCTAAAACTCAAAATGACACACTTATTTATCTTCATCTCATGATCCAAACTAGTCAATTGCTCGATTATTTTATCTACTAATATTCTAATAAACAAATAACCTTAACTAACTCTGATCGTTTGAATTTTGATCATCGTCTGAGACGTCAATAATCCTAATACGAACCGAATAGAGTCGTAACAATGAAGGAGTCTCATATTTACAAGACATGGAACTTGTTTTCATACGCACAACCTAGTTGCATCATGAACACAAACATTATGTTAACAACTCGCACTGTTCTTGTATTCAAAATAATTCATATTTTGAAGAATCGCGAGCTATTCAATCAACAATTTCAAAACTAATTGATAAACCTCGCTTGTCAATTCAAAGTGATAGAAAGTTGAGTGTTGAAAAACACCAAATATCGGACTTATACGTTGAATATCCTAAAACCAGTGAGTATTCCAGTTTAAACTGACTGGGTTGAAACTGCCTGTGGCACTATTCTGGCAATTCCCCGGGAATAGGGGATTTGGGGAAAGATTTTATATGTAATTTCTGTTCAAATATAATTTATTCGGCCCACTGACGAAAAAAGTTTTACTCAAGCTTTTTACCTCAGTATACCAGAAAAAAATATTTAAACTCAAATAACATATACAATCATTCCCCAATTCCCTATTCCCGAGAAATTACCAGACGCAATGCAGGCCTCAAAAGCAGGCCTTAAAATTGACTTATCAGCAACGCAGTGGTTAAAGCTGTCAGTTAGGGCAGTAACATAATTAAGAGAACCCTATCGATACTTGTAGGGGCAGGTTGCAAAACGGACCTTTTAACTATCTGGTTATGTTAAGTGGTGTGAATGAACATATCCTAAGAACTCCTGTTAAAGTGTAGAATACAGAGGCTGACCAATCTTTCATGTCAGTACTATAGGCTGTGGAACAATTCAATGTGCAGATGATTCTACGTAAATCTGACCCTTAGCCAATGCGTCCTTGATTCGGTTGTAATGGAAAGGACGTAAATAAACGTAAGACTTGGAAGATCCTTGAAATAGGACTTGCAGTAACAAATAATATATGTTAATGTTTGAAAGAAACATTACGTCAAGAACTAATTCATATAATTGAAGCGTTTATGTATACGTCAGCATCTTTATTTAAGCGAAAACTTTACAAAATCGACATTTAAGAATTCATTTAAAATCAAAAGTCGATTGCACAGATAGTATATATAGCATCATGTTAAGAATATTAATGATCTAAGAAATCATATCCCATTCCAAACAGCTATATATTGATATTTGCAATTAGATAAAACTTACAGACATGCAATTATGATACATAAAAAAGTCATCTAGGTGCAGCAAATTAACTAACAACAGCAGTTAAATTAATTACTAACCACCCATTATAAAATCAACGTATATAACCACTATCGCAAATATACTCGTAAACCACAACAAAGTATGGTAAGTACCATATAAACAAACAACAATATCACAACTATAATAAAACAGCCCGTAAAAGTACAAAAACCAATCGAGACCATAAATTATTTCTATTTATATTGTTTCGATTCGAATGACAACATTTGTAAACAAAATAGTTAATAAAACTATAAATGTTGTGTCAGTTGCAAGTTAACTATTAAACAATCCATCATAATAAGATCGAGTTACTTAAGTAATTAGTGAACAGTACTATGAGGTTGGCGCTTAACACTGTACCGTATAAATTTTGAATGCCCAGTTAAATGTTCGAATTCAATGAATGCATTATGGATGCATAACGTCTAGTCAGAATAAGCTTTCTGCGAGACAAGTTTTGAGATATCCCAAACGGTGATGAATTTATGTATAAAATTAGCTTATTAAGATGTGTGCCTAACAAGTTTTGGATTACGAATGTATATTGTAGTGTTGACCTACCTGTAGAGTATATTGACCCAATAACGCGTTTAAGTCTACAAAATTATATTGAATCGAAATCTTTAGTTAATTAAATCGCAATAATGTTTGTATTAATAAGTATTTCAACCGTATATAGATAACAAAAAATTCTTATCACTTAAAATGTTGGATGGCAATAACAATAATTTATCACATTTAACTTGAATCACACTATCACTCAAATCACAGCTAATTTAGATAATAAAATATAATCCATACAGACTAAGGAACGTTACTGTTTATTTAACTTAGTCGAACAAGCCGAACTACTAAACTGAACGTCACAATACAATAAGACTCTTCGTATTATCTGTGTTTGTGTAAATTATAATCACATATTCGAATAACATCTAGAATTTTATATATATAAAAAATAATACGAATTAGTTAACTCATTTGCGTACATCGCGGTTAAACTGTTTCGACATCATTTATACATGTAAGCAAACCGGTCCGCTTTAAATGCGTAAAAATACGAAGTCAATGGTAAGTAATAAATCTTTTACAACAATTCTTTACGATCCACAATAACCCCGAATAATTTTAATATGTGCGGGAGTCTTAATCAACACTATATACTATGTATAGTGTGATATACATAAAGAAATGATAATAGTTTGTTTACTAGATTAGATCAACGCACATTTAGTAATAACACAAAACATATGGTGTATAACTACACCCAAGTCATTTTTTAAGACGACAAGATGCACACCCATACACACACACACACACACTTTGTTATCGTTTGGTTTTTAATCCCAAAATATATTATAAGACTATAGATAAGATAACAAGATACTTGTTGAACATTTAACGAACATCTAACTGGATGTGGTTAGTAAAACCACTGGCTTTTTATGATTAATTGGGAAATAATTTAAATTAAGTTTTTTGTCTGCACGGACTCATGGTGGCTTGAGTTTATATTGTGTGCGAACATTTTATAGTAAATAGCTTGTCAAGGTTCCCTATACAGAAAATAGTTAAGACCAATATGATACCAACCATATATTATATTTGAACGACCTTTTAATGACCGAATATCGAAATACTTCGATTTTGGTTAAGCGTGTTGTGCTTTTTCTTCATATTATTAATTAGAAATGACTTCGACAAATAGGATTTTTGTTGCTTTATTTCAAATCTTATTTACTATTTCAAATTTATAAGTTTAATAAATTGCCGCATTCTTCCCAATATTTATAACCAATGCGAGAGTTGTCAGTGGTATCTGTGTTCAACGATATGTACAATAGTTGAACCGTATAACAAATGCTGTATAGTAATAAAAATCTTCGTTGTGGTGGATCAGAACTCAAAGAGGGATTCAGTTACCTCAAAAACAATTGGTCTAGATTCAGCGACATCTATCAGAAGCTTGCCAGAACCAAAAGGATTGTAAAGAATTTAACAACAAAAATAGAAACACCAGTTGCAGGTGATAAGATAATCTCTGCTTGTCTCTAATAATGTAAAAGATCAAGTCTCAATGACTCCCCATAACTGAATCGAATAATGCCTCCATTGAATTGGTTGATAAGCTTGTGTTCACAGAAGACAATATTTGAGTAGTAAAACCAAGATAATAGTGTTTTGTCAGTCGGATTTATAATTCAGTTTTAGAAGTGAAATATAAAATATTATTGGACAATATAATAAGTGCCAATGACGTTCATCCACAAATAATCACCCCCAAATCATTCAATGCAATGATATACGATTATATATCGTATAAATATAATATCTCAGAAGAATCGTTTAACGTTGTCAAGATTCTAAGCTTTGGTCAACTTTCTAAACTTTTCAAAATGTCGGCTATATCAACTAACATGAAAACGATTCATCAAACGTGAAGCAAATGAATGGTTCATTTTCGTATAGTTTACTGAAAACCCAGTACTGAGTGACTTCCAAACTCAACATGTACAATCATTAGGCTTCACTTCGTTATTTTTAAAAATTACCTCGAAACTGCCACTAACGTAAAACTGGTGGAAAATTATTTTCAATTGTTAGATGTTATTCCCAAAAAGTCTTATATGCTAGCTGAACCTGAAGTAACTATACATGAATAACAGCCAAAGCACTACAGTAAATTAGACGACCGAGTGCCGAACATTTTTCTTAAGAAACCGAAAATTGATCTCAATACGCAATATATGGAGACAATCACATTATCAATATATGGAGACAATATGAACACTTTATCGCATTAGCCAAATCAGCTTCACGTAAACTCGGGTTCCTCAATAGATGCAGACGGTTTTTTAAATCGCATCAGGTTTTTCTAAATATATAAAACCTTAATAAGACCGTGTATAGAATATTACTGTCAGGTTTGGGATGGAGCATATGGCACTGCTCTCCAGTTGCTGGATAGATCAGCGGCGTGCCATCCGAATAATACGAAACCCCAGACTTACGAAAGATCTAGACAGCGTACAACACCGCAGAGATGTTGCAGAACTCTGCGTGTTCTATAGATTAATAAATGGTAAATGTTCTGCATAATTAAAGGAGCAAATACCACCATTTGTTACGCCAGGACGGGTAGCACGAGGAACGGTTAATGTGCATAGGTTTACGGTGAAGCTTCCTGCCTTAAAAATGCTCAAGTTTAAAGCAGCTATCAACCTTTACTTGACGATTGCGCGTTGGGTGCAGGAGCTCTGACAGTTACAAGGAGCAAGGTCAGTCTAAAAGTCCACCCTGCACCCAAATAAAACTAAACGTAAAAAAAAATCAATCCTGTAACGAAAACTTTATGGTGTTGGAATAATCAACATAACCGAGTACAACGACCGCATCAATCTATGTTGCACATACACCTCTTTACATCGTAGATGTCTTCAAAAATTTCAGCTTATTTTGAATGACTCATGCAATGTCAATTGTCAACCTCATCACAAATCGCTTATTGTATCAGAAACATTTTAATGAAACGGTTAAGTATGAACGAGCTTTATTTAATGGATTGTGGATATTAACCACCGGTTATTTCGAATGTGACAATACTTATGTCATTCTATTTTGACACAAAATTCAGTATTTTATCTCTACTAAACGATTTGAATCGATTTACGCTTGAGCAACGTTGGGATTCATTGGAAATTTATTTCCAAAATAAAGAAAATTGGTCGGAAATTGCACGAAAATGTGCAAAATTTGGCGCACCCAACAGTGCCATACTCAAGTTTATTGTTAAAGTTCGTAAAACTGGTTTCATTGTTGATGCGCCAAGACGTGAGAATGCTCGCACCCAAAATCCGTGCGTACACCCAAAAATATCGAAGCTGTGGCTGAGAGTGGCCGTGAGAATCCATCAACATCAACTCGTCATCGTTCTCAAGAATTGAACGTTTCACACACCAGTTTACGTCGAATTTTGCGAAAAGATCTCGGTATGACGCCTTACATAAAGTTCAATTGGTTCATGAGTTGAAGCCACATGACCATCCGCTTCGTTTTCGAAATAAGGGCGAAGCATTACGGTCAATGGAGATCTTTCGCACCATGATAACCGACTTTTTTTTCTTAAGACTTTCTCACTTCGTACTCAAATGGGGAACCTGATAGCTACTATGAGAATTCAATGAAAGAAATCCTACATTTTATCAAGTTCTCAAATGCCTTTATGCGATTTATCAAAGCTCTATAATAAATCGATTGACACACTGCTTTACTCGAATAGTTTATTATCAAGTCTTAGGGTATTTATTTATGATAACGAGCTTCCGACATACATAGAAGAACCTGTAGATGGGCATCTTTAAGATACATTGGAAGAATAATGGCCGAGTTTGACTTAAACTATATCACCAAAAAGATATATCTATACTTCAATGCTACATAATTATTGTTGAAATAATTGGAGAATTTTCATTATCAATGGAAAAAGCACACAGGACATCACATTAATTCAAAGAGTTCCAAGATGCGGTAAATTAACTTGGCTTCATTCTAAAATCTTAATACAACTTATAGATGCTTATATGACCTTGTGCACGCAATTCTACCATAGTTTTCTTAACAGTTTTTCTATCTTTAATATTCCAGTTCTACCGAACACAATTAACAAATACACTGAAGCTACCAGATGCAAGTAAATTATTGACTATCTCCGAGGAACAAGGTTTAACTTACATCACCAAACGTTTATTGTATGTGGTTGTTACAAAACCGAATCTGTTTGACAGTAAATCGATGCAATTTTCAACATAATACTACGAAAGCCAGTAACGATCAACTTGTTATCCGTCATTATCGGGATATAATGACAATCTACTATCAAAATGTTAACAGAATGGCTTCAAAAGTAGAACAATTTCACAATTTTAGACTCTGGCAAGAAAAAATTAAAAGACCAGGCGATGCACTTATAGCCATTAACCAATAATGATTCATAAAAGACGAATGATACATTCTACCAGAATCACAATTATCATCTTAAACCGCGGTACGATTGTAATATTACTAATTTAGCCAATCCATCATTTAATGTTTAATCGTAATTCTACCGAGTGATTGCATCGAAACGGGTTCATGGCTTGGTTAAGCAAAATGTTGTTTTTCAATAAGACAATAGACGTGTACATACAAGTTTATAATCGTCATGGCAAAATTCCATGAGTTAGAATACTAATTGCTTCCACATCGACTATATTGACCAGCGATTATTTTCTGTTTCGCAATGAAATGATTTGGCACTATCCACTAGATGTTACTGTAACAAAATTTTGGAAAATTATTATGGACTCAATGAACTGCCCTCGTATGAAGTATGTACTGTAAATTCTGACTGTTAATTCGCCTAAATGTCGATTTAATACGTTACATGACATAATTTTGAAACACTTATATGTTTTATTGCTGTGATACTTCATATTAAGTTGGTTTCCAAAATCGATTCTTAGTATAAACGTTTTGACTTAATCGCCTTTGTATATGTTAATTAATTTCTATTGTTGAAGCAAACCAATTAGCATTACTAATCCAATCGATGTGCTTAACTGCTTTCTTTGACGATATAAGACGACTCATCACAATGATATATAACTGCTTCTTTATAAAGAAAAGTCAGTTGTGGAATTCTGCTAATCAGTTGGGTTTGGATTTTTCAAAATATATATAGAACGAGCCTAATAATATAAAGGAACTGAACTTGTGGTCTTACAAGAGTGTTATAAACAGTCTTAAAGTATCTAAATCTCTAAAGCTTTTATCAATGTGAACCCCATGCTGTTAAATAGTCATATAACACATTAAGCTTCAGTTTGTTATTTGATGTATTGATGGCATCATGAGTTCCAAGTCTAATAATGAATCAGAGTTAAGAAACAATTTTTCGAAAATGTATACTAAGACAAAATTATCCCGTGTCTGATTTCCTAAATATAATATCAGAACTATATCCCAATTCCCTCTTGGATATCCCAATGTTTACATCATTCTCAGAAATATAAGGTGCCTCGATTGAATTTTAATACCGGTGAAACAATTCACATACATGTATCATAGCTTTGATAGCAGTAGAATTATTTAGAGACATCACCTGTTGATAACCAGTACATTTTTTAAGCATTACCAAATGATCAGAATCGTTTCAGGTTTAAGATTAAAATATTTTTCAACTTCGAAATATAATTTCTATAATCTTGAGTTTTTCACTATCACAAACTTATGTCGCAGCTAGTGAAATGCGTTAAGATAACACATGTCATGACCGTCAACTTTTACAAGTTAATGTTCTCTTTATTTCTTCACCAACCTAGTTATCAAATTGATATCAAACCATAAACGATGATTGATTTATCTTCTTTAAATTTTGGGAATGTAAGATGTAAATTTCAGCGGATCTATAATACAGAATGTACAGAAAGATAGCATGGTGAATAAACTAACTAGGCAGGGTACCACTATTCAGCTACTACCGGAAAGAGTAGCATACCATAAGGACAGCAACACAAGTTTGGTCTATGCTACACTTAAAACGCTCTAGAATATTAATTTATCTATGAAAACTTTAGACCGGCTGTATGAATACACGCAGAATAAGTTCTTCTTCAAAAAAATGTAAGAAAGATAGAACGGGACTCGAATGACTTCTGGAGAAGAAGTTGTTCGACAATAGTAGACTGGAGCCATAAGTACTTCAGTTAGGTGATGAGCCGTCTCTAAGATCTCTTTATCAAATTATTACCAAGAACAAAACCAGTCACTTGTCAAATCAAATCAAAACTTTAAAAGTAGTCTTATATGTACAAGTTGGCATGGTATAAAACCTGTTGGTTTAGTAAATTAGCTGTAAACGAGTACTTATTGACTAATAATTTGGATGAAGTTAGAATCATTTGACATCTTCCTTCACTTCATTTTAGAAACATCTGGAACGTATTCGTCTCTATATGGCAACCGAAAACTATTATACGAACAAAAATCTGCTGAAATTCGAAAGGGTTAGGTTAGATTAGGTTGAGTGGCTGCTACATCACACTTAGACCGCGGTACGTTGTGATAGCACAGGATCATACTTCCATATTACCCTTATGAAAACCAGTTTGAGCTACATATAAGTATGTACTTATAAGTCTCACATCTAGCTTATAAGTCTCACATCTTACAGTTTTCGAGATCAGAGAGGCAGTCCATTAATGACTTACCCAAATATTCATGTCTTTTGTGTGCCAAAGCCGGGCATGAGCATAGGTCGTGGAGTACCGTCTCTTCCTCCTTCTCGTTCATACAGCTTCTGCAAAAGTCAGTTGCTTCTATTCCTAGCCTCCTAGCATGTTCTCCAAGTAGGCAGAGTCCTGTGAGTATCCCCACGATCGTTATTAGATCACGTCTTCGTAGGGAGATCAGTGTCTTAAAGCGTTTCAAGTCCAGCTTTGGCAAGACTTGCCTTGCTACTCTGCAAGAAAGGGTCTTCGTCATTCGCTGAGGCTACTGCCTTCTTGTTTAGCATAGTCTTGAGTGCCTTAATGGGCCTCTCCAACTTAAACCTTTCCGGTAGCAGTTGGAAAGTTGTACCATGCCTCGCAAGTTCGTCCGCCCTGCAGTTCCCCATGCAGTCCGAATGACCGGAGACCCAGACTATCTGAATATTAAAATACTCACTCATCTCATTCAGAGACAAGTGACAACCCACCGCCACTCTAGATGTAAGAGAAACAGAGACTTGTTGCCGCCGATTGTCTACATAAATTGCGATATCAGTCGAGGATACCACATTATGTCTCAATCAATTCAGGACCTCCTCAATCGCTCTCACCTCTGCCTGGTACCCGCTGCTGTGAGGGAGACGAACTGATACATTTACTTTCAATTTATACAGCCTCCAGCTCCCACATTACCGTGTGTAGCTTGGAGCCATCTGTGAAGACCTGCAATGCTTCCGTTTCCGCAAGTTCGGAACCTTTTCACGAAGCACAAAGTAGGTTTATCGTAGTCTAGATTCGCCAGTTCCTACCTTAGCGATCGAATTATCTTTGGGTGTCCTGTCTGAAGACATTCCCACTGAGATATGGCTGATAGTAGGTTGCCGAAATCGCCGCCATCTGCTTTCCGAAACATGACCTCCAAGGTAAATGACGGTATAGTCCACAGCGCCCGCTTATAAGCATGCAGGTAATTCTTTACACCTTCTCGAGCCCCTTTTTGTACTTTACATAAGTACAGGTCTTACCACGGAAGTGAATAGAAAGCTCCGGCTTCAAACCTCATCTCTTTCCGATGGTGTTGCTGCACGAGTACATGGCTATATTAGTCTTGTTTATTCTTTCCAAAATGTTGTGCTTCCAACTAAGCTTACTGTTTAAGATGACGCCTAGAAATCTTGCCTTGTCAGTAAAAGCTAGTCTTCTGCCATTTAAGAGAGGTGGGTCTACTAACGGGATTTTATATTTCCTAGTAAATTGTACCAGTTCAGTTTTGGACCAGCTAATGGCCAGTCCACATCTGATGGCCCACCTCGTAATGATTAGAAGGGCATTTTGGATTACCTCCTTCACCGTGCTTAAATATTTTTCAGAGATAGTTATCGCTACGTCATCTGTATAAGCAATTACTCCGATCCCCTCTCTCTCCAGCTTTAATAGCAACCCATTGATTGCTATGATTCAGAGAAGAGAAGATAGGATACCTCCCTGCGGGGTTCCTTTAGCCACCCGCCTCCTGATGGTGGATTCCCTCAGGTTTGAGTTAGCATTCAAGCATATGATTGATTAACCCACTTACAGGGTAATCCACCTCTAGGAACGACAATCCCTCCAGAAACTTCGAATAGCAAGTACGACAAAATCAATATAATTCTCAGTTCAGCTCATCAAAGGCTTGGCAAATTAACTCTAGATAAAAAAATAATTTGTAAAGTAACGAACTTTGTAACATGTTAGACGATTGGATATGTTTGTAGAAATGTCATAATTTGACGTAAATTGGAAATTTTATCTTATCAGAAATATAGCAAACAATGGCATAACGAAATATTTTTATCTGTTAGTAAATGAAATTGTTTCATGTATCAGCTGATTAATTAAATGATTTAGTTTAGTTTCTTAAGAATTATTACTGAAAATGTATTTGCTATCCTTTTAAATTGCTATAGAGTTGTTCAAAAGTGGTAGATAACAATTGAGAAATAAGTCAACACAATTAAGTATAAATAAATTAGCAACTTCCATCTACATGATTTTTGAATGAATTAAGTTAACAAAAGGCTAAATAAGGCATCTTATCCAAGAACTAAAGAAGCAAAAAAAAAAATGAATAACGTCAATCAAATATTTATGGTCAACAGCTCTAAATTTATATAAATGGACGATTGTTAGATTCGAGCCAAACGAACAATAGTCATGAACTTAATAAAACTGTTCTACTTAATTATTTTAGAATTAGCTTTTAAAATTAATTATTGTGTAATAAATATGGTGTTGACTAAACTCACAAATAAAGAGATTGCATGATTTAGAAATTTAAATTGTATAATTGACAGACACTATAAATAAAAAAGTTTGTTCACCGTGAATTAACTCAACTATAAATTGGTCACACTTTAAAATTAATTATAGCCATTCGCGGTTTCATAACAATTATTTATAAAATATTAAATATATAAAATAATAATTACCTCAGCCCACAGGCATACGACCAACGATGCGCATGTCATTAGTAGTGGATAGTATGCAGACATTAAATTTGAAGCCCACAATGGCTGTAACACTTCCTAAAATATAAGCAAAAAAAATTAATAAATAACAAAACTAAAAACCTATTTACCTATGCAATACTTACAGGAGTTGTGAAATATGCTCCACGTAGCAATGCCGCTACAAACACAACAAAATATAATAATTTCTGTGTTGTGAGCCGGCAGGCTCGTAAAAATGTTGGCTGCTTTAGACGTTGGTATTCGGCTGCGATACATATCATAAGTTGAATGAGTGAGACGAGTGCAACAAAATAAAAGACGGACGATATTCCGGCATGATAAGGTAAATTAAATCCTGAACATTCTTCTCCACTATAACGTATTTCACATAAGCATGTCCCATTAAAGCATTCACCTCTTCCGGAGCAATATGATTTGCCATCGGAAGATAGTGCGCTACCAAATATACCCGAGGAACACCCCATAAGAGAATGCAGTCGTGAAAGCATAATCAATTATTTTCTGAGTTCTGAAAATAGAAAAAATAAAAGACAAAAAACATTAATCATACAAATACATATATAGTTTATCAGTTCTAATACAAAATGTATATGTTTGTGGTTTGCTTTATTGTGATAACTCAACCTAAACACATTCAGCCATATCGAACAAAGACGACGTTCGTTGTGGTTTAAAAAAAATAACATGATACGTCAAAAAGCTGTGAAGCTTAACCATTATCGCTAGACCTAAATAAAATTGGTTAACGTGGAAAAAAAAGGTTGATGTCCTCTCATTTTAAGAATGTACTTAAACTATAACAACCGCGTGGCATATCATGTTATTTAGATAGACTAATTCAAACGATATCGCGATAAGCCACTACCTCTTCACCATAAACCACTACCTCTTCATCCGTTTGCACTTAAAACGAATAATATATGAATCAGTACAGGTATATCTTATCGTTCAAATGATAAAGCATTAATGGAGAATTTAATTAGCGAACAAATCAATATTGTCATCAAATAACCCAATTTAATGGTGATTAAATAAAGTTCAGTGTTCTGAGGAGCATACTATCGTACATTAGGTATTAGATAGTTGCATTAATAGTTAGCTTTTTATGAATTAAAGCTTTTTAAGGAGGTGTGGAGATAACCTGCAAATGTTGGTATGCAAATTTGTCCAGCTCGAACCTGTATCGTAGCTTTCTATGGTTGGGCTTTTTCACCCTGTTACTCAGACTCGATTGGATATCCAGTATCGTCAAGATCGTCAGTTGATCCTCAAAAAGGAATCCAAAGCTGTGCAGTTTATTGGGACAATATGAAGGACAAGCACACAAGAATTTCTCAACAGATTCTTCTTCTTCTCATCAAATTTTTATTCAGAACATGTGATTATTAATGGAACAGTGTTCCATGAGAATACCCAGCAAGATCATTAAAGTGGGTCTACCATAATTCAAGGAATGGGGAGTTTTTACTGATTTATTGTTACAGAGAAGTATTTTGATAGGCGACATGAGGTTGTGCTATCCCTTATGGTGCTGATCACCAAAGTGATTATCGTTACTCCTAGAGCGGCTTAGACCCCACAAAAGTGGAAGCTCTACCCAAACTGGCCAATACTTTAAATTTAAAATCCATGTGACTGGGTATCCAATGAAGTCTTACTTCATTCAGACGGTTGAACTTTTAAGAGTTTTATTATTGCGTATGGATAAAACGAAGTGGTTGTGATTTATGGATTATTAAATATAGATTACTGTGTTGTGGAGTTGATAGGGAAGCATAAACCGGTTAAACTGTAGGACGAAACTAAGCTCGTGGAGTTAAACGGTAAGAAGAGGATGTATACACAACGGTGTTGTAAATCATCGGTGGTTGGATGATTGATTTTTCCTCACTGGGTCAATTGACATAGTTTGTATACAAATTATTAACGAAAGTTTTTTATGCAAGTTTTAGCGATTGACGTTGATATCGAAATGTCAACAACTGATAGATTTGCCAAATATAATATTTTGAGATATGAAACATATCAGCAAATGGTAAGTGTTTTATAACTTTTATGGTATGGATAGGACGTCTGATACTGGACGATGATCAAACTTATGATTTCGTATCTTGGATCGGAGATGCCCGAGGGGTCTCGGACGTTCGATCGAGATTCTAAGTAAACCATTTGAATAATATTTACATGGGGTTGAATTCAGTAGAGGTTCATGGGCAAAGATTACCTTTATCATACACGTCGTAAAATGAATAATTTTGGAGAGTAACCTCTTCATGCAAAATTCTAATTTGAATAATTTCTCTATAGCCAAGTTCTACGTATAATGCTGTCGGATCACCACAAAAATTTACAGTATCCATCGCGTTAGATGGTGATGGGTTGGGAAAACATAGTCACATCTTTATATACAGGATTCGATAAAATGACCTCTGAATTATAAACAAAGCAATGCAAATTGTTGAATGTGTGACTTATGCAACTCATATGTGTGACTTATTCCACTTTTAAATTCAATCAAATAAAAATTTGATATTTTTAGTTCAAAAATATTCCTTATAGCGGATTTTTTTTTTATATTATAAATATATTTCGGCAATCAAGTTGCCATCTTCAGTATTTATCATGAACTAAATTCATGATAAATACTGAAGATGGCAACTTGATTGCCGAAATATATTTAAAATATAAAAAATAAACATTCCACTATAAGGAATATTTTTGAACTAAAAATATCAAATTTTTATTTGATTGAAAGCATAATGTACTTCTGTTTTCTTACTGTCGAGGAATACCTGATGATATTTAGTATATTAGCAGAACCAACTCCAACTTATAAGCTCAATTACCTAAGGTAATGGATTTCCAAAACCGACGCCTGTTAGTCTCAATCATATCATATCATTATTGGGCAAAGCCAAAGCGATCATTTGTAAAAACCATAGTGTAATTACACGAAGCATAAAAACTAAAATATTCCTCTGGAATGTTTTAGCTTGACGGTATATTTTTGGACCACACACCACCCGACTACTTAAAATTCTTGAGCAACTAGAAAATGATCGTAAATGTATTAATGCTTCGCTAAGCGTTAGTCTTTCACTGTGCTTAAGTTTATATTGACTACTCATTTCTTTGTCTCCTCCAGAGAGCTTGGGCAAAAAAAATGTAGCTATAGTGTTAAAACCGAAGTCTACTCCTCTGTCCAAATCGCACATTTATATACGATGAACACATTTATGACCAGAGCTTCCACTCGGATCCAAACAGAAGCTACAGTCTTAAGAAATACCTTTTTTACCAACTAGTTCAACACAACCAACTCCATAACCCGTTTTATATAGTTCTGTACCAAAAGTAAGAAATAATGATAACAAAACACAGATGTAACCGATACCAGAGTGACACAAGCCTGGAGTTAACTTTTTGTTACTCTTTCCACATTTTGCACCAGAAATGTTTAATTAATTGACATGCTTATATTGATTGCTTGCTGTCATCATGTACGATAGTCGTAATAAGTTGGTGATTTGATTGAATTTGTTGTAAATTTGAATTAACACTACGTCAATCTCAATTTCCATAACTCTATCATCCTTATGGCTCACTTTCGGCGTATAATTATGTTTTTGTTATTTTCTAGATATATCAATCAATAATAATCCAATTTTATTTCTAACGCATCGTTTTCATAATAAGCTTATTGATCTTAAATTCCACTGGTATGTTTTTATTTGCAACCACTATATGCGGAACTACAGGCGAATCATATAGAATTTCTCATTTTCAATAGATAAAAGCCGACACAAAAATATGTAAAACAAGAACTACCACACAACTGACTAAATATATAAACTGCGCCACACCGACCGTATACATATTTGTCAGTTACAAGCATCCACTCAATGACGTGATGAAAGCAACACGAGCCACAATTCATCTAGCACTAACAACACGGACAGCTTAAACTGAGTTTATTGGCACATCGGTCTAAATCGCTATCGTTACATGCGAAGATTTATTTTCTACTTAGTTTTTCAAGCATGACCATTTGGTCGTCAAACACAACGTTGTTCCGTGGAATAACTTAATATAATCAATTTTATTATCATTCATAACGGGTTTGGGAACTTTTAACCGAAATCTCTATATGAAGACGCATTCCAAATTCGTATATCGCTAAGATTACCTTACAAAATAAGAATAAAGAAATTGTTCACTATTTTGTAAGTTAAGAGATTGAGACTGATAGTATTATTCATCTTAAACTTTGTCTTGTTGTTTATAAGTAATTCACATAAGCTTCACTATAATCTTTTTTTCTCTCTTTTTCCAATCTGGTTTGGAGCTCAAGGCACCCTTCCAAACTCTTTCGCGATTCGCTTATTTACGTCCTACCTTACACCATTACAGCCACATCGAGGACGTACGGCTATACGGCTGATTTACGTAGAACCATCTACACATTACATAGCTCCATGCCAGCCTAAAGTACTGAATGGAAGATGGATTGGTCCATGAGTTCTGCACTCCATGGTGAAAAATCCCTTTTGCATCCCGTCCCTATCGGGATTCGAACCCCGGTTTCACTATATTCGAACTCAAATAAAATTATGTGACACATAACGAAAAATGTCATAGCAACACCAGATCATTGATATAAATTATACTGACGTTATTCTGGCTTTACAATTAGTCCATCACACAAAAATAAAGAGCAATACTTCCCCATCCTTATCCGCACAATAATTAAAAGGACATCATTGTATTACGTGCGTGTTCACAACAAATTTATACGTGGTAAAATATTTATATGGATGGTCATTTGTTATTATATGTGGGTGATGGGGGGATGGGTGTCTAACTATTTTATTGGACATGACAAATTAATTATACGCAACGGTGCGAGATACTATACAAATATCGATTTGGCATTTTCATTCATACATAGCATAAATGATTATGTAATTAACAAACTCAAATCGATATACTTGTATGTTGTCGGATATAGGTATTCACAAAATTATTTTCACTTCTTTCTTATGCAAGTAATTAATAAAATGAAAATATTTTATAAGAAAACGAATTATTTTGTTTTTTTTTTGGCAAACGTTCAGAAAAGCAATTTTCTTTTAACAACGTTATACCATACAACACATACATAATACTCATCACTCTACGGATGCATTTATATATAGTAACTTTTATATTAGAAATATTTTCATTTTATTATCATTCACAATGTTACATTCAATTGTGAATATTTAGTGATGACATTGTGCCAAGGAAAATCCGCCAATTTAATAAATTCGTTATCTTTATTGAGTACAAACATTGGGTTTGTAAATATGGAGAAAATGTACTTATATGTAATTAACAATGTTGTGCAATTTCTTTATATGCAACTATCAGTGACAGCTATCTCACTTTATAAATTTGTTCTTATAAAATATAACGTTGATAAGCAGATAATTTATTCAGTTGACAACTTTTTAATAAGCTCAATGTTAAACAGATAATTGATTACAAGGATTGCTTCTTTATACGTTTAATTTGTAATATTTAGCAATATTTGCACGATAGATCAATGATTGTTCCGAGGCTTTTAAATGAGCATTATGAGGACTTCATATTGACTATATGCGATCTACTTGAAACCACTCATTCCCTTAGACTGACAAGAATTTCGAATCTAAAGATAGTTCACTTATTGGTCATTTCACTACGTTCCAAACGTAGATCATTTTTTAGAAATTAACATTTTCATTCAGAAAGGATAGCTACAGCATGAAGATTATTGTACGATTCTAGATTTTGGCGCAGTTTCTCTCTCAAATGCTGCTTATGGTGTCCTGGTGTAGCTTTTATACATTATCCTTAAATGTGGGACATGCTTTTAGGACTTGTCTATTACACTATATAATTTTGCTACAGGATTAGTATCCGAAGGCTGTCGAAGTCTAAATATAGTATCTAAATATTTTATACACAATTTCGGTATTTGGACTCATTCGCAGTCTTTGGTAGGTCTTTATGTTACCTAAATAATGTAATTTTTAGAATTCGAGTCAAACCACCGACATTAAAATTTTCGTACCAATCAATACCTATTATGTTTTACACTATACATTTCAGTACCGTCCTTCGTTTCGACAGTACAAATATTATCAAAAATTTCAAACAGAAGGGCTGATTAATTCTTTCAAAAACAGTCCAATTTTCTTTGAATTTGCCTAGGCCTAAGCACTCCTTTATGTTTTATTTCTTGATCGAAATGCTTTATATATAGGTACGATTTGCTGAAACAAAAATATATACTGACACGATTACAAGCATAATGTTACGATCAGTAAATAGCTCTTGCAACAGCTTGAGACCAATAAGTTGTATATTATCTGTAAAAAAACATATTCGGGTATAAAGCTGGGTCAGAACTTATCGGGTTCGAAACTTGAAAAGAGCAGAATGAATCCAATCGCGATTGGTAAATTTGTTGAAGAGATTAATATGACCCCATGTCAGTGTGCAGAGCTTATGGGTTGATTCATATTCCATGTCAGTACTTTAGGCTTATAGCCGAAACATGTTAAAAGGTAATTTCAAAATAGATCAAAAACCCAAAAATGTTCAAAAAGGTTTTTAGTTAGATCATCAAACTTTAAAATGATTTATCTAGTCAACACTAATCCGACCGAACGTCCTCAGCTGTATTCATAGATTCATTCATTTACACCACCGATTGTAATCAGATAGTGAGAAATTCCTTTTGCTTTCCTTTTCTATCCGGTTTCAAACCCGGACTCCATAAGTAATAAGTCACTTGATTTAATGTGCTTTTAAAAAATTATGAGTTGAAGCTACATGTTGACATTTGGCCTTTCATCTTCATCAAGATTACTAGGCAGTTACTAGGCTGGACCATGTTACTCTGTTGAGAGTAACAGTTTTTATCTCTTCCCATAATTTACCAAGTTGTTTCGCTTAGGTAGCATTGTTATCTTCCATGCCATCGCTGGTCTTCCTACTTTCATTTTCCTTTAATGGTTCCAGTCCGATGACATTCTCGTTATATCACTTGGTGATTTCTTCAGCGTATGGCCAATCTATCTTCACTTTTGTCTCTTTATTTCAGTCTCTATGTTTGATTGATTTGTTTTTCGATGCAGTTCAATGCTAGTTCTGGTATAAGGACAGAAATATTTCAGTATTCGTTGAAGGCACTTGTTAACGAGCACCTTTATCATTCACTGGATTGTTCAGTGATGATACGAATTGTGTCAACTTATTCCTGGTCTAAAATTTTTCTTTTTTCGTTGCTTAAGTTTGCACTGATTGTAGATAAGATTCATTGCAAGTATTTTCATTGTTGTGTTACCTCGAGATATATTCTCTTAGTGATTGTAATTCTCAAGCTTACCTTCCGTGGTATTATGGTGAAGTTTCACACTTCTTGGGTTATTAGTGGCTTGCAGCTGTAAATGAATATTGTTTGAATATTTCGGCGGTTATACTCTCTGATTCAGTGGCTTAATTTTTCTTCAGCTTTTCAATGACACTTTTAACTTTCCACTTCGTTGGTGGATGGAGGTTGCTTGTTTCGATATTGATAACAATGGATGACCAGAGGTTTTCGGTTGATAACGTATTCTTCGAAATATTCTTTACACCTCTTTAACTATGTTTCATCCGTTGTTAATATTTGACCAGTATTATCCCTTATAAATGGTTTCTTTGTAATTTTACAGGGACTTTCCTTACGCACTGGTATATTAATGTTGAATTGCTGCTGGCTCTTTGGCAGCATTGAAAATGATTATTGCATACTTTTTACAATCAAGGTTTTCGAGTGTATGGTTGGTACATGAGTACTTCCGTAGCAGTCTTGAAGTAGGCTTTTTTAGGTTGGATTTTTATTCTATACTGATGGGTTCATTTTTATGGTCCGTATCTTTCAATCAGTGTTATATTTCCTCCGATATAGTTGTCTTTCAGTGTTTCCCAGCTGTTGGCTTTATTTGAAACTGCTATTATCAATTGGTGATCGTGTTTACGCCTACTTCTCTCATTGTTCTGACATTTTGTAGTAATTTTTTCCATACTGTTTTGCACAGAACCGCATTTTTGTCAATGATAGTTGTCAGGTCGATGTTGTCTATTCCAATTTTGGTATTGTTATCTCTCTGTGTAATTTTAACATCGTTCATTGATGTTTTCTTCTTTTTATTTGTTGTTATTATGCGCATACTTGTGACTTCACTACATATAGCCTTGAGGTTTCTGTTACAATTTTGATGTTGCAGTTACCGATTCGAGTCCATGTACGATAGCTATGGTTCATATTTGATTTTTCCGGTTATTTACTTAAGAATTATTTGTTGTTAATAAGTTATAATAATTATGTGAGCTGATCGTCACTTACTATAACTGACCTTAATATTCTGTCTACAAATTCCAAGTTAGAAATACAATATTTTTTGTTATGCAGCTAACCTGCAACAAAGCGTATCATCTCTAACTTGCATAAATGCAAAAAACCAAAGCCAACATCCAACTTTTCGGCATACACGTAATTTAAAAAATCAATTTTTTTATCATACTAGCAGCCAAATAATAAATCAAATGGATTTTTATATAAGTTTGGAACAAATTTCATTATCATGCCAAAAATATTTTGTCGCAAATCTGCTAAAATTATTGTGCTGAGGTAAATACATGTTTTAGATCAACGGATTTTGTATTCTAGCCAAAGTTCAAAGTCAATTAAATGGCGCATCAATTACTTCTGTATGTATATGAAAAGCAATTAAGCAGAACCACACTTAAAAATAAAACTGATTAATAAGAATTACTTATCTTTGCATTTTAACGAACCTAACATGGGTCGTACAAAACGTTTATAACAAAACAATTTATTTGACCAAACATCAAGTGTTATGTAAACAAAATATTTTTATATGATTGGTGATAGACAAGATATGATGTCAAATAGACAAAAATTATATATTTCAATATCAGTAAGAAAACTTGTTTATAATATTACGTTAAAATTCTTAGGCAATCTTAAGATTATATATTCGAATTGATATCAGTTCGAATTCAAAGTTCATATGTCGAATTATAGTCAAAGTTATATATAGTTAATTTATACCACATTTATCTTTAGGATGGGCTTTAGTAAAGGTGGATGCAGACCTTTACCTTTGATATGTTGATTTATGCACGGTGATGGCAGATCGCAAATATATGACTCCAGAATCACGACTCCCTGAAGTTTAATTGAATCCACTATTAAAAATTTAGTTCAAAAACTTGTGTCCACTGTTTCAAAAGCAAACATAGAACGCAACACGCGTACATTCAGGTCCTTCTGAAATTAGTTGGCCACCAGGAACGTGTGATCTGACATTAGATTAATTTATGAGCTAAGTGAAAGAAATAAAATTTATGAGAATAGCCCACAGTCGATGTAAGATCTTAAAACCAATATCGAACGCTTGCTTATGAAATAGAACCAAACATATGAGACATTTAAACATAACGATTAGATGCAAGTCAAATTGCAAGGTCTCAATCACTATAGTTCTGGTACTGTACAGAGTAGATAATCATTAGGAGAAAAATGGTAAGACCGAATATATATTCCAAGTCCAATGCTTATAGAATATATATTGCTGGCTATAAAAAGTTTGTTATTCAAACACGAAACCCGTACTGTTCACTGTAATATCATTACCGGCATCATTTTCGAATATTTAAGATTTATTATTAAGGCTACACAAGCCTTAAAATCGTATAACAAACATTGTTCTTCGCACAGATGAATTTACAAGAATTAAAGTTGTAATTTTTAGACATTTAGAGTAAATCTGATTTAATATTTGAGGAAACAGAGGTATCTGATAAAACGAATGATTAGACGAATAGGTGCCGAAACTACCTCAACTAGGCACAATATATACAAATATTGTGCCTAGTGGGCCACCTTTTATAATCAGAAGTGACACTACATAGCCAAACTATGTTACGGTGCCAAAATGAATGATTTATTTATATAACATAAAAGGTGTTGCTTTGATTAACATAAAAGGTGTTGTTTGAGGTGTGTGAACATGGAAGAGTTTGTATAACAACTCATCTACCGAAGGAACTAGTCTTTAAAATGGATGGCACTCAAATCATATGAGGGTGTACATAACCGATATGACAAATTATACTTTTAAAATTAAGCCATATCGAGTAGGAGGGTACAATGATATACATTGAAGTGTTTGGTGTATTCATGGAGCTGTCATTGGTACAGATCTGTAGCAAATAATCGAATCTGATCTTGGAGGACTAATGTGGAGAAGGGTTTTGTGATCACTACATGCTAAGAGTAAATAGAATATATAATCCGATGTTATTCAATTTAGTCGATAAATAGTTTGATATTCTAACACGAAATGTATTTACTGTTCATCTTATAACATTACCTGCATCATTCTCGAATATGTAATATTTACCGGATACACAAGGCTTAAAATCGTACAACAATCATTGGTGTTGACACAAACGATATTATTAGAGTAAGGATAATAGTCTTATCTGGAATGCTACAAAAAAGCAAATAATTAGAGGAATTGCTGCCGAATCTGCCTCAACCTAATCTCAAACTTTTAATGGGAAAGATCCCCGACTTTCTTGATTGAAGTCATTAGAATTTCTTTAATGATATATCGTAAATAGTAGGCCACTTTTTGTAAGCAGAATTGGTGCAGTTACCAAACTTAATGATTACGGTGCAAAATTAATGATTTATTCAGATAAAATAAAAGTTGTTGCTTGCTTCAGACAACAGGACTGTGGACGTGCTAAGGAGTTTGTAACAACTATCCTACCGAAGCAAATAGTCTTTTGGCAGCAATTGAAGGCGCTCAAATTTTATGGCTGTACATAACAGGTGTTGCAAATTGTACTATTAAAATTAAGCCATATCGAGTAGAAGGGTACAAAATTATACATTGAAGTGTTTGGTGTAAGCATGCCAGGGGCTGCTATTGGGACAGATCTTGATGGTTGTAGCTAATAATCGAATTAGATCTTAAAGGAAAGATGTATAGGAGGATTTTGTGATCACGAGTTGTAACTTTAGTTTGTTACCTAAGCTCTATGCGAAAGCTGTCTTAAACAAGAAGAAGCAAACGATTCGATTTCCGTAACCTGTTGAGTGTACACTTTTAAGATTGGTTATTACATTTGCCTTTTCGTTTTCATATAATGAATGTAGACCGATATTTGTATTGGCCAATGTTCACCAAATATGCCATTTAAAATATCATGTGCGAATAGTTGGCCAATTTGCCCAAATGTTGGTGGACGGATAATAGATAGTAGTCGATTAAGATTTAAAAAAGGTAGCCTTAAAATACAAAACCTTGTAATTCGATTTGTATGGTTTGATTAACCCCAATCTAAATAATTAACACATTCACAATGTGGAATTCTACTCCTTAAGGAAATTAATTTGTCACTGAAATATGTATCGTGTCTGTTGACTATATAATATACTTAATGTGTGTGTATTGGATAAAAAACACAATTTTGAAAATATTTCGAAAATCATTTTACAATATCATACATATACATACCATATTACAACTCATTTCGGATTTTTTATTGTGCACAGAGTTCTGGATCAGGCACTCTCAGGCATATGGATCTGGCGCGACTAGTGGGTTTAAAAATAAAAATACAAACGAACTAGAATTAATAATTGAGGTACAATAGGGAATATATGTTAGAGAATATGAGCATGAATTTTTATATAAATTTATTAAGGCATGCATCAGTTACCATAAAACCTAATAATTAGCGATTGCATTTTCGAATTTTGAAATTCGAGAATTTCGAAATTCGTTCTTATAAATATAATTTCGAATTCCGAAATATTTGTAGTGAATTCCGAATTGTTTTGGCTAGAGGCGGTCGAGATTATGTGCTACCAAAATCACTAAACTCCATGCAAAATGTTGCAGTACTGGAAAATTTTACACAATTTTGTTGCTTAACTTTTAGATGAATGGACATCATCAAGACACCAATGCTGTTTGAATTCCCATTCGAAGGAAAAGTTTTGGAACTTAGGACCAGTTTCCGTTGAAGGACGTTTCCTTGCAAACAAATACATTGCGGCCCTGGAAACCACATTGCAAAACAAAATTCTATATTTCGGTAAAGATATTACGTCCATAACGACTGATAGACTAGCAGTTATGAAAATAATTGATGGTTTTTCCATGTGATGAGTAGTTGTGCTTCGCACACGCGATTCAGTTAGCTGTAATTAACATTTTATATAATAAATCGATTTCTACTGAATTGGAGCATACAAAACAGAAAATGTTAGTTGAGAAAATTCAGAAAGTGACAACGAGGAATCAAAGGATTTGGAGTACGTAGACGAAGATTGCGGTGGATTGATTGTATAAATTGATAATGAAGCTGAATTAGAAAATCTTGTGGTAATTGAAGAATTTTGATTTAGTTTGATCACCAGAAATTGAGAAATTTTGATTGTAAACCAATACCATTGTTTGAGAAAATCGGATGATATTCTTCAAATTTTTTTTAAAAAAAATTCAAAAAGAATTGAAACTTATTATGGACACTTCGAGTAGAACTAGATAGAATAGCTAAGTGTGAATGCTTGAAAGATTTAATCAACTAAAAAGCTGCGTTAGAAAAGCTTTGATTGACATCTCATCTGATATTTTTATTACAGATGTTGAAATAACATTATTTCTGCAATTCTCCCAGTGAAGCTTACTGTTGACACTCTCTGTCGAGAGGACGCAAATCTTCTTTCTGCTGATGCGGTACTATCTCTTCTTCTTGAGAAGTGACGGAGCTGATGAACTCTCACTCATATTGAAACACGCTTTAAAAGAACGAATAAACCAAAGACGCACAAGTGTATCAGGTTCTCTTCAGTATTTTCATAATTCTGGAATAAGTGAAACTGATGCCTCTTTCACCAAACCATTTAAAATTATAATAGTCAAAGTTATTGAAAGCTATTCACAAAGATTGATATCCATCACAAGTATGGAAAATTTGTCAGAATTTGACGATTTAGAATAAGTATTTTGAATCACGAATCACAACGCGCAGTTCTAGTCATTAAACCAAAGATTCATTCAAATTTGTCATCGAACATATCGTCTTTCGGCTCAACTCAACAAGCAACAAATCGGAGCTGAGTTTTAAAATTTAAATCGAAATAAATTCTTTGAAGCAAACGGCGTACGATAACTGAATTTTTGTACAAGTATTGGCATTAATATTGATCGGAAGAGTTATTTCGAATTTCGATCGAATTCCGAGAGTGCTTAAACGCGAATTTCGAATTTCGGTTTTATTATTTTCGTCAAAATTTGCAATCCCTACTTATAATGGTCCTTAAACCCTGATTTAACAATACATATGCGATATAAAACAAAACAGCTTCACTAAACAATTTGCATATTTAAAATTTAAATTATTTTCAACCTTGATAGTGTTTATGTTTCGTATATAGTAAGTAAAAGTATTAGCATTCAAATTTTCTTATCAATTTAAAATTTTAATTGTTTCAATATACGAGTATGTACAGCACACGCTTGATTATGTGTCTTCCGTTTGACAAACGATATTAATCAAAACGTTCCATCCATATTTGCAATGACTATATAAGTAACATTACAACTTAATTAGGATTTTTAGTTGTTGTCATTAATATAAATGAATAATTGATGAGATCATGTGAGTTTCGAGAGTGTGTATATAATACAGTAATGGTAATGATAGAGGTTCATACACATGAATACAAACTAGTTGTTTAATGTATTTATATTTAAATTTTAAATTAAGGTGGATTTTGTTTACAAAATTTTGATAACAAACGAAGGCCACCTTTTCTATGTTCAATTTTTCGGATATTTCAATATACACCACCTAGCATGTAACGATAATGATGGGGATCGATATTAATCATAGATTTACTTTACTATTTACAGAGGTTTAATTGGAAATTCGAATAATAATCTATGGCTTAGAGATGTCGTAGACGGCCTCTACCGCGTCTCATCGGAGACCTTACCATTTTAACGTATTGGGGCACATTGTACCGAACTCGAGACTGCGGCGTGATGAGAAACTCTCTTAACCGTTAAACTACAGTCAGAAAATTTGAAAATTTATATTTTTTAAAGCCTCATTGCCTAAACACAAATTTAGAGGGCAAAACACCATCTTATCGTATTTAAATACAAATACGAGTACCTACATATATAAAGATAGTTAAATACTCTATTTTAAAGTCTAAAAATAATAAAGAAAGTTGAATAACATTTTGAATATTTTTGTACACACATCGACGTATATTATACTGTACGATTTACATTAGTATTTTGAAAAAAAAAAATCGAAAATCTTAGCACAAATATATATATAAAAGACTTACTAACATGATCTCATTTTTTTAATATTGGCATGAATTATTCAACAACAGCTAGACGAAGACAATCTCAAAAAAATTTAGTTTTTAATTGAAAAATTGCCGTTTAATAGACATCGTTTAATTTTATAAAGATCGTCGTTATATAATTGTTTGAAAATTCAGCAAATGAATAAGACAATTGGAATTAAGAAATTTGTTATGATACAAATTATTGTATGAGACATAATTTTTTTAAATATATAATGACGACAATGATTTTGGTTGTGAATTTTTCTAGAAGAAACTAACACAATAAGTATTTAAATCTTAGCTTAAATTATTAAAATGTTGAGTGTTATCTATATGGCTTAATCGAAACCATTATAAATACGCATTGAACACATTTCATTGTATAGGTGGTCACCAGCCCAACGAATACATATGCTTTTACACACTTAATCGTTTCTTATATCATCCGGAGCGTGCTAAGTTTTGGTCAAAGGCGAGATTCGGAATCGAGGATTCTTTTTAAACTTTTCGTTTAAAACTCTTGTTTCTGTATAGTTTCTGTCAATACTAATCTGCTTTTTTTAAGGCGAAGCACTCTCACCTGGCAACTATCTGCACATTGCATTGCTCTATGTCAGCATATCGTATAGTAACATATAAATGGGACTCCCACCGATTGAAATCGAATAAGAAAAAATTAAACACAACTTCAACTGTCGCAGCTTTACCCACTGCCATTTGGTATTGAATGACGACCATTATATTGAAACCATTATAAATACTCATTGGGGCACATTATACTGAAGGTGATCACAAGTCCGACGAATACATATGCTTTTTATATTATCCGGATCTTGAAATTTTTGGTCGGTGGTGATAATCAGACTCGAAGTCTCTTTTCGGACTTTTCGTTAACAACTCGGTTGTTTTAATAATCCCTACTCTCGTTTGTCTCCACTATCTGCATATATACGAAGCACTTCCAATAAATATACAACCATCTGCACATTGCATGGTGCCATGCTAGCCTAGACTATACTAACATATAATGATGGAAGGATGTTGATGGAAGGATGTTGCCTTGTGGATTCAAGCTAGTGGTTGAGTCATTTTGTTTAAAAAAATTCTTTTTCTCAAAATTTCTACAGTTGCCTACTATCCAAATCTCTATCAATTTCCCTTGGATTTTCCAACTTAAAATAATAGAAATCTGTTTTTTGTGGATAATCACTGAATTCTAATATTTGCCTATTAGAGTAGTTGCTATGGTTCTGCTATTGGTTTCAGAATCTACATAAATTGTTTCGCAAACTGCCGTCCTCCCACTTCTACTTTAAGCTTAGCTAACAAATGTTTGAAGCATGCTTATATATTGGTGTTTCATTTTTTCTGGGATTTAGTTTTTACGTTTATGAGGAACATAACCAGTTCGTATATCGGGGTTTTTTTCGAACTTATAAGTCTTCTTGATTGTATTTTTTACTCTTTTTCAAACCTGATTCGTATAAGTAAGTTTAAACCTAATTTTTATAAGTAATGAATTATTAATATTTTGCTCGAGTAATACATAATTATTGGTTCCTTTAAGAGGTGAGAATATTACTTTTCGACGAGCAATCAAAGTTATGTCGTTGTTCTTATCGATTATCACCTACTCGTAATATTCCGTTGATAGAATTTTTATTATCTTTTTAATGTGACCCTACCACAAAGAGTAATCTGTCCTCCTATTTCCGAAAGCTAACTTAAATAATTCTGGAATAATAATTTTATTCTTCCTCCTCAATGCGAATTTAAGTGTATTAATACCGCCCATATGGCGCAGTGGTAAAAACTGCAGTAATTGAAGCGGATCCGAATCTCGAATCCCGCATGAAGAAAGGGCTGATCCATTTTCCATGTCAGTACTATAGGCTGCCAGAGCTACGCAATACGCAGGTAGTTCCACGTAAATCGGGCCTATGACATATGTCGTCAAGTTATCACAATACACCATCTGAGACTGAGTGACGGAGGACACCAAAAAAGTGTCTTAATAGTGCTATTTAGTTGCCATTATCTCCGAACTTTCCTGTTTTTTTTTAACATGTTTTTGGATGCTACTCGCGGGTGTTACATTACATTTTCAAGAATATTGCGATCTCATTAACATTAACTGGTGCGCTAAGCGAAATATCCAGGAGAGACAACGTTAGAATTTTCTGAACTTCATTCAATCACCTAACTTAACTCATGATATTTCAAGTGTAGAAATATCATAGTTTTGGCGATAATGTAAAAACGTAGCAGTCATTCGTACTTGTTGTAGTATGTTGCCTAAAATCAAATTATGCTCGCAAAATAATTATTATTCATACCATGATCTGATTCTACGAACACCAAAAACCTATGTAGCTACATTCTGTAGAGATTGTAATGATATATATATAAACTATTGATCACAAATACGAGACACGCGTGCCAAATGTTTATTTTCATATTGAATTCATCAGATAACCTATCAACTATAGGGGTTAGCTGACTGATTTACTTTTGTTATTCCTTTTTGGAACGCAAAACGGCGTCACTATAGCACTTACTCTTTAAGTAAAAGTATTAAATTTAATTTAAGTCGATTCTAAAACCACACCTGATCTGTTAGTATAAATAACGTGTAATATAGGCATCTCTATGCGATACACATGTTGAATCTAACATTTTTCATAAACATACTGAAATCTTATCTTTCATATCTCGTACTCGTATACAATTGGCGCCAAACCAGTATTTTGACAGACACGTATTAATATCAGATGAAATCATCATATTAGAAGTCGTTTTGTTACACTTAAGCTATATGATTTAACTGGTCCTAACCGCACCGCGTCTCAACTGTACGTGGGTGCTCAAGCCCATAGAAGCTTTTATACACTATCACTTTTTACATCATCTAGAGCCTATTGTTTTAGGTCAAGTGAGATCAATGGCATCAAACTGTCAACCGCGGCATGATGAGTAAATATCTTAACCAATCAACTACAACCGGCAACGTTTTCGTATAAAATATAAATAATATTGAGTAATGCCAATTTAATTTTTCAGACACGATCACATTTTTGTGAATACCGAAATCAATACCTTAAAGAAATAATAAAATTATATACAACAAGAAAGCAATTTAAATTGTTTTTCCAATGTAATCCCATTTTATTTATTCAACTGTATGTTGATGTGAGTATACGTCTTCGTATTTAATCAGAGTCTGCCGTGTACATTTAAATTTAGAAAAAATGGAAACAAACGCTGTAACATTACAAAGATTTAGAAAAACAATATTGACAAAGCTGGTCGTGTTTTTGTATTGATTAGATCGCCCTTGTTCTTAATATGAGTTTGTATATTCGGAAGTTATCAGAATTATTCCAGAATATGTATTTGAATTTTTCGCATGAACTTAACGAAATTCTAGATGATCACTAGTATGCCAATAGTTGAGTACTTTACCCCTTTATAGACATATTTTCTCAAAAGTATTATAAATTCCATAGTTCTTGGTTATAAAAATAATCTTTTCATCTCTAATGTTACATATATTGTATTTAGGATCGTTAAGCGCAGTGTTGACATAATCAAAATTTTCAATAAAATTTGGTATTCTGTTGTTGGAAAATTGGGTCTAATCATTGAATCACGAAACACCAGAATAACTTCGTTTAGAAATTTCATTCCAGGTGGACCTACTCCATTGTATATACATAAGAATCATTCTTTCGAAACCTTGACGTTGATATTTTTCGGCAAAGCTAATTTTATTTCTGTCAGTGGTAAATAGTGATGGCTAAGTAACTGTTTGATTTAAACAATTATCGTTCGTAATAGTTTGCAATACGAGTGTCTTACTGTTGTGATGCTAAGTACGTACGTAGTCGTTGTCCTATCATTTGGAACCTTAGATTAACTAAGTTAATCTAAATTTGAAACCGTATCGTCACAAATATTTCATATTTCTTGGCTATAATTATGTAGGTATGCCATAATACCATGATTATGATCAATTTCGAGTTTCTATTCTAGCCCGAATTCATAGATTTAACGCATCTTTCATAAGATTTGGCAGATTTTCAACAATTTGCTGATAATCTGGCCTGATTTCATTCTATTCGTGGATTTTTTTTCAGTCACTTTCGCTCAGTTGGCCCATTGTGACATCCCTTCCCAGAATCACACTCTCAGTCCCAGAAGTCAGTTCTTCTTGTGAAGTCAAAGATATCTGGTATCCTTAAGGTCGTCAATTGATCCTCAAATAAGAATTGTGAACCAAAACAGTGCAGTCTATGAGAAAAGTAACATTCGAATTTTCATTCGAAACATATGATTATTCAGCGAGTAATGCCCCGTGTGAATGCCCAGCAAGATCCTTAAAGTACGTCTATTATAATTTAAGAAGAACTGTGATCTTTTCTGGTTTATTAATCCACAGAAGATTTCGGATAGATGACAAGAGATGAGGTTATCCCATTTCTTTTGGTACATATCTCCAAAGTGATAGTCAATTTCTCGTTTAAGAGATAGTGATCTCACTCCTAAAGCGGGTCCCATAAAGTGGAAGCCTCACCCAAACAGGTCAATTTTTTGGTCAATATATTCCCTTTGATATATTCCGATATGTAACTGGGTATCCAGTGTAGTTTAACTTTATTCAGAAGTTTTATAGTCGAATTAAGGCACTTATTGTTTACAAAACAAGTTTCGATGAAACAGTATTGGAACCAATCGTATATATTTAAGACAGTCTGGCTGTCAGAATTCAAAGAATGCTGCTTTTAAAATTGCAGCAGTGTTTGCCTCAAAACATTAGCTAACATACCAAGCGTCAGTTAAGATTAACATGTCGTTACCGGAGGGGTAGGATGGGCTGTTATAGTCCCATATGCGATTTCTTTGAATAGTAACATGAAATAATTTCCCGAATACGTGCTTCGACGCCATAGCATCCGAGGGCATGTCGGCAGTTGTGTGCCGGCTCACTTCTCTTCATATTGGACAGTGCCCAGAGGGGAGAAATAAACAGTCTTTGCCTTGTAGACAAGCGGCTGTTACCTCTGCATACCTTCTGATCCGAAGATCAAGCGGCAGCAGACCCACAGCCATCTCAAGAGCTGCAGTAAGCCAGGTACCATATACCCAGACAAACAAGTATTCGAATGCGGTTTAGAGGTTTCCCTCCAATTTCACTCATTGTTATAGGCTACCAAACAAATACGGCAAACCCGCATTTTTTACTCCTGGATTACTTTTTTTTACTCCTGGATTACTTTTATTTTAACCGCCCAGGTGGCGCAGTGGTTAAAGCTGCGGCAGTTGGAGCGGGAGGTACCGGGTTCGAATCCGAATCGAGGCAGGATGCAAAATGGGTTTTTCACCTTCGATCGTTTGGGCGGTGCGATCGGTGGTGAAAAATAAACATAATCTGGGTCCTCTGTCGTGTTTAGAATCCTTGGGCCGACCCATCTTCCATGTCAGTACTATAGGACTGACATGGAGCTATGCAATGCGCAGATGGCTCTACGGAAAGACTCGGACCTATAGCCGTATAGAGTGGTATCACAACGGATCAAATTTGGTCTAAGTGTGCGATAGCAACCACATCAACTTTTTTTTTTTTTTTACTTTTATTTTATAATTTTAGATACTGTAGTAATCAGTATCTCAACGTAAAGTTGTTCGAATTCGTCTTTGTATAGAGCATTCGATATATTTTCATGGAATTCATGTTGGATGACTATCCATTTTTTTATAATAACTTTTGGAATCACTAACTTAAAAGTTTGGTTTATCATTTTCTATTTTTATTGGACTGAACTAGGTAAAGCGTCTTTATTGAAATCCGCAACGGAGGAATACCAATTAAGCAATGTTTTTATGTGATATCGTCTACCAAACAAAATTTCCTCTCAGTTTTACCGAGGTGAACCAGACTTGGTTCTCTACGATTGTATGCTCCCGTGTATAAACTAATGAATTGAATATCTAATGAATTGAGCATAAAATTTTGGAAGATCATTGTGTCAGTTCCAGAAAATGGAATCTCTATTTACTTGACAAATAACATATGGTCGTTTCAATCACTTCGTTCATATAATCTAAACCCGATATATTTTCTCTAATCAGCAGCCTCACTGTATTAATAAATTTATATAATGTGATTATAGTTAAATTATTTTTGATACAGTTTTAAGCATCTCCCACATAATTTATCATCATAAAGGAAATTACAATTACCACATCCTACTTTGACATTTTCATTTGCATATTTTCATTTTTCTTCTGCATTTTAAATATAGAATTAAAATTATTGACTTCCATGAATATAGAATACAAGTATTATGCTACGAGGGTATTTCAACAGTACTCGATCTGACGTATATAGACGGTAGTTGGCGTTTGAAATAAATTATCTGCAAATTGGTCATCGTTATGTAATACGATGAGCATTTCTTAAGTATTCCTTCTGTTACAACAGTAAGTTAGAAATATGTAGTGAATATTATTCTTAAAATTGGACCAAATTTTCCTCGCAAGTAAATCCGGTCGTTTAACTTATTCACTCATAGGAGAAAACCAAATTCGACAAATCGCCACTTTCGTGCAAGCGTAGTAACTCCTTTGCTCTTTCTACTCTAACTTTTTCTTGAGCATCGGTGAGACGACCATGCTTTTTATGGAATTTAATGCCTTTAATCCAAGATTATTTTTCAATATGTTCTGCATTCGTTCGAGCGAAATGTTCGCCTCAAATGCTGCCAGTATCGTTATTACGATTGATGGCGCGATACACAAACATTTTATTCACATGCAGATGTTTTAACTGGTTAACAATCTGCGGCTGTAGTTTTTCAGTCAAATATAGAGCAATCATATTACGCTTGAATTCCATTATGCGGTTAACTATTTTTCTGAATATTTCTTATTAAAATGGTTTTGTACGCTTATAATGAAATGAACTGTCATTAGTGTAAATTTGACTGCTTTGGTTTGACCGCAATGAACGTCTGAAGTTGGTAGCACTTCGTGTCAGTCACCCTGCGTATTGTTAGACCGCCAACTGAAAGTGAACCCGACTGACATGCATGGTAGTCTTTTCAAAATAATACTGTGCATTGAGTATTGACTGGCAATTAAAACATAAAAAACTGTCTAAAAGATGGGTGCTCGTAATCGAACGGAAACAACGAGGATGTTTCACAGCATAAAACGAGCTGTCGCATTTATCATTACTTTACATCTGAGAAGGTGAAATGTCAAAACAAAAAATTGACAGAAAATAAAATCGCTGGCATCTGCTGGCAAGGAAAATCGATCAGTTTGTTTGAGACACTTTTCATTGATTATTTTCACTTAAAGTTTGGTTTGTTACGCCTTTTGGATTATTGACTTTCAAACTTAAAAAAATGCCTTTGTGGGAAAATTGGCAACAATCAAGAGTGAAGTGTGCTGTTGATGGTGTGTTTGCGAATTTCGACCAGTATACTTTCCTATTCCAATCTAAGCAAAACTATTTGTGATTTCAAACAACCAAGTGCTATAAACAATCAGATACTGTATACGAAACCCTTTTGATAACTCAATGATGAATACATTAAAGAATCAATATAAACAATCAAATCGTATATACTGTGATAATCTCGAGTATGTTATGTTTGATTATATATTATGTAAAATAAATCCAATCTAAATACGAAAAATGTATAAACTATTGGATACTACTCGTATATGCACATATGTGTTCGTATGTTGAGAGATGAGATGTGAGGAAATTTATATACTAGACGATATAAACAAAACAAAGAACATGATTCATTATATAGTTTGTTGAGGGTATTGAAATTATTTTACACGAGGCAAATGCACAAACAATACACAAACTTTAACACGAGCAGTTTTAAATCGCACATGTTTATGATATTTAATTAAAGTTCAAAATAATATAAAGTGCTTCAGTATATACCTTACGTACATCGAGTATATAGACATAGCGAAACAATATATGTACTCGTTTTCTATCCATTATATAGTTAATCGAATTTTTTTAATTTTAATTAAAATATTGAATGAAACAAACAACATGACCTTTGAAATAAAATCATCAGCCGCATTATGTTTTGTATTTTAAATAGGAAAAAACATAAATAAATCTTTCGATTGTTCAAGGTAACCCCATATATATGTATTACGTACAAACAATACAAAATTCTCAAGAAGATATCTAAGCACATAATGAATTTTCAATTAAATTCTAAATAGAATTTATATAAGTATATAGCAGTAGCTTATCTATATGTTACATTAAAAAAAACGATGCACTAACCTTCTTCAAGAATTTTGATCTTCTTAATACTTATTTTCATGAATTAAAGATTTCGTGTTTAAATGATAATTGGTTTTAACCCCGTTCTACCATCGATACTGGTTTAAAAAAACAATGTATCCTCTTTGTGTTTTTGAGTTGATCGTAACTGGGTTAAGATATTTTGCAATAACAACCATATAAAACGTATTGAGACATATGCGCTAAGATAATACAAATTCTTAGTATTTTAATATAATATATACACGCAGACAACCCTATATTAGTATGATACTTGAATATAAAGTTTATCGCTTACTGTTCCATTCTGACATATTTCCTGAATGTGGTCTTTATCGGTGTTACTTGAAGGGCAAGATTGTGCTTCCAAATTAATATTTTTTTTCTACCCGATTTAATTTATTTCATTTTAAATTTTATATATGCATTTAAAAATAGCCAACCTGCAAAAATATTCACTATTGCTAAATAATTTGTTCCATATAGTGAATAAATTTAAAACGTGTGTTCGATTGAATTGATTACGGCAATTGAATATTATAAATAAATTACTCGTGTACAAAATTTTTCATTATTTGTTGTGTGAGCTTAGGTGAGAAAAACGTAGTTGTATGGGAAAATATTACGCACAAAAGCTATGTAGTTGAAATGGAAAAGGCTGAAGTTGACATAAACGTGTGGTGTTATATCAGTCTAAGGAGCCAATTTTAACATTGGCTTCGATACACGTGGCTGGTAGAAATAATCCCAATTATCTAATGTAAATAAATATTTAATCAAACAAAGGCTTTACGTGTATAAGTCATTATAAACAACTTCTATACAGTTAAGGACGGAACCTTATTAATGTAATATTCATATGTGAAATCTAACATTTTTAACATAAACGATTGCGAACAATACATTAATCTATTATACCTTCAATCAAATCAGCTGCTCATATATGTATCTAAAAATATATCAAATTAATAAATAATCAGATGACAATGGAGTAAAACAGCTACTGGTTTAATGAAGATATTTGATCTCCGATTTCATAAGAGTTTTAGGAGAATTCTACTCATTGAAATGGTACAACATTTTCTACTTTCCAGTGTATGCCAAAATCAAAATCCTAGTAAAAAAGAGAAATTTGAAGACTGATGAAGTTTGTTAGTGGTAGTGACTGCCGAACCTGTTAAGCTTCCAACCAATTTTAGTTTAGCTTGTTTCATGTCCTTTATGGCACAAAGAATGCACGATTCTGGAAACTTCTTCAATTTTGGTTATGTGACGTTTAGCTCAATTTTGCTTTAACCATTGTTGTGTAGACGCTCCAATTTTATCATGAATAAATATACGCCACAAGAACGAGCAGAAATAGTGACAATATTTATTGAAAATAATCGTTCCATTATTGCCACTCAGCGAAAATTGCGTCAAAAAATCGTCCAGTGCCTCACAAAACCACAATTTATCGTTAACATGCGAATTTTCGACAGTATAGTACGACAGCAGACAGACCTCGTTCTGGAAGACAACGGACGTCTCGTAAGGCTGAAAATGTGGCTCTGGTGCGCGATAGTGTTGCAGAGTCTCCAGAAACATCAATTCGGAGACGTGGTTCCCAGTTACACATTTCTGTCTGCGGTTTAAGGCGAATTTTGATTAATTAATTTGAAAATGTTCCCGTACAAAATTCAGTTAGTTCAAAAATTCCTATACCGAATGATCCTGATCATCGAGTACAGTAATGCAATCCTAAGGCTGTCTGGTGAGATTGAAGATTTTTCGTCTAAATTGATAATGAGCGATGAAGCCCATTTTCATGTCAGTGGCCACGTCAATAAACAGAACAGTCGGTTTTGGGGAACACAGAATTCTCAATTTATTCATCAAACATCATTGTATCCACTTAAAACAACTGTATAGTGTGGTATTAATGCTGGAAACATCATTGGTCCCTATTTTTTTGAAAATGACCAAGGTGTTGAAGTTACTGTTACTGCGCCGAACGGCACCAAGAAATTTGCTTGTGCCTGAAATGGAAGAGCAAGGACTAGAGGACATGTGGTTTCAGCAAGATGGGGCCACAGCGCACACAGCCCGTTCAACAATTCAACTATTGAAACTAATTTCGCGAAAAGGCGATTTAGCATGGCCAGCCAAATCTCCGGATTTAACAACACTAGACTTTTTCTTATGGGTTTTTTTTAAATCAAAAGTTTATGTGAATAAGCCCAAACGATTCAACATCTTAAAGACAATATTCGTCAAGAAATTGAAGAAATTCAGCCTGAGATATTGCAGGATGGCATGAAAAGAGCCGAAAGTTGCATAGTGAATCGCGGTCACTATTAAGCCGATGTAATTTTTCAATAATAACGAAAAAAAATGTAAAGACCAACTTAACTTTTTACGAAAACCAATCCTACTTATCTTTTCTTTGAACAAAGTTATAGCCAATCAAAATGTTAGCGGGACTTTTGCTCCACACTGTATATAGAGTTTATATGTTACTAATTTGGGCATTATATAGTGAATACTAAAATTTTAGTTAGTGCGATTAACCACTACCCTCGAAAACTCTTGATTCGCTAAATTGTATTCGCGAGATATTTCCAGATTCCAGGGTTCTTTATTAGTCGAGGAGGAACATGCACAGTCTCTCATTTACTTCAAAGCTTTCTTTAACAACGCGCTCAACTTGACCACCCAATACGTATATATTGTCCAACAATTCAGTAAGCTTGATGATCTTGACGTATAATAAGACACTAAGAGTTGGATGGAGGTGTCTCAAAATTACGTCTAGAATGGCCAGGATTGTTGCAGAATCTGGCATTTTAGTACAGACCTGCTTAAGATATTATATTAGGTTTAAGATATCATGTTCAGATATTTTTGTTAGCTTTTTTGAGATTATAAGGAACAGAATCTTTTCCATTCATACTTGATGTTATTCGTGTTTCGTTCAGTTCGTAAAGGTTCAATTTATATCTTTTGATCTGCGATATTCATATTAATTTCGCTTTAATTTTTCTTTTACTTCGAGAGATAGAACTATTGCATATTTGACTGTTAGTTAGAACTATTGTATATATTCGTATGACTTCAACGTGTGCTGTTGAAATTTTCTTGGGTGAAAAATTGACTGTAATGAGTCTTCAATTACTTATTATTTATGTTTCATCTCGTGGGTTGTGGCTCTGGCTACTCCGGCGTACGAGTAATTTTGGTAAATCTAAACTATTATATCATGTATAGATGTTCACCAAACGGTAACAGACCGTTTAGTTTACCTCTTGATGAAGAATTGCATACACTGCTTAATGAATATCATTGGAAGTAATTCAACAATCAATCGCAAACCACCTCAATGAATTGGGAATGACTGAGAAGCTAGGATATTAGGAACCATACTAGTTGAAAACAAGAGATGTTGAACGGCGCTAATTTGCTTGAATAGCAAAGGAAGAGAATTCTGCATGGCATTGTGACTGGACACGATGAATTAGTTTATTACAATAACGTTAACCGTGGATGATTTTTCTGCAACGATTCCACCTCGACGTCCAAAATAAGAAGATTCACGGCTCCAAGACAATAGTCTTTATTTGGTGAAATCAGCACGGTGTAGCTGGTTAAAAGCAGACCCCGATTCTCGCCGCAATAGAGCAAAATTCCCAATAGCGTGATTTTGCAGCATGACAATGCTAAGCCTCGTGCTGCGATAATGCTCGAAACATACTTTTGCCACGTTGAAATAGGAAATTGTACCCCACCCGCTGAATTTTCTATACACGTTGCTCCCTCTGACTATCACTAGTTGTGATTGATAGAATAAGGCTTAACTGACCAGCACTTCCGATCTTATGAATGGCTAATAACAGATCATTTCAGACAAGTCCAAGATACAATGCGTTGTACGACAAATATAACAAAGTAATCATCACATACAAATTTTAAATTCTGAATTATTTCTAATGTTAGTAAATTTACAAGTGTTGAAAGAGCATGGTTGAATGGTTAAATCACTTCTTATTCTTAATCGTAAGATGTCCAAGTTATTCTATGGGTTTGTTCCCATATTTCAAAATATTTAAAGTTGATGTTAGTGGAAGAAACCAACATTATCAGGTAGCGGAGAGAGTTTTACGCATTCTTAAAGCATATACAATTTCCGCTGTGGGACTAGATAATGAAAAAAGTTGGCGTCTTTGACATATTCGAGATTTCAATATATTAGCCGGAAAATACTAGAAATGAAATTAAATGCTCGATCTTGTATTGCGATAGTGCTCAAAACATACTTTAGCCACGTTGAAATGGGATTTCTTACCGCACACGCTGTATTCTCCGGACATTGATCCTTCTAACAATCATCTGTTTTGATTTATGGCATAATGCTTTTCTGATGACCAGCACTTCCAGTCTTATGGAGAAGATAACAATTGAATCGATTCGTGGATTGCTTCCAAAGATGACCAGTTATTTCAACGCGCGATTCGACAGCTGCTGAAAGATGGAAGAACGTAGTGGCGAACGATGGATAGTACTTAAATCATAAGTATTCTTAACGAGTTTATTACAATATAATAATACAACATGATTTAAATAAAACTGAAATGTGGGGTAGAAGAATGTTTGAGCGAGACCCATTTTAAATAACTTTTTGAAATAATACAGAAAAAATCTTAATAATATAGTATTGAAAGTGGCTTACGACAGTAGATCATAAGAGTTTGATAAGACCTAAAATTCCAAATTATGTATTTTTTCTAATGTTGTTAGTGGACTAATAAGTCAGGTGACGCAGTGGTTAAAGCTGCGGCAGTTGGAGCGGGAGGTACCGGGTTCGAATCCGATTCGAGGCAGGATGCAAAATGGGTGGTGAAAAATGAACATATCTGGATCCTCTGTCGTGTTTAGAATTCTTGGGCGGTCCATCTTCCATGTCAGTACTATAGGCCTGACATGGAGCTATGCAATGCGCAGATGGTTCTACGAAAAAGACTCGGACCTATAGTCGTATAGAGTGGTATCACAACGGATCATAATTGGTCTAAGTGTGCGATAGCAGCCACAACAACTTAACTTAACTTTTAAGTGGACTAATACTTTGAAGAGCTTATATATGATTCAATGGTTAAACCACTTCTTAGACTTAATTATATGCCACAGCTTTGTTCTAATATTTCGAAACATTTTAAGTTGATGTTGAGCTTTTTAACAGTGGACCAAACCAAAATCAGATGATGGAGAGATTTAAGCATTCTCAAAGCGTATACAATTTCCGCTGTGTGACTAAATAATAGCGTCTTTGGCATATTCGGCCTTCGATACGGAGCCAGAAAATGTAAGAAATGAAATTAAGTCGCTTTAAAACACAGTAAATTCCTGCATTGCCACAACTTTAACACATGATTCATATGTTAAATTCAATTCAAGTTTAAGACTCTATAGGTCAATGCACTGCTTATTGAATTAAAATAAAATTTGCAGAAACGAAATATTAAAGTATTATATGGTTATCAACTTTTCGAAAATAATTTGCATACATACTAGTTTTGTATATAATTATTTACACACTAATAATATATACGTTATGAATATATGTAGATATAATAATAGTTATGGTCAAACTGTACACATAATTTAAATAATAGATTTAAGTGGCTGTTTAACCGATAATTTTATATTGCACGTTGTGCACGTGTTATATGAAATTAATTATATGATTTAATAATGCAAATCGCAAACTATATAATTTCACATGTCAAAGTACACAAAATCTTATATATATATTTCTTAAATCCAGTTCAATTTTATTGATTTCATTATAGAAAAATATTATTCTTATATGGATGTTAATCTATAAAAATTGACAAACACAAATAGTACGAGTATACATAATAATAAAATCCAATTTATATGAAAATTATTTATGTTGTATGTACGTCACGAGTATAAACATATTTTTGTGTACAGCTTAAGAAGTAAAAAATCAATTGGTAACAAAAGTTGTCTTGTAATCCTTAATTCCTTATTCTACCATATATCGAGTGAACTCGTAAAAGTGTTAAACAATTTTTTGGTTAAAGTACTTATCGGAAACATATTTGGGATCCTCACAAAACATACATTAAAATATGAAAAAATCTAAGCCCCAATTTCAACTCTTATTCATATTCTATTGTGTGAAGTGAGTCGCGATAGTAACACAATTCCATTTTAGAATTTTATATAAGAATTTCGTATGTAGAAATTAATATTTTATAGCAGTTTGATAATATTGTATGCATACATAATGAAGCAAATATATTAGCAGCCCCACATTGAACCGATGAGTATAATAATAATAAAATTTAATTAATGTATTTATAAAATATATTTAGATATATAGATATGTATGTTATAATTATTTTGAGATGCTAATGAAATTAATGAGTTCAATGAATTCTGAAAACCTTGAGAGACTTACCAACTGCACAAGCTATAAATATATATGAGTATGTAATTTGCTCGGGCCTCACCTGAAACAATAATAAAAAATAAAATATTTTATTATATAGTTTTAGTTTCCTGTGCGTGTATCATCTACAAAATACCAGATAATCATTGTTTCCTTAACATCCAGATGGTTTTTTATAATACTTTTATAGTAAACATTTAAATCGTATCGTTTATGGCCAATTTCCGTTGAGTAAAATGAATCTATTTAAACGTTACGAGCATATTGCCCTATTTATATACTGATATCGTTATGAAACCCCATTATGTTGTTAAGTTTATATATTATATAAAAGTATGTCGAGAATAGATAAACAAATGTAATTCTATTCATGTAAAAGCACCCAATTGACTAAATAATTATATATATATTTTCTATTTCTTATCAAAATCATCAAACTCGTTGAACCAATAATTTTGAGAGGTTAAATAAAATCATTGTCTAATCACCTCTTAATGTTTGTATATCTCTAATAGTTGCAATTGTTGACTTCACAACTAACGCTATCAAAATAAAAGACGAACTTTTCAAGTGGCATTTGACATTAAATGACTGACAGTAAATGGCTGTGGATACTGTGGGCTAATGGTGATCAGCCCAACGAATGCTTTTTTACAGATTCTGACAAAAACGAACGTGATTTTAGGATCATATATGTACTTATAGCCATTTTTCGAAATGCCTCACTGATATATCTCTAAACTATCATAGCTGACGTAATTGGTAGTAGCTTTTATCCTGTGGTTTTAAATGATCTTATTAAGAGTTGTTATTCTTATTAAAATAAATGGAAATATATTCGTTATTACCAAAAATAAGCTATGCCGTATCTTGTCAATAACCTTACTTGATCAGTTTCGATTAGGAACTAGCAATACTGTTGTATACAACCAGAATTGCGATCTCATCGCCTGCTGAAAACGCAGGCTTTAAGAAATTTAACATTTCTGATCTCATGATTGAATAAAATTGTGTGAGCCATATCAATCGGATAATACATCTCAACTCTCCCATTCATAACTAAAGCGAGCGTAATGATATTAAACTAGATTGGCAGTAGCAAGATGAATCTTAATATCTTTTCCTATTCTTATACTATTATTATGAATAAAGAGAGAACCAAGATATTGCTTCTGATATCCATCGTATGTCTGTAAAACTAAAAAATCGAGTATTTGGTTCTCGAGTACCATGTTCATTATCCACATCCACAGAAAATAAATATTTTTCTAGTTAATAAAATTCCTCTTTCGTCATGTTGCCTGTCTGAGCACAAACATATCATCAAAAACTGTAAGAACTTAACTGAATTGCACAAACAAGATGTTGTCGGATACCAGAATAAATTGTCTCTGGAATCCATCACGAGATATTTCATACTACTCATAGAAAGAAACATCGTTGCAAAAAACTCTTACCGATTGACTGGCCGATTTAAACAAATGAATTTCTCATAGGATGGATCTTCGATATACATACATTCCAGGGTCTGTATTACAGCTTGTGTCACTTATAAAACAATGAACATTAAATAGAACAGACAAATATTGACGTCATATGAATACTGTATTGTAATATGCAACAAGATACAAAGTACTACATGTCTGGTGAGATGGGTTACTCCTTTTGATCACACGATTATCAACTAACGCCACTCATCAGTTCGCAATCGGTTTAGTAACAATACAGTGTAAACTTTAATTAAAACATTTAATCATTTATTAAATGACAATTCCTTAATCAAGGTGGGATTCGAGTTCGAGCTTGCAAGAACGCTTTTGTAAGTCGGTCGGACTCCCAATTTCTGCGTTTCTAAATATATTTTGACAACTATCGCAACATGAGCCGGGCCGTTTGTCTTCCAATGTTCGGCTTTTTAGAAGACATACGATTTCGCTTGGGGTTATCGTAAGAAACCTAATTTTGATCCCCAGTTACAATTCGATGCAGAATTTCCTCAGTTTTTTTTTCAAATAATTGTTCACAAGCCAATTAAGTAATACCGGTTAACATTTCTCGATTTTTACTCGTAAGGTGTCGGAAATCCTCGCTTTTGGCTGACTTTCAAGTCTTTGTGAGTTACTTTCAATTATCGCGCCAAACTACTTGACTAACACGACTTTTCATTAATAAAATGCCACTAGTTTTTCATCTGAGAGAAATTGACGAGAATTTGGCTCATAAACTGACATTTTATCAATCGTAAATAACTTAATGATGTAAACACAAATCGAGTACTGGTGCTATAAGGTTATGTTTACAAGATAACAAAATGTATTGTAAACTACTGACTACTAACGCTATTTACACGAAAATGACGAGAGTCAAGCGGTATCTTATACCAAATGATTATCTAGCAGAATTCGCAGTAAAACTGGGACATTATTTAACGTCGAGTGCTTATGAAATGACCAGCAAGGATAGTGAATTTTTGTTCTTGGGGTATCTAAAGATTATCGTTTTATAACGCGAGCAAATTAAAGAGGTATGAAACATCGTTTAAGCGGTTTGAATTTTAGGTACACTTTAAAGAAAACTTGATTCTTCATAATATTTAATTTAATTATTCTCGAAGAAATATTTATGACACATAAACCAATCGTAAAAAAGTTTTGTGTAGATTTCGCATTTAGTTTAATAATTAATAATCTTAAAGTTTACTCCAAGTATGCAAGTTCAGATATAAATTGGCTAGATTTACTAAATTATTTTGTGACAGTCAATTTTTATAAAATAAGATTAAGATACGAATCGTCGACCAATGTATACATGATCCAGCAAATATACAAACCGGTTACAAAATCAACAAAACTCTAAGTGTTTGATTATTCCAAAATTGAGATATAATCGCTAAGTCACTGGCTGTCACATGTCCTTGGCGAAATTCTGATGTAAACAAAAGCGAAATGTATTTAAACGAGCATTAACCTAAATGACCTTGCCGCTACATGTGGATAATTGTACATTTAGATCGTCCTAAAATTATAACCGGAACACGATATTGATATTCCCTATAATAAAATCGTTATATTTGTGGTATCGGAAGTAGATAAATCAAAAGCTTAATAATATCTTACGAATAAACTGAATGAGTGAGTCATTTCAAACAAAAAAATCTTGGATCCAAAGTTCAATAAATGTAAATATATCCATGGTCGATATTATTAATATCGATATGATTGTTTCGATTCATGATATATATTTTTAAGTGCATGTGTACTAAAATAATTGATAAATGTACTGAGCGTAAACAAACCAATTTATTATCATTAAATGTAAAATAATATCAATATCAGGGATATGATATACATATACAAGAATATCAATTAAAGTTGTCTGTTACTGGAATATGTGAACTAATCTATTTTCTATATTAAACAATGTGAGAGTGGAAACGAGAAATCGATTATTTAAATTGCTAATACTTACTGAGTATTATTGCCAATTGTGGCGTAAATTGTTGTTTTGTTTAATTTTCTTATCTCGCCAGTAAAATTATTTTAGCGTGTCGGGTTATTTTTAGTATACTTGTGATGTTGTACAATTACAACAGTGATATCTTATCAAACTATTAAGCACAACCGTTGTAGTTTGGTATAATTAAACTTTGTTACCCAAAAACATGGTATGGTTTAAAATATTGTAATTACTAATTACCAACCAAATGGCACAGTGGTAAAGCTTTATAAATGTACCGGGTTAACCTGTTGAAGTGCAGAATTCATTGAAAGCCCCATCTTCCAGTTTAGTACTTTAAAAGTGAATAGGCGAACAGTGAAAGAGTTGGGAGTGCCTTGAGCCTCAAAACAAGAGAGATTAGAAACAAACAAACAATATTGTACTTAAATAGTTTTTGTTCGATAAATCATAAAAATAATTTCGAAAAACATATTATGAATTATGTCGTTGATAAAAATATAATCAGTATTTACTGCTCTATATATCTGAATCCAACAAAATAGTAAATACGAGTTGTACAAAGTTCTAATATAAGCGCTTTAAAAGTGAAAATTAGTAATTAATAGTTAATGCTTTGTTTACAGTCGGAATTCATTAATAACTTAATCACCATAAAATATTCGTACTTAAATTGAACTAATTCTTTATAAGCACATATACAGTAGTTTACATATTTTATTTCGAGTACATATGACCTTAATCGTGTCTATATGCAATTTTCAACACAATAAATGTTTGTTGTGAATAAAATATTTTTCATTTGTTAGTTATAAACAAATAACTTTTACTTGTATACAAACTTGTTGGATGCCGGATTTTAAATGTTTTGCAAATTAACAGAGTGGAACAGGCCCAAATTAGTGTATACTAGACGTGCTGCACCTCCCTCACGGTGGAATTTATATATACAATTTAAATTTGTTTATTTGGAGTGCACTTAAGGTTTATATTCACATGTACGTGCCAAATTATACGTTATACATGATGTATGGTGCATCTGACCAACAGAAATAATTAAAAAAAAAAACAGAAAACATTTCGTCATCGCAAATACTTACGCGAATAAAGTCACGCGATGAATCAACAGTTTTTGAAGAGTTTGTTCTTTGGTAATAAATATACTGATTCAGGTTCAACAAGTATATAATAACCTCAATTCGCTTTGCATAGGTCCTACTAAAATCATTAAAACCGAATTAAATTTGAATGTTCTTATTACATGGATGAATAACATAAAGAGTGTGAATAATTATTATTGTTTGTTTTATTCTTATTTTTTGGAGAAGAATCACAAAGTTTCCAATTACAAAACTAGAATAGTGATGATGAAAGAATATTAAAACAATTATATTCCAGAAAGTTGTAGTTTGTTAATTGCAACATTTATGAAACGTTTACAACTAGAATGAAGCGATTCTAAAGTTCTTTTACTAATGAAATATGCAGATGATATCTGTGTTATTGGATCTCTCATTACTCGTGATAATAGTGTGGGAGAGGATATCAAGGTTCACCTTGCCGGTGGCAATCGGGCTTTATACCTTCTACGTCCTCTATTGAAATCAAAATATTTTGGAAATATGTACGAATAAGCTGAAATTGTACAGAGTGTTGATCAGACTCGTTGCCATGGATGTAAGAGTTGGATTTTGACGGATGAGTACGAAAGATGGCTTCTAACATTCGAGAGAAGAATCATGCGTGATATATGGCCCAAAACTCGACATTAATGGCACATACCGAGCTCTTTTCAATCACGAGATCAGAAATTAAAGGGGAATTTTTAATATCGTGCATGAAATCAAACGACAGCGGGTACACTGGTTTCATCACGTTCTGCGGTGCTGATCCAAACCGAATAATACATCGATCTTTGAAGGGAGAACTGCCTTTTGGTAGGCGAAGAGATCGTTTTCGACGACGATGGCACCACGGCGTAGAGAGTGATTTGGAATCTTCTAATTGCTTGCAACAATATGAAGAGCTGGCGCACGATCGTAACCGATGGACCAGATTGTTGACACGGAACGGGCCAACAATGGCCTGTAAAAACTGTTAAAAAAACTGATCATAGCAAAGTTAAGAACCTATGTAGTCAGAATAATCTATCATAGCAAAGTTAAGAACCTATGTCGTCAGTGCGTAGTTGGTCGATTGTAAAGATTATTGTTTCAATCAGAACATTACAAAAGATTTAGAAAATTTTTTTTTTCTACTGTCCAATATACTTAATAATTGTAACTGGAATGATTAAGCCATTTTACAATTACACAAAGTAATAGTACATATTTAAAAAAATTTGTTCAAAATTGCGATCTATCATCAAATAACAATAGAACTATGAAAGGACAATGTTTTGGACCATATGAAAAGTTTCTTACCAACGTCAAAAAAATCCTCGACAGATTAATATTTGAGGAAGTCGATCGTTTACCGTGACAGTAACTTTACTGTACAAAACTATTAATCTCGAATTAGTCACAAAAAGTAAATTAAATTGGAGGTGCATCATAACGCGTTACGAAATGGATGAAATAATATCGCGGTATGCAAAGATTGAACCTGTAGATGAGTTATAATTTATTTATCGTTTGCGATCTTGTAATACGTTTTAAAAACGACAAAGAGTTCGGATCCCATGCTACGAAGTATCCATGACTTAAGTCGTTTGTCGCCTTAATCTAACCAGAAAATCATTTTTAAATCACTGATAAGCATTCCGACATATACATCTTTGTTGGGGCAAGTTGAACATTTTGGCAGTATTCAACCAACAGTCACACAGAAATAGTATGTCACTCATGGCACATTTATATTATGATTGTACAGACAAGTAAGTATTTTCTGACGTTCAGTTTGAATTGGAGTATCTTTTGCTTAACCTCAGATATTTTTGTTGTGACAGCACGGACTCGACTATTCGATAAAATCGTTTTTCTATCATAACCTGCACGTCTTTGTATTCCGATTGTCTTTTAAAATTTTCGACAAAATACTTTATGAAATTGCAATAGAAGTCTAGTGCACTAATTGAATTTTGTAACAAGCGCTTTTGACCTGTTGTCGAAGTACACTAACATAAATAACTGACTTAATTTGCGGAATAGTTTTACTTTCAGATCTGAATATAGAGAAGAACAACTGGTTACAAACCTCACAGATTTTCCACCTCGAGAGTAGTAGGTACCATCAAGTAGTAGGTACACAATACTTAGAGGTTTTGGTTTTAAATGTCAATGTTAAAAGTCGTTTCTTTTGTCGCTTTCAGAGTTTTTACTAAAAAACAATCAAGAACCACCTCAATTGTTTATCACTTAATTTGGTGTAAAAATTTTGTTAATTTTTTAATTTATATTTTCAGTAAGTCATGTGGACTTCCGGCATTTTTAGTAGATAAGCTGCCGCAGTTTAAGCAGAAAGTACAGGGTTTGAATCTAGACAAAGGCATTTTGCACCATCTTGTTACTATCGGTGTTGTGAATAAATACATCTACGACCACTTGTGAGAGTGCAGAAGGTTTCTATGTAAATCGGATATATATCCGTATTTCAACGTTTTGGATGTAAAGTAGAATGCAGATAAGCGAACCGCGAAAGAGAAGGGAGTGCCTTGAGCGCCAAAAAGATTACAAAGATAGAAACAAACAAACATAACGTACACAAAAGGTATTAAAAACAATTTGGGATTTCGTTGAGTAATATCATTCCTCAGCTCAGAAAGACTGTCTTCAAGACAAAAATCGTGTTTGTCAATTATATTAATGTGGAAAACGAAGGTTAAAAATATACCAACGAGTCTAGTTATATTTAAGTCCAGCTGCTCTATCAAAGTGTTATAACATCTAATGATTCCCCCTTTTTGAAGAACTCAATATATTGTACAGCATGATACACAATAATATCGAGAAAATTATTGTCTGTAAATGTATCACCATCGATGTGTCATCCCAATTAATTCCACGAACAAGTTTCAATATCTTCTCAGCAACACAACTATTGTATCATAAATACGTTTAGCTGTGGACTCTCTAGATAGCAGTTTATTCTATGAAACCATCACCGAAACGAATCATAGCCAACAATAATGAAATCAACTATTTACGTACATATGTACTCAAATATATTGAAAATTGTTATTCAACTTTACTCTGTAGGTATGCGAGAGAATCGTAATACGTTTAATTTACCACTAACAAAGGAAGTACATATGCACTCATAATTTATACCACACAGCAGAGTACATTTTTGTTAAGTTCATTTTGATTTTGTATGCATGCAACATACATATACATGCATATAGACGTAATATAATTGAGCAATGTACTGAATGTACTTAAAATTTATATTGACGTTCATAATTTTTTTAGTGCAAATGAGAATTCGCGAATATTTTAGCAGGAGCGAGAGAGCGGAGATAATTTCTTAAATTAAAATGATTTATTTATTTACCTATTAATAACCCTTCATCCGATTTCTGTAGTATGTAGATGATTATTTTAATTAACTTTACCAAAAAAACAAAGTTGAATTAAATAATTCGGTTTATAAACTATATGATCACTACACCAATAATAAAATATATAGAACAAATCACTTCGATAAACTATCTTTTTGTTTTGGAAAATTTTTAATTTTCTTCACTAAACTTTTCACATATAATTTTTGATTATCTCGACACATGTAATTTATCACTTCAAATTTTATAAACAACTAATTATTTTATCATTCGAAAATAATACATAACAGTTTTGATTAAAAAAAATAAAATAATAATAGAATCCAATTTAATTGAGAAACTTTTTTTAGTGGATTACAACTTCTTTGTACCGTAGTTCACGATAAAAACGCCATTTTGATATGTCACAATTTAGTTATGTGTGTAATAAAAACAATCGAAATTTACTTTTTGCGTCTGGAATAATTAATATATTTTGGCAATACGTTTGTCTTGTTTTAGCTACTGGAAATGGTGGGCTCGATTTAGTTTTTGTCTCTTTTGTGGTTTAAGACCGAAAATTGTACTAGAATTATGGTATTTTTCGACTATTAAACTATAATTTAGTACAAACGGTGTTCAATTGGAACTAATTTTCGTGCAGTTTATAATTTATAACAATTTCGCTGGTAAAGTACTTTTATAAAACCGATGTAAAAAAGTACTATTAGTACTAAAAATTATACCATTGGAATTTGGAAGTTCACTCAAATCACTTGACCGGGATGATTTATGAATTCCGATTAGATATTCTTGAAAATAATGGCAATTGCAGAATATACATCTACTTATGCTTATAGTACACAAAAATATTAGAATGGTTTACGAGTGTCTACACCCAGCAAAAAATTGAGTAGATTAGATAAGACCTGAAAATATAATTTGTCCAACACAACGAATCAAAAACCATTTTCTATGAATTTCTGTTTTCTCTTTATTTACATCCAGAAATGATTGTTTGTGAATTAAATTAAACATATTTACTTAAAAGATTACGTTTTCATTCCAACATATCGTTTAAAATGAAAGTTACACTAAGATTTCTAGGCTCAACAGAATTGAATCCCACATTACTGGAAGATTAGAAAATTCATTTTATTGTTTTTTTTGCAAATTACTTGTTTATTCTATATAACGGTGTATTATACATACAGGAAATCTTTTTAAACTGCAGCCTTTTCTACTAATTTAAACCAGTGCCCACATTCACAACGTTTTGGACTGCCTTGATGCAACCACATCCATTGTACATGAGTTTGATCTTCATCGCCTGAAATAAATGAGGATATATATAGAAAAATGCTTTAGTTCGTTGATAATTCAAAATACTTACATATACATCCAACTAAACGTGCGTCAAAAGCTGATGGAATACAATTTGGTTTATCTTTTGTTCCGGCTTCCCGTTTAAAGACTTTCATGTCGAAGGGATTTTCATTGCCGGCTTGTTTGGCGAGCAATTCTCTCTTTTCAATACCAGTGGCATGTTCAACTGGGTCATTCATCACTAAAAATATATAAATACATAAACTCATTAGTAAACTTGAAAACTGGAACTCATGTTGAAACGTCAAAAATCCGAATAAGCCGTTCTGTCAAAAAAATTTATGTAACTTATTTTTATATAAAAATAATTATTTTCAACGTTCTTAGATATATTACAGTGCAAATATTGTACTTTGCAAATCATTTAAATAAACACAAAAATTAAATCAAATGTCATTAAAGTAGACGGGGTCCTCGAAAAATTTCGACCCCAAAAAAGTTACGTAATTTTAAATGTGTGAAATCGATCAAGAGCTTAACCTTTTCGGCATCAATTATATATTAAAAGGTGTACAATTTAATTATGTATTTAATGTATTTTAATAAAACTTACTTCGACAAAAACGTACTGGTGTAATTGTGACATTTTTACGGGCAGCTGCGAGAGCAATTCTTCCACACAAGGACGCCATTTTCAGAGAAGAAAATTTTTTAATAAATTTTTTTTCGATTTTTTCGACAGAATGATGAAGTCTACGCAACACTACTGTAAAATGTACTAAAACAACAACAACACTTTAATCAAAACACATTTGTGGAGAAAATTGATTTTAGATTTTAAAATTATGTTGTGAAGTTAGCTGAAATTGTGTGGAGAGTTTTAGTACTTAAGGTAATAGTTTTGAATGTTTATTCTATTGTGCAGCAGATGGTATTAACTCTCGCCAATAGTTCGATTATTTTAATTAGATGTCGTTATATTCATGTATCACTTTTTCACGCGATTCAGGGTATTTTATTTATAGATTCAAATTTATCGTTTAATACTTTAAGTGTTACTTAAATAAAGAACCGCGTACATCAAATTTTAAAATCGATATTAAGTTACAAGAGACAGATTATCAGAGAATTAAATAATACTGTATGGACACTAGTTTGAAACTTTTACAGAGTATTTGGTCTGTTAAAACATGATCGAACGTTTAGGTGTATTATTAGGAAGTGTACCGTTATAGATTAATTTAAAGTAAACTAAGATTATTAAAATTTTAGCTACAAACTATAATACTAAAATACAACGTAGTTCTGGCAACAATCTGGATCCATCGGGTTCGTTCTCTATATCTATTTAGAAGCAATGTGTTTGAAATTGTCTGACCTTTAAGAGAATAGCATGAATACATTTCTGATCTCATGATTAAATATGGAGTCGGTAAGCGCTTTGAGCTATATATGCAACGATCCTCATTCACGTTCTTCCGTCAATCGGTTTGTCCTTTGAATGAATGTTCCTTAAATATTAACCTCGATCCAAAATAATGTAGTATAAGGAGAGAATATGTAACATCTCTTCTTTTCCATGCACTGCTCGCAGTTGGAACTGTAAAGTGTCATAGTTCAAGAAGTACTGGTATATTTGCAGGTTTATTGACTCATTGGTTGTTCAGGTTCCTCAAAGGTGAATAATATACTTGGAGTCAAGTTATCGGTCTACACCGTGTTCTGAATCAGATATTTGTCAGAGAAGAGTGCTAGTATGTATAGCTCTACTCAACGTTGCAGATAGTACAGAGGTTTCCTCCCGATTCCACTCGTATGTTTTAGGTCTCTACACAAAAGGGTTAAAACAGATTATGTGTGTGATAACCGAAACGTATAGTCTTGTATGCTTTATTGCACTTTCCTTCAATATGTTTTTATCAAGTAATCTTCAGATTAAATATATTCTCAAAAAATTGACTTCTGGAGAGAGTTGGATGGCACGATCCTGAAGTTTTGGAAGACTTTCAATGTTCCGTTGGACTAGTAATGAGTTCACCAGAAGACACAAAATGGAGACAAGAGGATATCCCTTTCTATATAGCAGCCACCGAAGTGTCCATACCACTCCGTAAGCCCTTTGTACCACTACTACTGTTAATTACCTGTTGGTCTCTAAAATCAGATATAAGATCAGGTGACCACTGTCGCCACTTTTAAGTCATCGAGTTAGTTTAAAGGGTAAATTACTATTACTCCATATACGTTTGCAAACACTCCAGTTCATGAGCTGATTGCTAATCTTGACTTGCGGCTCTTATATGTAGTTTATATTAAGGCCGCACTCCAACCAAGTTTGAGTCACCCTGCCCTATTATATATTCTCTTTAAAATGCATCTTAAACACATTCCTAATGAACGGTAACTAAGCGTTGAAATTCACCCTCCAAAACATACGTTGCCATAACGATTTCGGTATACAAAGGTAACACAAACAAACGAGCATTCGTATTGTGATAATTCTGTGTTATGGTTAAAATTTAAGGTTTTTAATTAAATTTAATTTAATAAAATGTCCTTAACAATTACGTTCAATAACTCGAAAAATGAACTATTCAAGTTAACCGACAATTATAAAACGTTACACCGGAAGTTGAAAATTAATTGCAAGATTGAAATGTGAGTATCGAAACTATATTTTGTTTATAGTTGTAATTAACTAATTAAATTAATTAATTTTAGATGTAAAAGTGAAATAACGAGTGAATTAATGAAATCGATAAAAATATTTGTGATAGCCGGGCCACAAGAAAAATTCACCGAAGACGAGCTTAAAACTCTAAAGGAATTTATTGAGGGTGGTGGCAAAATGCTTATACTATTGGGTGAGGGTGGTGAGAATTCGTTTAATACGAACATAAATTTTCTATTGGAGGAGTATGGAATTAATATCAATAGTGATGCCGTAATTCGTTCTCACTACTATAAATTTTTCCATCCGAAAGAAGTGGTCATCAATGGTGGAATAGCGCCCGATAAAATGAATAAATATTTGCATGATCATAACAAAACAGAGGATACACCACTGTCGATGATTGACGAAAAATATAAAATTGAGTTTGTCTATCCGTATGGTGCATCTCTCAATGTGGCCGCACCATCTTCGGTCCTCTTAACAACCGGTTCGGTTGCCTATCCATTTAATCGACCACTAGCTGGGTACTATACCAATTCCAATAATGGCAAAATAATAGCGATAGGATCGGGACACATGTTCACCGACAAATATATAAACGAAGAATCAAATTCGTCGATTTGGGACTATTTCTTTCAAATACTAACAGCTGATGAATTTAAATTCGATCGACTCGATTTCACCGATGTCGAGATAAGCGATTCAACTATAATTCCAGATACGCTGTACTTGTCGGAACTCCCAAAGGCGTGCTTAGTCGAATCAATCGATTGTGATATACCGGCTGATTTTAAAAAACTATTCGACATGCGACTCCATTCGATCAATATGAATCTACTGCGTGACGTAATAAATACGTATGCCAAACTCGGTATCCAGTATGAACCATTAAAAATTATTAAACCGCTATTCGAAATACCATTCCCACCACTACAATTAGCCGTATTTCCGCCTGTATTTAGCGAAGTCGTGGCGCCGGGTTTAGAGTTGTTTGATCTAGACGAAGCGTTTAGTTCGGACCATTCTCAAGTTGCCCAGCTAACGAATAAGTGCTTGATTGCGGCAGAAGAAGATCCTCACTTAAAGAACACCGTCGACGATAAGGAGCTGGAGTATTTTGTCAAGGAATGTGGTTATATATTAAATCTTAATCAGCACAATAAAAATATGACGGCCAAAGAAATATTGAACAATATTGCTGTTAGTATTGTGCACTATAAAAAAATTGATCGAGAATAAATTTTTGCTTAAAAAAGTACTAACATGTTTTGTTCACAATGAAGTTTGTCCTAATTCACACAAATGACAATTGATTGGTTTTCAAATATGTCGTTGTTGTCGTTTGTTATTCGATGAAGATTTTAATTTGGTGTCGAGTTAGCAATAAATAATTTGATTTAATGGCTGCTCAATATTCAAGTAAATATAAATAATAAATATTGTACAATATACAACATTTATTTGTTTAGTTTGTGGATAAATAATTATAACTCGAATTTTTCACACGAATAATAGGGTTAAGGGTGATTTACACGACGTGTTATAGATGGGTTTACACATAACGAGTGAACACACATTTGAATTGCTGGATGTTCACGAAATATAAGAGGTAGCAGAAAATAAGTATCCTGACACGAGATTACGATCAGTCCAAAGTCTGTACATATTCCTATTCCTATAATCTTGAAGTTGAATTTCTCATTAGAGCACCGGTAAAGCAGTCGGTAATAGCACATTCAGCTCACAAATGTAAGGCAATCACAAGATTAATATTCATTTTCACGTTGCTAAATTGGCAATTGGTTATTTCAATGTTAGAGGTGTCAAAAATTGGATCAGATAGTACACTATAAAAAAAATTGATCGATAGTAAAATTTTGTTTAAAAAAAGGACTAATATTATAGGTAGTTCATAATGAAGTTTCTCTTCATTGAAACTAAATGACAGTTGATTGGTTTTCAAATATGTCTTGGTTTTCGTTTGTTATTCGATGAAGCTTTTAATTTGGTTACCAGTTAGTAGTAAATAATTTTATTTAATATTTAAGTAAGTATAAATAATAAATATTGAATAATATACATTTATTTGTTTAGTTTGTGGTTTAAGTACATATTATCTAGATTTTCACACGCATAATAGGATTAAGAGGGATTTACACCACGTGTTATTCTAAAGATGAGTTTACACATACATTACGAATGAATACACATTAGTATCGGTGAAAGTTCGCGAAATATACAATATACGGAATGTACATCAAAGCAGAAATCCAACGCCATTCGACACATTGCGTGGATAGATTAGATATCTTGGGGTAGTCGATATGCAAATGTAGGGCAACCACAACACAAGTTTAATATTCATTTACAACCATGTAAAATTGGCAATTGGTTATTTCAATGCTAGAGGTGTCAAAAATCGGACTGGATAAGACATATAGGATCGTACAACTAAAACTAAACCAAAACTGAAAATGGGTAATATTTCTACAGAATGTCGGTTAGAACCGTATAGTGACGTGTCGTATAACGACAAGATCATGAATGCAGGTTAGTTCCGTAAGCGACCTATGAAAGGAGTAAATGTAGTCGAAGAAGTTGTTGTTGGCGACGATGTTTCTTCGGCATAGAGAGATTTACAACAGTATGAGTAGTTGGCTCGTAATTAAAACCGATGAAGTCAGATTGCTAACGCTGTATACGCGGCTATGTCTTTATCAAATATTTAATTATTTACAAATCTGTTTCGGCGTTTTGCTTAAAAACTGAATCTTATTTGCATAAACAAGAAGTCAAATGACCGAATCGTAATTCATCCATGAATGATAATTTGGTTGGCTAATCATTGCAAAAATTAAATCAACTCGCCATCTTAGGTGGGCAATCAATCAACAATAAATAAATAATTAAAAACAATAATTCAATTAATCAGTTTAAATTAATTTCTATTAAATGTACATTTATTATGACATTTTAATTTTATAAATCTGGAAAATAAAAATAAAAATCAAGTCATCGATTTCGGAATGTCAATTAAATTTCTTTAATTCCAATCCAATGTACATAATAATCAATGTAAATTTATTTACCAAGCAAATTTTACCTGACGATTTTATATACTCGTATATAGTTAATTTGTTATCTTTACTTAAGTAGATAATAATTTACGTATTTTATTGCAAACATGACATAATCGCCAAGAAATATGTCCAACTGATTGCATCTTGAATTAGAATTCAATTCTTCGATTTTAGTTTAAAATCCAAAACTAAATAATTTAGATAGATTTATGTTTGTATAAGATCAATCAAAATAATTTATTAGAAAATTTAACTAATTTTTATTCTATTTCGAAAAACAAAATTTTTTTGTCGTCTAATTAATGTCAATCAAATTCTGAATATGTACATATGTAATTTATTCAAAAACAAATATAAGTTTTTTTATTGGGGATACGTGTGTGAGAATTAGAATATAAGATTGTTTGATAATGATATGGATAGGATGGTTAATAGATAAAAAAAAAATTTAGAAAACATAAAAATCTGAATGTTACATCGTCGTTCGTGTCGTTCGTCCAAAAACCCATATATGACTAATCAATAAATTAATTCTAATTTTTATGATTATTATTGATTTTTAATCAGTTACAACGAATTGAATAGTTTTTGGGTCATTGGTTTCTTGTTTTATATTTATGTTTACACTTGTAAATTGGAATTTTTGTCCACTTTTGTCTGGAAATAAGTGTTTATATTCCAGGTTGAGTTGTATATGGTTATGTTGTTAATGGTGATAACAAAATTCGTGGTAGCCTGGACGAGTTGTCTAAGGCGCTGGTTTAAGGCTCCAGTCTATTCAGGGCGTGGGTCTATTCAGAATGAAGGGTGGATGAAACATCTCTGGTAATCTCCATCTTTCCAATTATGCTATGTAATATTATGCTAAGTACTAAAAACATATATGTACATTCCCTGAAATTTTGATTTATTGGCATATCACCCAAGTATGGGATCAAAAGAGATATAACTAGTTTTAGATCTCGCGAAAGATGATGATCGTGACGTTATCATCGATATGTGATGCAGACATGATGTTATCGACGATTGGGTAAAAAAATGGCAGTTCGCGGTTTCGAATCCTGATCATCGCCGGTATATATTTTAATGTGTGTCTTAATCCGTTGTGCGTGATGGCCAAAATTTTGGCTATGCCTTAAACGTATTCTCTTTTTATTAGTTGGATAAGCTAAAAGTGGCCTTTCACTATATTCTGAGTTTATCTACCATTATTGTACTTTCATTGTAGATAGAATCGACGGTTATTTTGTCGATCGATATATACTATACGTTGATGAAGTTTGTCTTCTTATTTCTCCTACATTAATATCTATCTCTTAGTTGAGTGACTCTCTGGCAATTGTAATTAAACTTAAGCCCTTGTAGCTTTAACTAATTCTAATCAACTAAAGGAGCCTAAAAATATCAGTTCTCGCGCTTATTTCTATGTATCACGATTCGTGTGGTTTATTGTCGTTTGGTGTAATACCAGTTAACAATCGATTTCGTTGATCCCAATTCATCTTGTGGTTCTTCCAAAAAACGCCATTTAACAGGTTAAAATAGAGTATCACTCCGAAACTAAGGTGTGGAACGAGGTTGAAAAATTAAGAAAAAAATGTTTCCGCCCGGGATCGAACCGGGGGCCTTCCGCGTGTTAGGCGGATGTGATAACCACTACACCACGGAAACTCACACATGCTGCAATATCATTTTTCAATAGTAAGATTTTATTGAGGTAAAATATCAAACTTTCTCTATTTTTAATCTTTTCATTTATAACTTGTCTGCGTGTTACACTTATGTTTTACTTTATAAAGCACTTAAGGTTATATTAAAAATTATAATTTAACGTGTACATAAAACGTGTGTAAGATATTGAACTACGTATCGACTACGTATCAAATGAACAAAATTTGAATGAACATATTGAATTTCAGTTGCAGAATATGTTAGGAATGTGAGTTAAAAAAACTGTTTCCGCCCGGGATCGAACCGGGGGCCTTCCGCGTGTTAGGCGGATGTGATAACCACTACACCACGGAAACTTCTTGTTGTGTGATTGTTATTTTCTCAACGAAATCTTAAATAAATGCATGGAAAATATTTATGGACATAAACCAGACCCCCAAACAATCTTGTGGTGAGCTTGGGTTTTGGAGACACAACAAAAGCGATGATGAATGAGTTATCGGTGGAGCGCGAGTTTCGTATGATGGGATTGAATTATTTTGCAAATGTTGAAGTGTATACAGATGCTAGTGTAAGTGAGGATCGAGTGGGTGTAGGAATCTACATTCCATCGTTGAAAAAAGAGAAAATGTTGAGACTAAACGATAGTATTTGTATAATGAATGCCGAGTTGATTGGAATAATGGAAGGAATCAAGTTGGCTATGAATGAAGGGAGGAGGAGAGTAGTTCTATTCTCTGACTCTCTAAGTGGATTAAAATTAATAAAGCAGGGAGAGGGTACCCAAGGGAATGTGTATGTAGATAATCTGTATGAGTACCTTCAATTTTGTGGGAAGGAGGTCATTCTTCAATGGATACCTTCACACCTACAAATTGAAGGTAATGAAAGAGCCGATATGCTTGCAAAACGGAGTTGTTTGCTTGAAGATATATATGAATATGACTTTATGGATGCAAGAGATGTACTTCGTATGCTTAAGGTGAATCTGTGGGCAAAATGGAAGAATGAGTTTATACAAAAGAGCCAGGTAAAAGGAAAGAAATACTTTGAGTGGAATAGTGAGCCTTTGATCAAGCCCTTTTTCAAGCAGATCAAAGGCGACACTAAAATGATTCGAACAATGGAGCGGGTGAGATTAAATCATGGTAATTGGAAGGAATGTCTTTATAAACGTCAATTGAGTGATAATAATTTATGTGAAAGTTGTTTGGTTGTGGAGGACATTGAACATTTAGTGCTGCATTGTAGCAATTTTAATCAAAAGAGAGCAATGTTCGATGTCCTCACGAGTGGAAGGAATCTGAATGAACTTTCGCGAATAGATAGTAATGTGTATAAGGCTATATATGAGTTTATAAAAGAGCGTGACATTACAGTTTGAAAGTGGATCGATGCGTAAAAAAATAATAAATGAAATTTTTAAAATCAAATGTATAAAATTAAAACAAAAATGTAATTAAAACTGGGCAATATGGCTCCTTTTATTGGAGTTCAGCCAAATAAATGAAAAAAAATTTACCTCTTAAACACTGTACCGATATCCGTATTAAAATAGTTAGAAGAGTCTTAGTTGAGCTATGTATATGTAGAAATTAAGAATTTTATGTCAGAAAAATAAAAAAAATACATCAGGCAATACTAATTATTGTATCTATCCCAGGATTTATATTATATAAATTGAACAAGTTTTCTAAAATGTTTCTAGTTCGAATCGATATAATAAAATGTGTCATCTTATAATACAAATGCGTTAAAACTAGCTATATCTTCTCGTCATTTACCAACCGTCATTTGAATCAACTGTTCCAATGCTGACGATAACAATCTTATCGTCAGCATTGGAACAGTTGATTCAACTAGCAACGATTCTGAAACAGTAATAATGCGGACAAACTTAAAATTCGTAAAGGATTACAACATTTTGGTGTTCGATGGCAATTGTACGTCTGATATACGAGCTTGAATAAATGAAACAGGCGGTTCGCATAAAAGTTTGGGGTAAAGTTTCAACGATTAAAGTGTTTACGTTGGACGTTTAAGGTTTTAATACTATTTTATTGCCACTGGTTTTATTGTGTATTGACAGCCCAAGTAAAGCAAGTCGATTTTCCAACTACATATATAACAAAATTCAGATAACTTCGATAGGATATATCCCATATTGAAGAATAAAATAAAATTAAAAAGGAAGTTAAGCCCTTATGTGTCATTCTGACACATTTCCCCCATAAAATATTAATAGATAGAGAGCTTTCAGCTGCTTAATATATGCATACCTCATAATTGGAGATCTACAGCCAAGTTGACTGTTTTAACAAGCTAGATCATTAATGCATATAATTTAAAAAGACGGGTAGTCAGTTGTTACGTTATTGAACTCTTGTTAATTAAATGACTTCATCAGTAAGCATATTCCCTTACTGAAAACCTATCGTTATTGAGACGCCTTTGCATCTTCAAGAAGCCAAAATTGTTCTCGACTTTCAAGAATACAATAAAATCGGAAACCTTCAGATACATAGAAAAAAATGGGAGCACCATCAATGTAGGCCAAATGTACAAACAAAATACGGAAAAGAAACGCAGATACGAAGAAACGCCACGTCAAGTATAAAGACGATGATCGAAGACAATATGCAGTAAACGTTATGAAAGCTGCTGAAGAGGCAGCAGCAAACGAAAATATGCAAGACATACACCAGTGCGGAAAGAAAGTCATCGGCAAAATAACAAATATACAATCTATCAGGGATGATACTGATCAAGTACTAACATGAATGACGGTTAAAGAGGAAGAAAGAATAATTCGAACACGACGTTATCAACAACATCAAAAATCTCTGCTCATCAATTGACACGAATAATGAAACTATAGCAATATCCATACACCAACGGAGCGGGAAGTTAAAAGAGCTGTTGAATAGCTGAAGAACAATAAGAATAAAAAGATTTATCTATAGCTGCAGAATCACTAACACAAGTAATTCAAGACTTGTGGAATTCTTGTAGAATACTACAAAAATGGAAGAAGGGTTTGACAATTACAATCTCCAAGAATAATGCAAAAATTTGCGAGATATCTCTCTCCTCAACACAACAATATACTCGCAATGATCATCCTTGATAGAAGCTCACCTACGATAAATGCAAAATTATGAAATGAACATGCTGGCTTTAGACCAGGAAAAAGTTCCACTGTCCATATCCATTCAATTTACATCATCACTAAATAATCCAGTGAATGAAATTCACCACTGTACCTGGCACATTCTGAAATGGAAATCCCAAAGAAATTCATTGATCTCATACAATAAATGTATCGGGATGCTGGAAACCGAGCTTAATATAAAAGCAAACAAAGTGAAAAATACGTATAACACGTAAGAAAATGCATACTCTTACCAATGCTGTTCCTAATTTTATTGTATGATGGAATGCGGATATTTGATGTCATGTCTCCTATTTGATGACACAAAAACCAGAGACTCAACGCAGAAATATAAACACACCAATCCACAGAATTTGTATAACTTAGCTACAGAATTGCGAAAACATGTGGAGTAGAGGGTGATAAAAAGTAACGCAAAATTCCATCGGTTTAAATCACGAATCAGCTCTTCATATTGTTGGCATTTATTAATTGTTTAAAACAATACTGCGTGCGGAAACAGCGAAACTTTTTTGTTGAACACCAGAAGTAATTGCAAAAGTTCTTGATAGCTTCTTCTCAACTTGAATTGCGGACAAAACGTGGTAACTTTTTATTCTTCAGTCATAACTTCATTTCGCCATAACAATCGAACAAGGTTGAAAAGACAGTTCCACAAAGTTAGCCCTCCAAATATCAAGAACTTTGAATTAATGCAATCAACACCTGGTGAACGATTTTTCTTTAATCTCAGCATGGCCATGGTAAATTTCTCATAAGATGGATTCTTAATGATTATCTCTGCGATCTGTATTTGAGGGTATTTAAATACAGTTTGTGATACATGTAGAATATTAAATAGGACGAGTAACTCATCGACGTTGACGATGGGTTCCATTCGGGCTTCCATTCTGGTCCCGAATGGCAGTTAACAAAAATCTTAAGGTATTCTGCAATCCGGTGATTCCTATAAAGGAACCACGCGAATTGTGCTCATTGCTGAGTTGTTACACTCTTAAGACCTTAGCCTTCCATCATTCAAGCTTCTTCCGTCTACAAACGCGTTTCTTGCCTCCTAGTAAGAACTGCTTTATTTATTCTTACAATTGTAAATTGAGTCTGCGCTGCATTATGGACCTCAACAGCAAGACGACACTCCTCATGAAACCAATCATTTTTGGGCGTAGTTTTCACTATACCGAGAATGTGCTGCACCGACGAACGGGGTTTTCACTACTTCCCAGACACTGTTTTTCTTCAAAATGAAGTTAGATCGCAAAATGCTTTATTGCTGCCAAATGACAAGGAAATCGCCAAGTGATATAAAGAGGATGGCATTGGACTTGCACCCGCAAGGGAAAAGGTAAGTAGTAAGACTTGGTAAACCATGGGAGAGATGACAGCTGTAGTGCCGAACAGAGAAATATGATGTCTGCCCTAGTAGTCACTATCCTAGTATACAGGGGAAAAACGCGATCACATAATAAAAAGCTTTCTACGCAGAATATGCCGCATAGTCGTTACACTAAACCAAGTGTTCATCATCGCGTAAAAAAATATACATTAAAAAGTTAAAACATGTATAACAGAACGTCATTGTAACAAAATATTATTAAAAAATGAAATATGTGTTTTTTTTTGTGATTTTATAAAAATATAATAGTATAATAATAGTAAATGGATTGCAATTTAATAGTTACATTTCTACTCTATTTTTAACAGCATTCATTTTTTTTGAAATATTTTATTTCACGTGTTTTGTAAATCATAAAAAAAATTAATTATAAAAAATAAAGTTTTTATTATTATAACTATGTTTACCATATTCATATTCATTGTTATCACTACTGCAGTTATAAGTCTTTTCCATTTTATGTACGTATATACAATATATGTACATAGTTTACGTTCCGTCTCACAATTCTAATGTTACTTAGAAAACCGCAAATTCAGCGAGCGTGTTATTTGCATAATAAAAATAATTTTTTTTTTAGTTTTTAATTTTATATAATTTAACATAAAAAATTATTTTATTTTAATTGAAATAATAATATATGAAATTCATCATTTTATAGAGCTTTCAAATGTTTTGGTTAGTTTGGTTTGGTGTTTTATACATTGAAGGTATTATATTTACTTAGTTTCTCAGAACTAGATTTGTGGTACATAACATTATTCGAATTTGTAGACAATGTTGTCATGTTTAGATACTACTGCCACGCATGTGAAGTCAGCCCGAAAACATAAAAATACAAGTTTATTAATCTAGATCTATATTGTCCCCTTCAAAGTAATTCCCATCGACTACAACACACTTATGCCAGCGCTTGATCCAATTCTCGAAACATTTCTTATATTCGGTTTTCGCTATGTCCATTAGTGCTTCCTGCAATTTATCCATTATTTACTCTCTGCTGAAACGCGTTCTTCCTAATGGTTTTTAACTCGATTTAACTCGAACAGAAAGAAGACACAGGGAGCATCAGGTGAATTCAGTAGCTGTTGGATGGTATTTGTTGCATTTTTTGCCAAAAAATTATGGCACTGCATTACGATGCATGGTGTAATCTTGGTGCAAAATCAACGAGTTTTCTGCCCACAATTCTGGTCTATTTCGGCAAATTGTTTCACGCAAACGTCTTATAACGCCCAAATAAAACTCTTTGTTTACGCGGTTTGGCCGTTTTAATTCATGAAATCCATGAGCATTGCCTTCTTTTTTGACTGAAAGCCATTCTCTTGCCTGATGTCTAGATTGCGTGTCGTACTCAAAAACCCAGGTCTCGTCTCCAGTAATGATCCTTTTGATGAATGTGGGATCGGATTCAGCCTTGCAAATCATGTCTTTTGCGAGATCAACACGGTATATTTTTGCATAAGATCGAGGTCTTTCGGCATCAACTTTGCTGCTACACGACGGAAACCCAAATCATTAACCAAAATGTCTTGGTCAGATCCATAGGCAATGTTCAAGTCCTCCGCTATCTTACTGATGGTTAATTTGCGGTTATTGACCAATATTTGTTTTACTTTATCAATGTTTTCGTTGGTTTTCGATATCGATGGTCTCCCACTGCGTTCCTCATCTTCGATTGACTCACGACCACTTTTAACCCACTCTTGCCACTGGTAAACAATCGTATACTTTAGAGAATCGTTGCCGAAACACTTTCTCAACATTTTCAACGTTCGCGCACCCATTAAATCCGGTTTTTGCAAAATATAATACAAGTTCGTTGTTGCAAATTTTAATCAATTTCTAAAATTGTAAATAATCGCCAACACACACAGAATAGATATACTCTTGACTACGTAGGTTTTTTCAAATGTCAAGCTATGACGCTTAGAGAGAATATCAACAAGATGTATCAACTTAACAGAAAAAAAGAGTTCAAAACAAAAAGATAGGAGCGCCACACGGTGGTTGTTCCGGGAACTTTTTGATCAAGGTGTTACTTCGAATTATTCGATCCAAAACCGGAAAATCGTTTAGGAATGATCCATAATCCCATAAGAGTGTATTGGCGTTATCTGCCAATATTTCTGTCAACCTCTGTGAACAGAAATACAGAGTTGGAAGTATAAAATTACTTCAAAGTATTCAATCCCAAATCGGGAAATCGTTCAGATATGATCCATGTCCTCATCATATGGTGATCGCGTTGTATATATATTATTTAGCCAAGACACATTTCTTCTAATTTTCGGGATGGTTCTCGATCTAATTTCACATACGTAGTATTACCAACGGAATATGTGGGATTAATCGCTTTGTCTGGATTATATCGGGCTGTAATTGGTTCCAGATGCAGTATATCACACAAATATTATATATCACTAAATGGTTTTTGATCTTGTTCATATATGCTGGAACATTATCAATTTCGTTAGTTTTCTTATATAGCACGATAGCGAACTGCCTTGACCGTGACATGCATGACCGTGACTATTTTCAATCTTGAAGCACATTCAATTTAATCTTGTAATGGTGTCGGTCAAAATCTTTATTCAAAATTCGCTCAAGTTGGTTTGAGATATTTCTAAATCCTGTGCATAGCGTTAATTCAAATAATTTGGCTCATTTTGAGCTAGTGCACTTACGGTTGCGAAATTGTTCGGTACTTCGACCGGTGCGTGTGCTCACTGTCACATGAACCTCCAATAGTGTAAATTTTGATTTGAATTTATCCACCTGTCTTTTAGGATAATTATTACGATTGGAGCAAGCCCTAACCCCGAGGATAAACAAATAAATTTTATGATGATTTTCATTCAACAGAGCATTCAATTTGGGACAGTTTGTCTTGGCTAAATAAAATTATAGAACGAGGATATGGATCACTTCTAAACGACTTTCCGTTTTGGGATTAAATAATTCGAAGTATGTTCATACTTCCAGCTCTGTATTTCTTTTCATAGAGGTTGATAGAAATATTGGCATATACCAATTTCAAACTATAATAGAGAGGTATTGCTATCATATCATTTGAACTTGTTTGTCGAAGAAAACTGCACTTTACATTCTGGCTTCCAAAATCATGTCATGTCTTTGGCTACAAATACATAAATGGAACTAAGGGAAAACTATTGAGACACTTTATTTTAAAGCTAAATTGTATAGAAACTCATTTGTGGTCGGATGTGAACATTTAGTATAGACCTGCCATATCTGAAAGCATATACCTTAATAACAAGCTAATATAAAACGAGCGTTTTCAGAACACAAAGATCTTAAGGATGGTGATGATTTGCCGGTATAGCAATCGAAACGTTCCGATGCATTTTTCTGGGATAATACTTCTTTCCCTCTTAATGTACCACTTACAGATGAAACTTTTTTGGGGGACTTCGTACTAAGACCGCGGTAAAATTTGTGCATAAATTTGGGTGTAGTATAATTCGAGATATTTCCATGCTCACTATTTAGTAGTGCCTACAACTAATTTCTATATTACTAGCGGTAATCTCATGATGTTCACTTGCCCGTTGTATAGTGTTATCTCTTTCCCTAGCTAATTATCACTTCTCTAGCTGAAATCTCGACTATCAATACCTTTCGATGCGTTGAAGAGATAATATCTATTGCTCTCTGAAATAAACTCAATTATAAAAATATTTCAATGTCTCCGGTTGGATTTGAACCAACTTTTACTTTGACTACTACGCATACCGCGTACTCTACCATTCACTGCTATGACGCTTACTGTGTTGATATAGATGTATTCGTTACACTACCCCCGGCTTAATTCTGTTCGTCCTTAACAAAAATATCAAGCTGATCTTGCATTTCCTTTCGTCCTGCGTTCATGTTGTAAAATCACACCAGTGGTTTGGATATCTTTAGAATAAGCTTTGATGTCATACCGTTCCTACACTTTGTCGGTGGCAATCTTGATGTGACCTCAAACTTGCTTGTATCTCGTTTATTGTCGTCCCTAATTGGTCCACGTATTCGACCTTGGTGTATTGCTGATCCCCACGTACACCAAAACTCCATACCGCAATAGGTAGACATATCTCCCTTCTTAATATTACAATTGCTGGTGTCTCTCCTGTGGTATCGCACGGACATCATATCGCTCCACGTCGATTTGATATCTCACCTAGTGAAACATCTCACTTGTAGTCCATCTAGTAATCCAGTTATTTTGCTCCAGTAATCCAGACCAACTGGTCCGTTTCTGTCTCCGTCAGTAGACTCTTTTCCTGTTGAAAGATATCGTAATCCAAATATAATGAGTCCCAATGAGCTTATAGTAGCACTTAACCTCCGTACTTAACGTAGCTACTTCCTTCCGAACAATGCAATCATCCGCACAAGGCCTTCTCGATAGGGCAGCCGCATTGCTATGTGGTTTTCCTTTTCGAACCTCCATTGCGGCGTGATAGTTCAGAAACACTACAATCTACCTTGCCACTTGTCTTCTTAGATATCTAAACTGAAGCAACCATTTTAGAACGGCATGATCGGGTCTTAGTATAGGAATGGGCTACACAAACACTTGTGAAAGTGTTTAACTGTCTTATTGATGATATTAATGCAGTTCGTTAATAATAAATAACACTATATACCAACGTCGATTAGTTTGGACTTCAAAATTACTTACTTTATTTAGACATCCAATTCTTCCCGTATAATCCCCAAATTAATCACATGCACACAGTTTTTACATCCCTGACTAAGATAAGATCTTGTAAAACATCTTGTATTACTTGTGCCTTTCTGATATTTATTGATTCTCTGGTAATTTGTTTATATTTATTCTTAGTTTTTTTTTTTCGTGTCCAAGAATAAAAAAATTGACGTTTCATTTCTTTATATTGTTGACTCTTGTGTTTTGTTATAAACTTTAAAAGTTATTTTTTATTTTCTTCTTATAAATATTTAATTTTGTTAAATGTTTTTTTTAACTTGACTTGTCGTGCTTGAATTAAAGATACAATATTTTTCTTCTCTGTGTTAGGTTTGTTTGCCTTATTATTTAGTTAATTTATTGTTTTTTAATTTCTTGTTAATTAAATGTTTTTTTGTTTTAATTTTTTAAACGATTTGAATGTGTATCTAAATGCTTAACCTTTTTCTTAATTGTATGCATATATATAGGTTTTCGTACACGAATTCGATTAAACATAATTCGAAAAAGGTGTTATTTATTGTTAATCGATTTGTCAAATCGTGTATAGTAAGACGTGTGAGATTAAATCAGTTTATTATTTATATATAGGAAGATCGATTTTTAGAAATTATTAAACGGTTATCAACCCACTCGTTAATAAAATCTCCATTTAACATGGATCGACACTCACAAGATGTTCAGAATATACACACACACACACGACAGAACATTATATTAATTACGAATATGTAAATGCAATTTTGCAAGACACAGCTTTTTAACCGTACAAAGCTTTCCTCCACCCACTCGCGATTATTGTTATAAGATGTTATCAGGAATAAAAAATTATTTATACATGATGATGATGTAACGCAAGAATTTAAACGGTTTTATGGGTCAAGATTGTCTCGAGCATTAGCAACGGAAATAATTAACCTCTATGGAAATCGTTTGTCTTATTTCCCGCATATACGAGGGGAGTGAGAAAAGTTCGCTTAGTAGTGAAGTGTTTTTGGAGTATTTTAGTGTTTGACATATCACAAATAGAAATCCAAATCACAAATTATACAAAAAGAAACATGCATAAGCATGCATAAGAAACGTAAATGTGGAAATTTCACGTGAAAAAAATGGTTAGGATAATTAATTTGTAGAGTTTATGCGCGACATCTATGATGCAATGAGAAAAATATAGTTTTTCGCTGATGAACATAGTACTGCTTACAAATAACTTATAATAATTATAAGGGAAATTGCGTCGATATCATGTGCCAACATGATATATGTAGTTCCGGAGAAGATTAAAAGATGGCACTAGTAGTAGTTGAACGAGTGTTTACATTTTTGAATTGCAGTTTTTTATATTCAACGAATTATTAACGAAACCAAACTTTAAAATAAAAAAAACTAATTTAAATTATAAACGATTTTAAAATTATAAGCGAAAACGATCTGAGAACTAGCTTTTAAATATTAAAAAAATGAAAAATACGAAATTATTTGCAATTGTTTTTAGTCTAAACTAAATAGCTGAGGATGCATCAGACGAAATTCCAACACCAATGCGAACAGAAATTCCGGATGGGCTTTTTTCTGTAGAGGGCGAGTCCTAAGAAGGTCGACCAAAATCTTCCGCTGATGACGTTTTTGTGGTTCTGGTGAAGTCCAAAGTTGACGAAGATTCACGATTAACACAAGAAATCATTGCTAATAAATTTTCATTTATTAGCTCAATGGGTTTATTGCGAATATTGAATAATCAACTGGAAACACGAAAAAAACTGCTCAATGGGTTTTACGAATTTAAAAAGCATTCGAGCGCATTTTGATCAATTTTTCCTAAATAAATTCGAAAAAAAGCAGTCAACTTTAGTAAAGTCCATAGTATGGAGCCCAACAGGACCAAACCAATGATGTCAGTTTACTTCACCCAATCAAAAAATGTAGTTGTTTTTTTCTCTGGGAAAGAGTCAAACGGCAACTGTAAAATGGTATACTCAAGACTATTTACCAAAAGTTTTTAACAATTTGATGGAAAACCGAAAGTAAGAGGATTACTGTTTTGTGAAAAAACACATTACGAATGTATGAGAATCCTGTTTCTTATCACGGTTCTAAACCAATCCAACACTTTTTTTAGAAGGTTTTTGAGAAGAGATTGAACGAGAAAAAAATACACGGCGCACCGCGTGTAGCAAAAAAAAAACAGCGAGGAGGTCAAGCATACTAACAGTGAGTTGTTCCCTCCCCAACATCATCTCCCTTTCTTGAGTCCTTCGCTTCCGTGCCGCATTTCCTCTCAGTATTGGTTTTATGTTTCGTGTTGGTGGTTTCCATGAGGACGTGTACGTAGCCCCGTCCCATTTTACCTGCTCCACGAGCTATTGGCCGGGAAATTACGTGCCGGTAGACTGGCGCCCAATTTGTGTAGTTGATTTTTGATTTTTGTCTTTACCGAAACCACCATATCATTGAGGCACGTTACAGTTTACATCATGACAACGCGCTACCTCACACTATTGAAATAACGAGTAACTTTATTGCGATCTCTGGCATCGATGAAATACAACCAGCACTATATTCTCTGGATCTATCACCTTGGAATTTTTTTATTATTTCTAAAACCTAAAAAAAAATTTGAGGGGAAAGGTCTTTTTAACAATTTAACTCCATCGGTTTCGATCACGAGCCAGCTCTTCATACTCTTGTATAGCTATTAAAGATGCCAGATCGCTCTCTACGCTGTGGAGCCACCGTCGCCAACAGTGAACTCTTCGCCTACTAAAAGGTGGCTCTACCTTCAAAGATCCGATATTTGATGTGACCGATATTTATGCACGATATCAGGAATTTGCACTAAATCCCGGATCTTGTGATTGAAAAGAACTCGGTATGTGCCATCAACGTTGCGTTTTCTGCCATATATCGCACGCATGATTCTTCTCTTGCATGTAAGAAGCCATCTTTCGTACTCATTCGTCAAGGTCCAACTCTCACATCCATAGATGACAATGGATCTGATCAACACTCTGTACAATTTCAGCTTTTCCATATTTGCAAGATATAAAAAACAATCAAGTATCTCTTTTACTCCGTTGACATTTAATCCAATAACACAGATATCATCAGAATAATCAAAAAGCGGATTGTCGGAATAAGATATTGTCCTGAGGTGTTTTACTTTTACGAAGGATGTATTTCAACATGAGATTTAAAAGTATATCGGGGACAGCGCATCTCCTTGTCGAACATTAGAAGTAATTGCAAAAGTTTTCGATAGCCTGTTCTCAATTTTAACACAGCACTGTGACTGCGTTACTGTCATTTTACACAGATGTACGTATTTGTTTGGCATTCCTAAATATTCAAGCGCATATCAAGTCTCGATTGGTCGATTGCTTGAAATCTAGGAACATCGTGAGGTGTTTCGTAGTACATGGAAAGAATAAGCTATAGTGAAAAAACTTGATCAGTCACTGACCGATTTGGACGGAATCCTCCTTGGTAGTCACCGATAATTTTCTCCGTCACACGAGTAGTTCTTTCCAAAATAATGTATGACAGTAACTTGTATGCTGTGCAAAGGAGAGCATAACGCTCTTTTGAGATCTGAAAACAGGACAAACACGCTGGGTGGGAGAGTAAACATTTGGAAGCCCAATCCATTCAATTTTGCCATCGTATTCATCAATCTATGACACATTGGATTGTCTTGGTGGAAACATTTTTCTTTTCCAAATGTGGCCGTTTCTTTGTGATTTCATGCAGCGTTCAATCGACCCAAAATCGCTTTGGATTCGATTCGACTGCTGTCCACTCAGCTGACTGTCTTTTGAATTATGGTGTGTAATTGTGAAGCCATGTCTCATCCATTGCCACATATCGACGAAAGAAATCCATTATATTGCGGTGTAACAGTGTAAAACACTCCCCTGAAGCATCGATTCGTTGTTGTTTTTGGTCGGCTGTGAGCTCACGCGGCACACACTTTGCACAGCACCTTTGTATACCCAAATGTTCGTGTAAAATTTTAAAAACACTACCATCTGATATATTTACAATGTCAGCTAGCACGTACGTGCTGATACGACAATATTTAAATTTAGCAATCCACTTCTCTACCATTTGTCTCGATGGAGCAGAGTTTGGATAACGTTTATCAAGCCATTGGTTTCCACTGTATTTTTTCCCCTCAAAAACAAAAGTCGCATCACACAAAATGCTGTTACTCACGAATCAATAGTCAGATTGCTGTCAAATCTATACACGTATCGTTTGAAGGTTAGTTCTACATAAAAATTATAATTCTAGTAACGCCACCTATGTGTCACCCTACGGACTTATTGAATGAACCTGTAATGCAATCAACTCCTGGTGAACGATATTTCTTTAATCTCTGCATGGCCATGGTGATTTCCTCATAGGATGGATCCTCAATGAACATATCTGCGGTTGGTATTTGAGGCTATTCAAATACAGCTTGAGATACATGTGGAATATTGATCTTAAGGCTTAAGACGAAAATTAAGAATAAATACGAAAAGTTTTTTTTCTGGTCAATTAAGCAAACTTTTGTTACTCTCCTCGCACACACAAACAGGCGTTTACACATAAACATTGATATATTCTTTGAAATTCCAAACAACAAAACACAACATTTTGGAAATCTATGAAATATCACTTTTAAGATCTGATTTCAGATTTGGTATACAAAAATATATTTTCCTTACCTACACCAATTTATCAATTAAAAATATGTATTTATGCCATTATATGTTTAAGACGTAGCATAATGATAAGATGATTGAGATCATCATATAGAATATATGTGTACGAGTTTTTTTTTTATACTCAGTTGGATTCAATTACAAAAAGAAAAACTAATAAATTATATTGGAAAATTGTATATTTTGGAAATGAACAAAATGTGTGTGTGTGTGTGTACGTGTATATTTTTAGATAAAAATATAAAATACTTAAAAGCTAATTATAAATGAAATTAAATACTAATTTTGAAAAAAAAAATGAAAATTGAAAACATAAAAAAGTAAATATGTAAGCGCATCTGAAAAGTATCAAATTTTTACGTCTATATACACGACGGTTTGTTGATGAGTCTGTTTTTTTGTTTGTTTCGAATTCGTTTCGAATTGATTTATCCTTATCAGCTGAAATCGTTGTTGAATCTGTTCTATTTATAAATAAAATTGAGTTCGATTCAGACACAATCGTAAAAATATATAGGAACTAGGTTGGTATTGTGTTGAACGAGGATCCTCGATGTTTGAGTGTACTAGATGTGCTATAGTCTATCCCGATGTTTCGAACATCGTTCTCGTCTGTGGACATATCCATTCTACTACTATATATAGTGTGGCTTTAAATGTTGGTGGTCATCGTTCTCTATTGTTCGGCCATCAATTTCTCTTGTCTTTGTTTGCATTCGGTTGCCTTCAACATTTGATATTGATCGAAAATCATTTCAATTTTGAGGCTTCAAATTTTATGTTGCAACCTAATTCCAATAAGCTCAGTTCGATGGCGATCACTGGATGGCGAATTTAAGCACAAAAACTATAGTTCTTAACCTTAAGTTAAACACCCAAATTGTCACGTTTTATGACTTGTTTCACTTTTTAATAATTTTCACAATTTAAATCAGGATTCCTGTATTCAGATCAAGATTTGGTGACGTTACCAATGTAACCCCTATTTATTGTGTGAATTCTGTCGTGTGGCAGTGATTGACAAATGTGTCACTCTGTCAATCGATAAGATGAAAATGTTGCATTTTTGAATTAAGTATTGGTGTTCCGTTAGGGCAGTTTCGATCTGATGGGTGATCATTAAATGCCATTGAATAACCGGTTGGCCGAAAAAGATGTAACTGGTGTTGATAGTATAGTGTATATTTAAGACACTTACCTGTTTTAAGGCTTTTGTAGCAATTTCGACTGTCAGTTTATATTTCTCGTACTTCCCGCATTCGATTGGTCGTATCTGAGGTTACACTTCGTCCAAACAGTTTGCAAACTTTGAATTATAGGATAACATATAATGTATAGTGAACTTTATATTACCTTTCATAGCTGTCATTGGATAACCGAACTACAATCCGAACTACAGTTCAATTGTACCAAATTTGATACTTTGCAAGATATTTGGGTGTGTACCTTATCGAATACAATATTTTTACAGTTGAAAAGCTGACTGGCTTAAGCTAGACGCAAGAATGCTGTTGGAAGCTTAAGATGATTATGCTCCATTGACCCCAAAATTTAAGAAAAATGGTTTTTGAAGGCTTTAAAAAAGATGAGTAGAATTGTAAGCTTTACTTGATCATAATTCATAACTAAAGTCAAACGCAAACAAAACTCTTCGTTTTTTTTTCTCAGACTAGTTCATTGTGACATCGCCTCTTAGAGGTATACTCTCATTCCCGATATCTATCATTCCTCAAGGTCGTCAGTTGATCCTCAAATAGGAATCGTAATCGAAAGAAGCTGTGGAGTCTATGGGAGATCGAAGGATAGGTACACAAAAAAAGCTCACTAATTTTTTCTTCTCCTCTACAAGAATTCAAGAAGAACTGGGTCTTTGCTAATTTATTGTTGTAAAAAAGATTTTGGATAAGCGGAAAGAGATGAGGTTGTGTCATATCTTCTGGTGCGGACCACCAAAGTGATGGTCGATATCTTTTTTAAGAGATAATAACGTCACTCAGGTCCTACAAAAATGGACGCTACATCAAAATTCATCTCTTTTGCATACAATGCTGCTTGAAAGACAGAAGCGTACCTATATAGATAATTTCACCTAATGATTTAGCATGCATATCAGAAAAGATCATCATATTGTGTTATATTATACAAGCGTTATGGTTTGCAAGGTAAGAACAAGGCAGAAATGAACTAATGGATTAAACTTGTTTCATAACACCTACAGTTCAAACGTTTTCAATCATTCGATTGTCTAAGCCTCACATCTTCAACTTTCCCATGTCGCCCAAATTTGATCATCATACCACGAGTATTGGGAGTTGTTGGAACATTAAGCAGTTCTCGCTCGTATACATTAGTATCAGATTAGTGACACGAAGGCTTACGTGTTTAAGTTATACTTTGACCAATGAACTATACAAAAAATTCCATTGGCTTTATTGGATGGTGCCGACTCTTGTTGAAACGTCGAATGTTACCTATCGATTTGTTTACGTATCTAAGGTCACAAAGTATCGTTTAAAATCTTTTCAAAGTAGATTTTAATATATGTCCTATATGGTACGAGGAGACATATTGAGATTTTTTCACGAGACACGGCGCAGGCAGCGATCTGGTTTCTTCTGGTTGCTTGCAACAGTCTGAAGAGGGCTCGTGATCTTAACCTGCAAAACAATAACACTGGTATGTTTGAATTCTATTTCGATAAGTTATTTTAACTGCAAGGTAAAACGATATGGTTCCATAGTTTTGTAAACAACATTCCAGCCTGACGTTTGTTAAAAAATCCCCTTTTATGCTCTCTTTGAATTCGATACAGCAGGTGAAGCTGTAACACTTCGAGTGCTGACCTCTAAATATGTTAAATTTGAGTCCACTGTCAGGTCAATGTGGACCAACCTGACTCTTTCGTATTTTGACTTATTTACAAGCCATTATAGGTTGCCCAAATTAGTTTTAGAGCTCAAAGACTGAAGATCTCCAAAATTAGCCGTAGCACATTGCATATAGTGCGAGGTGATATGTTACAAACAATGTTGTTCTAATAAGAACGGCTGTAGGTCCGATTTTCGTAGAATCATCTGCGCATTGCATAGCTCCATGTCAGCCTATAGTTATACTGAAAAGTCGGTCCATGGATTCTAAACTCGACACGGGATCCAGATGTGTTCATTCACACCACTGATCGCACCGCCCAAACGATCGATGGTGAAAAATCCCTTTTTGCATCTGGCCTCGGATCGGGATTCAAATCCGGTACCTCCCGCTCCAACTGTCACAGCTTTAACCACTGCATGGGTGGTCACAAGTAGTGGATTGTTTTAGATAATTTGTTAGCTTTAACATTTCATTATAGAGTTACAATATCGAATATATATATTTGTGGCGTCATGTAGCTTATGATCAAAAAATGAGTATAAGCTCAAAAAATGGAAAATTCTGTTGAGTACTCCAACACAACTCATAATTCTGAGTTAAATTAAAACCACCAATACTTGATTCGATTCTATCATTAATTTTATGCAATGTGATTTTTGGGATCTGGATTAAGAACGCAACAAAATAATCACTTCAGAACGAAACAGTTTTCATTCAACATAAACCAACTGAACGTAGTTGTGTCTCGAGATTGGGACACCTTGATACAAATGTGAATATCTGTTAACTTATATAAGTCATTAACAACTAATAAGTGATCGACTGCTTAGATGCAGCATAGTTGTAGCCTTAACTGGGGTATACAGATGCACTAGTATGAGTGGAAACAAAGAAGGTGTTGGAGTAAATTTTCCAGAATGTTCAAAACTATTTTCTAGTATAGATGTCAGCATCTGTATAATGAATGATGAAATGATAGGTATATGTATAAGGAAATAAGTTGGCTATTATTTTTTTTCCCATTCACTCAGGCTCAGGTGGCCCATTGTGACATCCCTTCCCAGGCGTACACTCTCAGTCCCGGAATCTGTTTGTTCTTCTAATGAAGTCCAAGATATCCGGTATCCTCAAGGTCGTTAATTGGTCCTCAAATAGGAATTGTGAGTCGAAACAGTGTAAGAGTATGCACCTTTCGAGCTCCTGTTCTTCATAGGAAGAGTATGAAGAACAGGAGCTCGAAAAGTGCTCAACAGTTTCTTCCTCCCCGTCCCCACACTGTTCGCAGAAAGAGGTGTTTCGAATTTCATTCGAAACATATGACTATTCAGGGAGCAGTGTCCCGTGAGAATGCCCAGCAAGATCATTAAAGTGCGTCAATCATAATTTAAGAAAGACTGGGATCTTTGCTGGTTATCTGATCCAAAGAAGATTTTGGATAAACGACAAGAGATGATATTATTCCATCTCTTGTGGTGCAGATCTCCAAAGTGACAATCAATTTCTTGTTTAAGAAATAGTGACGTCACTCCTAGAACGGGCTCAGGCCCCACAAAGGTGGATATCACACCCAATAGGACCAATTTATCGGCCAATATATTCCCTTTGATACCCATGTGACTGGGTATCCAGTGGAGTCAAACTTTATTCAGCCTGCCTAGTCGATTTAAGGCACTTATCGTTTTCAAAACAAGTTTCGATGAAACAGTATTGGAACCAATCGCCTTTAGGGTCGCCTGGCTGTCAGAAAGAATGCAGATACGACGATCTATGCAATTTATCCTTTTTACAAAGAGTGCTGCTTTCAAACTTGCAGCAATTTCTGCCTGAAAAACAGTAGCGTACCTACCAAGCGGGATAGATAATTCAACCCCAGGTTTTTATATGTATAACCCATGTAGAACCCAACATATCGTTGCCGGAGGGGTAGCATGGGCTGTTATAGTCCCATATGTGATTTCCGGTAATATTTACATGAAATAATTTCCCGAAGACGTGCTTCGGCACCATAATGTCTGAGGGCATGTGGGCAGTTATGTGCCGGCCTACCTCTCTCGATATTTGATAATAGCAATAATTTCTGATTCTCGGAGTGGAATGCTAATGAGAATGCGATGGCCGTGGCGAGGGTAATGAATATGCAAATATGATTTATGAATATATGTATGATTCTGTTTTTGCGAGGTTATCATCCAGTGTATACCCTACCATAGGAAGATTGAAGGTAATTAAAGATCTGATAGGCTTGCTAATCGGGAAGGTGAGAGTGATACAGTGAAAGCATCTTTTTATAATGTACTCAAGGAGGATACAAGAAGGGTAAAACGTTTCAAAGAATAAGGATGAATCTGTTTAAACGCCGTTTGGAAGAGAATTGCGTATGTGAGATTAGGAATGCTCCTGAGAATATTAAACATCTTGTGTTGCACTGCGCCACATTCCAAGAATGCAGAGTAGGTGGATCTAAAGAAATGTAAGTAACGTCGATATACTCTCTTGCCTATATAAATCACCTTGTGATTCATTCAACATTGTAATCCTTTTTGTAATTAAATTACAAACATCTATAGATTTTGATATAAGATTAATCGAGTTTTGATTCATTGCCTGAAAGGTTTATTGTTCAAAGTTTTGACACAATGTTTAATCTCGATATTAGCGCGTATACATTCTTTAACGAGTTCGTTTATACTCGTATAAATAAAAATAAGAAGATTAGACACTTCATTACTTCACTCTATCTATATTTATACACACCGTGTCTTATATACAATAATTTATTTATACGACGATGGAACGAACGTAAAAAAAAATTATAAAACAAATAATCTTATCTGTTCGATCTCTTTAAAATGCCACCTTTGAGTAAAACACGATAAAATAACAGCAACAAGAACTTTATATATTTTGTACAACAAAAAAGCAAGCAATCAAATGGTCAAATTTGTCATCTGGAATAAAAGTGTTTTATATAGAGATGCTGAATATAAAACGACAATCGTAATGAAAAATATATTTGGTCGCGACCGATAATTTTCCGCGGATCTGCACTATAACGTCTTGAGATTATTTTTATGTTTGGGTTTTATGAAATTTTTATTGTCATGCAATTTATTATTGTATGTTTAATGTGCATTTTGATTTATTTATTACATATAGACGGGGCTCAAATTGGAGGTTTGGTTTGTTTGAGATTAATTAAAATTTTGTTTGACGTCATTTTATGTAGGGCTTGTGGCGCAATGGATAACGCGTCTGACTACGGATCAGAAGATTCCAGGTTCGACTCCTGGCAAGCTCGAATTGATTCTTTTTGTGATTGATATAATTTTTTATTGGCCTAACCTGTCTATATTATCTGAGAACATATTATATTCCTGAATTATGATGCTCCTATATGACAAATGCTGACAACCACAACGGCAATCTCATGCACATAAAGTACCACAATTCTATAGACGCCGATCAATTGGGCATCAAATATACACCTTTGGTCCCATAACACTCCAAATCGTGGGCCTAGGGCGTACCAGCTCCTTAACAAAAAAGAGTATGCCAATTACGGAAATAACCAGTCGCAACAACTGCCTAGATCTTTAAAAACAGCAACAGAAACCTTACATTCCCGAGCAACTTAAATAATTCAAACTTCAGTAAAAAATCTGTAGTATAACATCTATGCAGTATTTTTGAAATTAAAGCAATCGTATGTGATGTTTCGGTGGAAAAAATTGCTGTGCTGCAATTTCCTGTATTATACAGGATATTGCAGCACAGCAATTTTTTCCACCGAAACATCACATACGATTGCTTTAATTTCAAACGCCACATTGACCGATATTTTCCATCATTTATCAGACGATGAGCTGAACAAATCTCGGCCAGTTTCATCCATTGTTGCCCTAAAATCATGAAAACGCAATCAACGAAAAGTCTCTCGTCGGCTTAACATAAGCCAATCTGATATCTCAAGAGAATCCTGAAGGTTTCACAAAACTATAGCATCTTGTGGCGTTCACAAATACGACGAATAGTCACGCCACAATATAGTGAAGTAGAAACAAACTAATCGAAAAAAGATTTCGATTCGAAAATTCTGTAATTCGCTAGAACTGTTGCAACATAGCCTCACAACATATATAGAAACGAAATGCAACATACATCAAGTCCGGTCGCATATGACTGATGAGATGGATTTGATCTTTTCGATCACACAACAAATCAATGACGTCATCAGATCGAAACCGGCCTAGCGAAACGAACATTACATAGATCACATATAATATAAGATGCTATACATTTCAAGAGAAACGTCTGCATCGGCTGGTTGTTTCAGCGCCCTAGCTGTCAATCAATGCCACTCTGTGGAGTTCTGGTTAAACTCCCATTTATCATTAGCTGTCCTGATTACAGCTTCCTAGCATCTAGCATCATTAACTTATTCAACAATCTTAAATCGGATACTACATACCGTCCCGATATAGGTGTAAATCTGAGAGGGACGATTGATATAACGTTCTAACTTCATTTCAAAATCACCATATCACGAGGGCTGAGGTACATAGCATGATGAGCTAAGACAATTTCGAGATGTAATCAATTCAGACCATACAGTGTATATTGGTGTCAAATTGATCGCTCCCCAATACCGCTCTAGCTCATGCATTCTCAACTTTTATACATTTTTGGACCCATCACCATTCAGGATCATTCAATATGCATTTTTGGCAAGTACAGTGCATTTTGCAGCATGTCAGTCACTCCAGGATGAGCTCTCCATTTCGGTTTACTCACTTAAACATTTAACAACGATATTCCTCTGAAGTTCATTGCTAGAATCTCGTTAAGGAATTGAATCACTCTCGAGAGTTTGAAACAAGGTTTGCTTCTACACTGAATAGTTTAATCGTCCTATAGCTCACTATCGTTATTCCTGGGTTCGTAGATTTTGAAGATTCCAACACCTACAGGAATTCATTCCATTTAAATCTATTACATACATCGCTAGTGGTAGTCCTATGAATCATCTCTGATACTTAGTTCTGCCAACTTTTTCTTTTAGCTCTACGAATAAAATTTTTCAATTTCCCATTTGCGAATTCATACATCCGTCTAGATCAAGCACATACATGTGCTAAACTCACTCAAGGCTATTCACTCTTTATTATTCACACTCACTGTTCACATTTATATTACCAAAACATACATTGGTCATGTAATGATCACTACCTAAATCTGTTACATTCCCAGTGATTTGGCCAGCTAGTCCACTAGATACTAAAGTGATATCTATCGCACTGGCTTTAGTCTTAACACTCTCCATTTTGTCGGCCTCCCATCATTTAAGATTACGAGATCGGAATCCAAATCAAGGTCGAATAACAAATTTCATCACTCATCGTTTTATTCACAACCCCACATACGCGAATGTATATTCATATCACCCATTCAGAGTTTTTCTCTATCTTAACCACCTCTTTGATTGGCGCTACATAAACGGTAAGGAAAAACAGGTTTCCATCCAGATTTTGAGTTTTAGCCGCGATCACTTCTATGTACTCAAAATTTTGGAGATCTACGTAATTTATTGTTATATATTGTCTCGTGCCAATATAGCTACTCCCTCAAATCGACCGGCCTTCGGTCTTAATATAAACCTGTCCATACTTAAACGTTTCGTTAAAGGGACACCACACACTATATTCAGAGTACTTCTGGCCTTTTATTTGACTTTTTTGTACAATTCATTTTCCCATTTTCTCCACAGATTCACCTGGAACATACGAAGTATATCTCTGGCATCCAGAAAATCATATTCATTTACATCCTCCTTCAAGCAACCGCTTTTTGCAATCACATCGGCTCTGTTATAACCTTTAATCTGTAGATGTGAAGGTATCCATTGAAAACTCACTTCACGATCAACTTATACAACATTGGCCTAAGTACCCCTCTCTTACTTATTAATCCTAAACCAGTCAGAGAGTCGGATAGTAAAACAACCCCTTCTTCTCCCGTAATTCATTGCTTACTTGGTTTCTTCCATAATCCCAGTTCGGCATTCATTATACAGTTGCTATAATTTAATTTTAACATTTTCTCTTTTTTTAGTACTGGAATGAAAATTCGAACACCCACACGACCATCACTCACACTAGGAGCTGTATACACAGTCAACTGATCAAAATATTCTCTCTTAACTTATAACTCATTCATGAAAGCTTTTGTCGTATCTTCAAAATACAATTTTTACCATCAGATTTGGAGGATGATCTTTTTGGTTTGAGCTTTCCTAAAATCAGTTCTTGCGTAAAACCTGGCTATCATTTCATTTCCTAACGCGTTTTCTTTCATAATTATTCGCATCGTTTCACGCACGGCGATCCATTTTCTCTTATAATTGAATGGTGAATCGTCTATTGTAGATCATAGAGTGTATTGGGGTTGAATTGATCGTCCCGATACCAATCTAGAATATGCATTTTCAAATTTCAGAACCGCATTAAATCCAACCTTAGAACCATCACCATACACGCTTATTCTATATACGGAATTTGAGAACACCAGCGTTTCTCATAATATCTCCCCCATTTCGGTTTACTCACCCTTTTGATAACATTCAGTTTCCTACAATTATCAGTTAATTTTTCCACATGCGCTTTAAAAATTAAACGTTGATCGATCCAGATCCCCAAATATATAGTAAAAGTCACATATTCAATACTTTCACTACATATTTGCACATCAATTCTTTGTCAATTTAAATCAGTCGTAAATTTTAATTAGTCATCAGTTGATTTCCTGACCCACAAATACTTAAGTTTAATCCATTGAAGAGAGTTGGTGAAATTGTACTGCCTAGCGGATGTTCAATATCCACCTTTGCCGCCAATCTGAATAATCTCTTCCACCCATAACTAATTTCCACCTAAGCCCAAGGGAAACCCAAGCTCAAAAGAACTTGATAAAGTTTCCCCTGGGACTACAATGTCATGCGACATTTCTTATTTTCCTTTCGCACTTCCGATAAAAAATTTTCCACACATTCATTGGCAAAGTGGTTGCGACGAAACCCAAAAGTGGTTTCCGGTAGCAAATACTTTCATTTAAGAATTTTGAACAGACCATTCACTACTTGCATAAAAATGCTTAACATGCACATACAAATTCCTATGTTTGCCAGATTTCTATCCCGATCCTTTTTGGGAATGGGTACGACTCCACCTTCCCTTCATTTCCCTCTACCTTCCTTCCAGTTCACAATCATTCTATAGCTCACTCGATCAGTTCCTGGAGTCGTAGACTTTTAACTGTGTAAAGCTCCTCATCCCATTTAAACTCCACACGCATATCATTCGATGTACTAGAACGGCATTTCCACCTTGTGCTTTATGACCTTCAACTATATTAAATTTATCCCATTCATCCTTGGTTCTGGTCCTATGAGTCATATGAGACACATAGTCCCACCAACTTTTCCTTTTTTTTCTACGGATAGCCTTTTTCAACTTTGCATTCGTTCGATCATAATTTACCCTGCATTTTCTGCAAATGCAGCTGTTGAACTGGAGCAAAGCTATCCGTTTTCTTTCATACCGATACTGCATCTTTCCGTCGTGCCTACTTGCGTAGAACGCTCCTCATTTACTCTCTTTCATGATAACCTTGGTGTAGTTAACAAAATTTACCCCACCTATACATGCTTCAGCAGATAATGAGCACCACTCAAATTCTCATCTGTTACTGTCTAATTTGAGCTTTGACATATTTTCGAAATATTTCTTTTTTTATTTTAGATTCCGTTGAGAAAATAACATGCAATTTTCAATAAGTTTCCGTGGTGTAGTGGTTATCACATCCGCCTAACACGCGGAAGGCCCCCGGTTCGATCCCGGGCGGAAACATTTTTTTCAATATATTTTGCGATTTTGTTTTATTTTATTTTATTTGGCACCAGCTCCATGAATAGAAGCCATTTGGCCCAATTTACATTTTGTTTTATTACAATTTTTATTTTGCCCATTCGTCGTTCATCAGCCGATCCACTTTCATACTGTTATTTAATTTCTTACAAATGCATACATCATCTTATACTCATTTTGCCCCATTCGTAATAATTCAGTCAAATTCCTTGCATTTGAGAGAATATCGAACAACTGTCTACTGTCGCTAAATTGCGAACAGTTTAATAGTAAGTGTTCGATATCCTCCACAACCGCACAACTTTCACATATATCATTCTCAGTCAAACGACATTTTTTTAAACACTCCTTCCAATTGCCGCGATTCAATCTCACTCTTTCCATAGTTATCATTGTAGTACTCATACATAATTTCTATATACACGCTGCCCTGAGAAACTCCTTCCCGTTTAATTAAGTCTTATCCACTTAGAGAGTCGGAGAATAGAATTACTCTCCTTCTTTCTTCATTCATTGCCAACTTGATACCTTCCATTATTGCAGCGTTCATGATACAGATGCTGTCATTTAATCTAACCATTTTCACTTTTTTCATTAAAGGAATGAAAATTCCTACACCCACTCGGTCCTCAATTACACTAGCATTTGTATATACTTCCGCATGTCCAAAATGATTCATTTGCATTCTACTAAATTCTCTCCTAACCGATAACTGATTCATTTAATCTTTTTTTATGTCTCCAAATTTCAAGCATACAACAAGATTGTTGGGAGAAAGTTTTGGACCCACCGGTCTCCTTGGAAAATATATTGATATTTTTAAAATGAGTTTCGTTGTGTGTGGTTTTTGGTAATCCCTCCCTCCCTGCAATCTTGTTATCATTTCATTAACTAATACCTTGCTCTTGGTTAACATTCGGACGGTGATCCATTCTCTTCTGTAGTTAAAAGGTGAATCACCCAATTCAGACCAAAGAGTGTGTATTAGGGTCGAATTGATCGTATCCAATACCACTCTGCCACATGCATTATCCACTTAATTAATTCATTAATTAATCAAACCCAACCTTGGAGTCATCACCATTTACAGTCATTTCATATGCAATTTTTGGAAGACAGTAGTGCTTTTCGTAGCAAGTCAGTCACTCCAGGATGAGCTCCCCATTTAGGTTTTCTCACCCTTTTGATTACATTCAATCTATTCTTGAACTTATTGGCTAATTTTTCCATATGTACCTTAAAATTTAAACGCTTGTCGATCCATATTCCCATACATCTATTTAGAGTAACATTCTTGTCCATTTCTTGTCTTCGTTCTAAAAGCCATAAAACAGCATTTTCTAGGATTCACTCTCAGATTCAACTCAGTCAAGCCGTTTGTAACCTGGTTCCTGAGCTCGATTTAAGGCCACAACGATCTTTCTCCCTTTCTGATTACGACAAAGTCATCTGCAAATTGCAGTACGACTTTGTCGATCGAATTGTGACGATGAATCGACTCGTATACAAATTGAAGAGAGCTGGTGGTATTTTACTCCCTTGCGGAAGTTCAATATTCACCTCTTCCTCCATTCTGTAATCTCTTCCACACAATATAAGTTTTCGTCCGTTCATGAATTCATGCACCCACTTACAAATTTTCCAAGGAACCTAGGCTCAAGAAAACCTGAAATAGTTTCCCTGGTACCACATAATCATATGCCCTCTCAATATCTAAAAACACCGCGTCACAACTCTTATTTTTCTTCCTTATCTACCACATAAATCTTTCCACGCATTCATTTGCAGAGCATTCACTTGTTGCGTTGGAAACCAAAGGTAGTTTCTGGCAATAAACTATTCCCATTCATTAACATAAAATAAAAACATTCAACAACGATATTCCCTTATATAGTTTATTGCCAGGTTCGAATCACGATCCCTTTTTGGAGATCGGAACCATTCTGCATTCCATTTGCGGTATTTGAATACTCATCCAAACTCTATTGAGAGTTTGAAGCAAGGTTTTCTTTGCTTCAACACTCAATAGTTTATACATTCTATAAGTCACTGTTTTTTTCCTTGGGTCGTTGATTTTGAGTATTCCAAAACCCGCGGGAATTCATTCCGTTCAAATTCCACACACATTTCATTTATAGTTTCACTTTCATCTCCAGGTAACACACTTTCATTACTATTATCTTTATTATTCCTAACATCCGTCATCATTTGTAAGAATTGATCTCCTTTTTCTGAATCCTCTTACACTCACCTTTTTACCTCTGACTATATTAAATTTGTTCCATACGTTTCTACTGGAGGTCCTATGAGTCATCTCTGACACGTAGTTTCGCCAACTCCTCCGTTTCGCTGTATTTTTACGTTTTTAATCAAACTTTTAACCAAATTAGAGATCAAACACTAAATCTATGTATGAACTCTATAGCAATAACTTTAAGCACTCAACTTCATCAACGTTTAATAATGGCAGACACAGTTCCAAGAAATATATCCACTTCATAAAAACGTAATTCGTTAAAAGCATTACTATAATATTCGACACGATGAAGTGGTTAGCCATCAGTCCAGACATGACAACAATTGATCATTGATGGGATAAAATGGAACTAGAAACTCGGTATACCATCTAACATCAGTGACCACAAGATTGCATTGCATGAGAGGTAGGTCTCCCAGGTCATTGTTAAAACCTTAAGGGAGGTTATATTAAGTATTAACCAATAAGAATTCAAATCTCCCAAACAAAATAATATCTTGTGAAAATCATTTCAGGCGTTTATAAAGGTTAGCCTTTCTGTGAGGCCTGAAGGTTTGAGTCGATTTAGCTGTTCGGGAATGTAATATTCCTTTGCTTATACCAGCATATGCCTACCACGACAAGATCACGGAAATGGCCATGTTTCATGCTGCATATACACCCCAGGCACCTTGAAGAACCAAGAATTCGATACCCTTCACCGATGCTTCATTGAAAAGCAATTAAAAGTCATGTGAGCTTGTCAGTTTGTTTTTTTTTTGTTAAACTCTTTCAGCATACACCGTTGCTTTCTTATAAGTCGGCTTTTCTATACGTAGTTCACACGAAGGGATCAAAGATAGAGAGGATTATTTTCTATCGGGAGCATTGATACATATTCTAAAATTTCATCTCCTCGGATGCCTTTTTTTAAAAAATTGCTACGGCTAAGCCTTTCTGGTGTTGAATGATGTGAATAAAGACTAAAAGCTAATTAAACTAAGGGCGACTATGCAAGATTGTAAAATTTGCCCACATGTCAACTTGTTTGTTGGTTGCACTCTCAACTTGTTTGCGATTTGCTTATTCACGTCCTACTTACGGCAATAGGTCGGATTTACACATAATTATATGCACATTGGCCACTTCCCTGCCAGTCTATAGTACTGACAAGAAAGATTGGCCTGGGTTTCAAAGGTGAATAATCCATGTGGTGATTGACGACCACCTATACAATGTGTACCAATACGTCTAAATGGTTCGTAAGTTCTAAGTTGAGACGAGGTATAAACTATAGAAAAAAATGTCCGCCTACGATGGTAAAATTGAAGTCTTTCCAATTGTTTAAACGAAAAGTGATTTTCGATAAGCCTGCATTTATAAACGCAGCTAAAGACAGTTGAGTCATTGTTACCATGTATTTTGTGCCACATGTTTAGAGATGGTTTATTGACATAACTTCGATCATTATATTGGGGGTCCCAAAATCTGCGTCATATAATACAAGGACGAACAGGTGAAAACATAAAATTACATTTTCTTCTCGCGCATATGTTCGAATAAGATCGTTTTTTGTATCCCTCCCTTGACGTCACACATATCTTTTGTTTTTTTTTCTCAACAACGGCATAAGAAAATAGTACGATTCACTGTCAACACATTTCAATACCACAAACAGTTTTACAATAGGTAATAAATTAGACATCAATTATTGGACCCATGAGATTCCATCAGGAACTGTTTTGTTATTACACTCGGTTGTTTGATCAATAAATGAAGCTGCGTGGTACACTAATATGTTTTTAATGGTTTATGACGATTGCGGCAATAAATTCCATTCGAAAAACATATTTGTGTTCGACTAATAAAGATGTTGGCTGGCTGACGAGTGTAAAATTTATGATTACGGAAGTTGTTATGTGCTATGGAGTGTTTATAAACGATCGCAAGCAGCATCATATAACGTAATCGTAAAAAGATTTTTACGATTTGCGTGAGAAACATTATGATTTATATGACTGCATATCATTAATAAATTATCGATAAGATATATGTTAGAATAAATAATCGCGTGCTTGATAATGACGACATGATAGTTTCGTTATTGATATTCGAATTTAGTTCTGAATAATAATAAAATATATTTTATGTTTATTTTGTCCAAACGACATTTCTATTGTTCGAAACAACGCAACGAAAGAAGAATAATGATGAAGATGGTGATAAAATATTTAGAATATACTCGTCGAAATGAGAAGAAATAAATAAGAAATATCTGTGTATATATATGTATGTACATGTATCGTTACGTGGGAGATGCTGACCAGTCAGCTAACCAACAAATTTATAAAAAATAGAAAGAAGAGTTATGTTCAAGTTACCAGTTTCTTTTCTTATCTTGAATTCTTTTTTACACGGTTGTCTTTTTGAATAGAATTTAGATAAAACTTATAAGATAATGTTATAAAAAAATATTGGACAAATTAGTTAACAAATTGTTTGAATAATATTTTGATTTTAAAATGTCTTAAGTTCGATGAGAATTCTAATAAAGGATCAATAATATTGGTACATTCCATTTTAACCAGTGGCTTGTAACCATTGGTGTGCTCTATAAGATACCACACGAAGCTATTTAGATATTCTAAGCTTCTGATGGAGCTGGTCAACTATATTCAGCTAGATGAATAGTAACTTCACATTTCAAACCAACCTGGGTGGTCTATAGCTATATATCGACCATGTTTGCTCCATATGTTCAGTCAGTTTACAAAACCATTTCGATACACATATTACACCAAGTGATGGCGTCCGCAACTAATCCATAAAATATCACTTATTGTGGCAGGAATATTTATGAAGAATGGTTTGTTCGTGCTACTTCTAGAAGCTAAAATACTAAGATCTTCGCATTCAATTAACTGTAAGTGGGCACAAAACTGTCCTTATACATTTTTTGATAAAGGTCATTCAATAAAGGATGAAACATAGATGGCGCTGCTAGAATTTCCATATGCTTTTTAATTAGTACTAACCTTTAAACGATACGTGTATAAATTTGACAGCTATCTGACTGTTGGTTCGTGAGTTATAGCATTTTGTGTGAAGCAACTTTTGTTGGAGCGGGAGGTACCAGGTTTGAATCCCAATAGGGACGAGATGCAAAAATGATTTTCACCATCTGATATCGATCGGTAGTGTAAATGAACACATCTATGACCCCCTGTTGGATTGCAGAATTCATGGGCCAACCCATCTTCCATGTCAATACTATAGGCTGGCATGGAGCTATGCATAAATCGGACCTATAGCCGTACGTCCTCAATTTGGCAGTAATGGCTTAAGGTAGGACGTAAATAAGCAAACCGCGAAATAGTTGGGAGTGCTTTGAGCCCCAAAACAGATTGGAAGATAAAAAGCAAACAAACAAACAAAAACTTTTGTTTCTAAAAAAAAATGGAAAATCAAAACAGTGAATTTCGTCCAGTTTTGCTTTTTGATGAAAAAAATACAGTGGAAACCAAATAATGGCTTGATTATAATTTAAATGTTATCGTACCAGCACAAATTATACAGAGCACAGTGGATAGCAAATGAGGCTGTTATTCAAGGAAACATCCGTTTCGGTATGCGAAAGTCCTGTGTAAAGTGGGTGCCGCGTGTACTTACAGTCGACCAAAATCAACAATGAATCGATGCTTCCGAGGAGTGTTTGGCGCTGTTATACCGCAATAAAATGAAATTTTTTCGTCGATATGTGACAATCGGTGAAACATGGTTTCATAACTACACAGCAGAATCCAAAAGACAGTCAGCTGAGTGGACAGCAGTCGACGAACCGAATCCGAAGCGAGCAAAGACGCAATAGTCGGCCGATAAGGTGATGACGTCTGTATTTTGGGATGCGAATGGAATAATTTTCATCAACTATCTCCACCATCAACAGTGACTATTACTGTGCACTTTTTGATCGATTGATGGCTGATCTTAAGATAATGCTTGCTGCAAATAAACTAAACTCCAATGATGAAGTTATCACTGAAACTGAGGCCTATTTTGACGAGGAACAGAAATCGAATTATAAAGTGGTATCGAAAAGTTGGAAAATCACTATACTCGTTGTGTCGCCCTCGAAGGCAACTATGTTTAATAATAAAATCGACTTTTGTTTTTTTCTTACTTATCCAACGGACTTATTGAATGACCTTATAAAGTCAAGAGTTATAAAAATATAATTTCATAAATAGTGGGTGGTGCATTTAGCGTTTGCAATTTCAATAACTAACCATCGTGCTCAAGAATTGAAAATTTAACAGTGATAATATCGCGTTTGAGGTCTCAGAAAATTCACACGAAACAATGAAGAAGTCGATGTTTTGTGTAGAGTTTGGACTCAAAAATGAGTCAGAAGGCGCCCTTATACAGTCAATTTGAAGTGTCGCCGAGCCATGATGAACGAGTTACTTAGAATTCAAGAGCATGATACACTTATGATATAAGGTTTAAACAGGACAAGAAGCAATGTGTTACAGAGCAAACGAAACATTTGTTCTTTTGCACGTTGTCTTCGTTAATCGTTAATCGTTATACAGAGCTCTAAAAATAGGTGTTTCTCTAACTATCCAGAGACTTGCCATTGATGAGATGGGAATCCATACAATTGAAAATGTTTTGAAAAATTGGGTTGACAGAATGGGGTAATGTAAAGTCAGTTCTAGAAGTCATGCGAAAGAAATTTTGATCCATTTTTAATTGTATATAGTTTAATTGTATATAGTCATTATATATAGTCTAAAATGGATACCATGAATTTTAAAAGTATGTGGTTACACCCGAAAGGTGTTAATGGTCTTATACGGCGGCAGAAACAATGGCCATATAACAAACAAAATTCGTATTGGAATTGCTGAGCATACTAAATAAGAAAATCTACACAATTACCTTTTGTTACCTCTGGTCCAGCTTCCACTTGTTACCTCTATCCAGCTTCCACTTGTTCTTATATTTTTAACATGAAAGATTGACCGTCCAGGTGGTGCAGTGGTTAAAGCTGCGGCAGTTGGAGCGGGAGGTACCGGGTTCGAATCCCGATTCGGGGCAAGATTCAAATGGGTTTTTCATCTTCGATCGTTTGGGATGTGTGATCGGTGTGAAAAATGAACATATCCCCTGTCGTGTTTAGAATCCCATGTTAGTACTATAGGCTGACTATAACCGTACATAGAGTGGTATCACAACGGACCGATCACCGGTCTAAGTGTGCGATAGCACACAACCTAACCTAACATGAAAGATTGCTGGACTACTGCAAGCGGTTCATAAGCCAGGTTATGACATTAACTTCATTTTGGTGTTCAACTGGTTTCTAACGCTATACACATATACTAGGTATCACTTACTCAAACTTTTCAAATCTTGTATGGAGTTTGGCACTATTATATATTCATTGAATAATAGTAAAGAGGTTTTCATTCCATAAGCGTGCAGATCAGATTACACTGATTTCAAAAGTTTTCGTCCTCTGAGTTTTTCTTCGACCTTTCATACAAGATGTATATGAAAGGTTAACAAATTCTATGAAACTGCTCTGCATGAACTTTATTCCAATTAGGTGTGCACTAAGTTTAGCTTTGATCAAACCATGGTTTCATATTCGATCTGGGTTCCGGACCAGTCTTGTTGTGTCTGATAAAGTAAATTGTGAACTTAATGGTCAAGCTCAATGCAGTAGATACATGCTGATTTGAGAAGGGAATATTGGCGAAATGTCTGTTCTTTCTGCTTTTCGGGGAGATTGTCATCAGTTCAGAATTCCTCAAACACCTGGGTGTGATTTTGAAAAGTAAACTCTTTTGTAGAGTTCAAATTGAAAATAATCTAAACAAAGCCATAGACATATTTTGGCCATGAAGATGAACACCAGAGAATAAACCGCTAAAATGTTTCTTTACAGATCGCTGCGGTCTTACTTATATGCTATTTCTACGTTTCTGTTCTGTTTCCGCCTAACCAGTCTACAGCTTGTAATAGGTTCATCATGTTTCGCCATATTAGAAGCGTGGAACACTTTCGATCTGAGTCTGGGGTCTAGACTTATCTTTAATTATTTCAAATGATTTTCAGAAATTACCTTCTTTTTCGGTGGCTTTCTCGGTGGCTTACTCATCTAGAGATCATTGCATATCTCAAAGTTTTATAAATCTGGTATCAGAGTAACTACGATTTGTTACGTATTGCATTGCACAAAATTTAACAAGATCATCTGGCAGTTTAGATTCACATTGTATGGTGAATGAGGAGCAGTTGCTAAAGCATTCGCTTATTGTGCCATTGAAGCTTTCAGAGTTGAAAGCTGTTCTCGATTCGTAGCAAAATTATTTGACTTTGATATCTTCTAAACTGGTAAATGACTGACAAATAAAGGGTCATCCAAATGTGACGCCTAAATGTCAGCAGTATATAATTTTTACACGTGACATCTTTTCAAATGACATAAGCCATTTTGTTTTATTAGAAGGTAGTACAGTTTTAACCATGGACAGGTACACATTGCAACAACGCGTTTACATCATTAAAACTTATTATGAAAATGGGCGTTCTTTGAAAAATACCCATCGCAAAATTCGTGATTTTTTTGGTGTAAATAATCGGCCAAATCAATCTTCAATTCAAAGATTAGTGAAAAAATTCGATGAAACTGGTTGTATTACTGATAAACCAAAAAGTGGAAGACCAAAAACTGTACGCACAAATGAAAATATTGCTGCTGTTAGTGAAAATGTAGAAAATGAACCGACAACATCAATTTCGCGTCGTTCGCAAGAATTGGGCATATCTTATGGCTCCTTATGGAGGATTTTGCATAAAGATTTGCATTTACACGCTTACAAAATTCAATTAACCCAGAAATTGAAAGAAAGAGACCATTTACAACGTCGTAATTTCGCTAGTTGGATTATTGAACAACGAACGACAGATCCATTTCACAATGGATGAATTCGTCAATAAGCAAAATTGTCGTATCTGGGGTGATGAAAATCCTCGTGTTATTCATGAAAAATCTCTGCACGCACCAAAAGTTACTGTTTGGTGTGCATTTTGGGCAAATGGAATCATTGGGCCATTCTTCTTCGAAAATGATGCTGGAAATGCTGTTACTGTGAATGCTGAGCGATACCAATCAATGTTGAGAGACTTTTTATGGACACAGTTGAGTCATATTGCTGTGTCTGACGTCTATTTCCAGCAAGACGGTGCTACATGTCACACAACTCGACAAAACATTACGTTTTTGCAATCAAAATTTCCTCAACGTGTAATTTCACGAAATTCAGATTTCAATTGCCCTCCAAGGTCATGTGATCTAACACCATTAGATTTTTTTTGTGGGGTTTTTTGAAAAGTCGAGTGTATGCTAACAAGCCACAAACAATTAATGATCTAAAGAACAACATTCAAGTTGCAATTCGTGAAATAACACCAGCAACATGTCGGAAAGTCATTGAAAATTTCGATATTCGGATTGATGCCTGCAGACGCAGTCGTGGTGGACACTTGAATGATATTCTATTCCACGTATAATTGTAATGGATCATACTTTTAATAAAAAAAAACAGCTTGAAAAAATTGCAAATAGTTTGTGTTTTATTTAAAAGAAACACGTAGGCGCGTTTTTTGGATGACCCTTTACTTTATTTGTCTTTATTTTTCCAACAATAGTGCTAAGGTCATACTGGCATACTCTGGTATATTTAATATGACTGCTGCTGGCCATTTCCCCGGTTTTAACTTTAGATCTCTTAGAGTGGGCCAGTTAGATTCTCCACCTTGATTATTTTGCAATTTGCCGAGCAACACCGACTAGCTACGAATTATGATTAAATAATTTGTACCCAGTGTGTCAGTCAGTGACGGACCTTTCTAGTGTTCCAGCCATATTTTACAATAAGTGTTATATTTTCCCATGGAAGTGACTCAACCTTCAATATCGAGATTTCTAACCATGACAATGATTTCTATATAAACTTTCCAATAGCAGAACAATATTATTCTTCATGTATACGGAGGTGCATATCCAAAACACTATATACCATTTATTCTTTCAGCATTTTATTTATTTTAAATAAATTCTTAAAACCCATAAGACTAAAAATAAAATTAAAAATTTCTATAAAGAAATTCCAAATATACGTCGAGTATATAAGAAGAAAACAATATTCGTCTACTCGTACAACAACACGATTGGTAACTTAATACCGGAGGAAGTTTCCTTCGATAATTTCATTTCTGTTCTTGTACGAGACGAAGAAAATTATATTGTTCTTTTCGTTTTTTTTATTTTATTTCTTTTTATTAAATTTGTCTTATGTACGAGTACGGCATTAAACCGTATATATAATGTAAACGTACGTACGTACGTGTATACAAATTATAATTTACTTCTGCTTACTTCAACAGAACAGCGTTGGTATAAATTTTAATTGTTATTGTTACTTAGTTTGATTTGATTATTTTTTATGACTTCAAAATACACACAAATGCTTTGGGCAGTCTTTAAGCAGTTTGTCTATATACACAAACATTTTAATTACTTTAATTTTAGAATTAGATTAATTATTTTGTAATGTCTATTATATAAATAAATTTATACAATAAATACCGCGATATTTTCGGTTTGGTTTGTTTTAATTTACCATTTCTGCGGTGATTTTGGGTTTATTTATTGTTAATCTTGGGTTACAGTGTGTGTGTTTAGTTTATTTGTTATATGGTTGAGTTGAATTGAACGAGTACTGACTATACTATTAGGGAGTCTCATGAGTTGTACAGGTCTGGAAAGTAGACGGTCAAGATTATTCCAGAATTCCCTTAGACTGCATTAACCACTTTTCGCGGTTTCACTCATTCGCGGTTTTTACAGGCCATAACTGGCCTATACCGTGTCTACAATCTGACTCCATCGGTTTTGATCACGAGCTAGCTTTTCATATTGTTGCAAGGAATTTGAAAATGCCAGATCGCTCTCTACGCCGTAGAGCCATCTTCATCAACAGGTGGCTGGCAGAACGTAAACGAGCCAGCGTTCTCGCTGCGTACTTTGATTTCGTGCACGATATCAAGAATTCGTTCATTAAATTCTTGATTTCGTGATTCGTCATGTGCCATAAACGTCGCGTTTTGGGCCATATATCACACGCATGATTCTTCTCTTGGATGTAAGAAGCCATCTTTCGTATTCATCCGTCAAGATCCATACATGGCAACGGGCCTGATCAACACTCTGTACAATTTCAGCTTATCCGTATTTGCAAGACATTTTAATTTCAGAAGTGGACGTAGAGGATATAAAGCCCGATTGCCAGCAATAAGGCGAATCTAATCACTACTTCAAACGTGTGGTTAATACTACTGAAATAATTTGCGTCTTATGTTCTCTAAAACCAGAGATCAGATATTTGGTTTTGGACCCGATGATTTTGAGACCAACGGAAACTGAACAATATTCCAGTGGATCAAGTATCTCTTTCCGTCCGTTGTCATTTAATCCAATCACACATCTTTGTTGCCATTTATTCCAATCTTTATCATCTACATTATATGCAAAAAGTTGGCTGAATTGTCGGAATAAGATATTGTCCTTAGGTGTTTCACTTCTACAAAGGATGAAATTAAAAAGTTCCAACATGAGATTAAAGTCTCGAGAACAGCGCCACTCCTTAGTTATTGCAAACATTTTCGAAACTTGATCAGTGACTAACCGATTTGAACGGAGTACTCCTTATGGTAGTCACCAATAATTATCTCCGCCAGAGGAGTAATTCTTCCCAAGATAATGTATGACACTAGTATGACATTAACCAGCTTTATTATGGTTTTATAGCTTCTTGTCCATAATACTTTTTATTAATTTAAGTTTTGCAGGTGGCTTATTTCCGCTCAATAACAAATTGTTCATTATCTGTATGTCAATAATTGAGTTGAGGAACTCTTTGATTCCTGGGTTTGAAATCAATGAGTTGGAAATGTGTTAGTCTCTACTACAACACCCGATACTTTTGTCTCAAATATCTCCTAAAACTCAACCTAGCTGTTTGTTTAGTTCACAAGACTTCTGGTGTTCCGATTCTGTTCTATCGTGGCGGGTGCTTTACTTGATTTTTTGCTCTTGTTTGAAAAGAATGCGTCAATTTCGTTTTCTCTCACAACACCAAAACATCATGGGTAAATATGTCGCAGTTGGTGAAGGAATGTAACCGGGTTCCAAAACTTATCAGTATTATTATTTACAATAACATACTGAATTTCGTTGCTGCATGACAAAAATCTAATCGAAGATAGATGGTGACGCGGAATATGGAAATCAATTCTCCATATTCCGCGTCACCATCTAAAGGGTCCGCCATCTAAAGTTTTTTTTTTTCAACTAGTGCTTATTTCGTGAATGGTAACACTTAGCTCATGTCTGATTTGACAGATAATTACTTTTATCCTTCCGCTGAACGAATATGGTTGTGCATACGCTTGAACAACGCTGGGAAATATTGCGACATTTCTTTGAAAATCATGGTAATGTTGCAGAATGTGAGCCAAAAATTTTCATATTTTCGGATGAAGCTCATTTTGATCTTGGCGGGTATGTAAACAAGCAAAATTGTCGCATTTGGGGCAAGGAAAACCATTGAAAAGCCGGTACACCCAAAACGAGTCACTGTTTGGTGTGGATTTTGGTCCAGTGGCATAATTGGGCCATTTTTCTTCGAAAATGAGCAAGGAGTGGCCGTTACAGTCAATGGCGATCGTTATCGGGCCATGTTGAACGAATTTTTGTTCACAAAAATTGAAGAGGAGGATATTGGCAACATTTGGTTTCAACAGAACGGCGCTACGTGCCACACAGCTAAAGCTACACTCGATGTTTTGCGCCCTGTTTTTGAAGATCGCATTATCAGCCGCAGAGCTGATGTCGTTTGGCCACCTCGGAGCTGCGATTTGACACCGTTGGACTATTATTTGTGGGGTGCCCTCAAAGATAAGTGTTACGCCGACAAGCCAGACAGCTGACGCTTTAAAGGACAATATTCGTGAAGCCATTGGTGAAATACAGCTGCACACAATCGATAATGTGCTTAAAAATTGGACCGATCGTGTAGGCTACTGCATGACCAGCCGAGGCAGCCATTTGAATGAAATTATTTTCCATTATTAACCGGAAGGATTGTACTTTTAAATAAAAAAAGAAATTTGAGAAAATATTCAGTAGTTTTTTTTTATAGCATTTTCAAAAAAAAAAAGTTATTTGGCGGACATGTCTATGTGAGTGAGATCAATTGTGTATCAAATAAGTGAATTGTTCTGAAATAAAGATCAGTACACGGGTTATGGGTGTACGATCTAAAAGTGTTGACACCACGCTTCAGATTTAACGGTCGAACAACTACCAATAGTTAAACGTCTGAAGTGAACCGCCAATACGCCGATGAACGTTAATATTCTACATAATAAAACAAATTGTAGTATGAGTCCAAATGTCATTCAAAAAGTGGAACAACCTGAAAGGTGTTTTTGGAATGTCAAATGGAACCAAATGGATTATAGGATCGTACTAAATGTAATGTATAGTAAATATGCAGTTATCAGTAAAATGCAACGTGAAGCCCTCGGGATGTGATGCTAGATATCGATCTGGAATGATTACGTATAATTTTATCGTTCCAAGTTCAATGGAGTATAAGACATATATTTGAGACAAAGTCTGATCGATTGGATTTTTTTTCTATAACGAAGACTTTACAATTGATTGAATTTTGATAGTTGGAAAATTTACATTTGATATACGTCGGTAGATTATTGGTATTTTTTAAGCAGTAGCACTGCCATTTGCATGTTGTCTTCATTTTTTACATGTAATTTACATTTTATGTAGTTTACGTTGTTTTTTTTACATAATTTACATACAAAATGTAAAATACGTTTTTTACCTGTAAAGTCCCAATTGTGATTCTCTTCCAACTGGCCACATTTTATACTTTATCTTCATGTTGATCATATCTTCATCCCAACATTACTGTGGTACACTATGGGTCAAGCAGAATTTATACGTCAAAAGTAAGGTTTTATAAAACTATCCTGAAGTATTCATAAATGATGCATAGTGGTGTAAGGCATTCTGGAAGACTTCTTTTTAGTCGTTCAATCAAAAATATTAATCTTTAAGAAGAATTCGGTACTCAGACTTGTAACTGTATACCTATATACAAAATTCAAAATGTGTTCAAACTAACGCCAGTAAATATTAAAAGGCATTTGCGATACGCACAAATCGTGGATGTAGAAACTAATTTTTGGCCAAATTTGATAGTGTTACTTTTCTGGTCATGTTGATGGGGTTTGGGAAATAGACAATTTATTTAACTGATGCGTGTTAATATGTCTGGTTCAAGTAGAATGGTGCTATACATGCTATACAGCACGATCGGTCTTCTAAAAGGCATTTTTCCTGGCAGGTAAGATTGTGGATATAGTAGTTTCGTCCTAGTAATTCTTGCGAGCGACATGCAACCATACTGAAATATTCTATAATACTAGCACATGCATAATATGAGAATATTTCTCTTAATTTCTTGCTTTTAGACTTCTTCTTGGTACGAGAAATATGCAGTCTATACATTTAGTGAGATTTGTGGTATATAGCAACCCAATATAAAGACGTATTGGTTATAAATGTCTAGGGTATAGCATAGTTCAAACGAAATACCGTGTCGGAAACATATTCGGTTAGTTAGCGACCTGATGAAGTAAAGTCTCTTTGCGAAGTATTGGAAGCTTCAGTAGAATGATTATACTTGAGGCTGAACCTTTAATGAAACCCAAGTCGATTTAAAACCGCAAATAAAATTAATGATAGGACCTGGCCATGATAGGACATCTCAATAAATCAGTCGATGCAAAAAACTCACTGAGGTTTTGAGAGTTCAACACTTCGACAAAAAATGGTGACGCTGAGAAATTTTTCGATGTTAATCATCCTATATTGTAAACAGCCATAACATAACCTTTAAGTATTAGCGATTTTGTCTCAACGATTTTGTGATGTTAAAAAATCGTCATTTGTTGTCACTTTTGACTTACTTCTTTAATTTGAAGAAATTAGCAGCTGAGACAAATTGATCACTTGTATAGAAGTGAAGTTGTCTAGAGTGGTTTCAAAAGTTTAATAACAGAGAATTTGATGTCGAAGACCCAGCATGTATAGTGGAGGGTTGACAGCGTACGAAGATGCGGAATTGGAATCATTATTGATTCAAGCCTCGATTCAAACGAACGAAGAATTTGAATTTCCATTAAAAGTGATTCAAAAACGGTATCATATGAACCTATAGAGATTTTGAATTCCGATTTTTTTTCATGCGAAATAAAAGAGTTTTTTGTGTTGTACTGATGGTGAAAAAAGCATCCACTATCGATAACCTTATTAAGAAACAATCGTGTAGGCCACCTGGCCATGCTTCAACATCGACAACCAAGTTGAATATTCATGGCAAACCACTCATGTTGTGTTTTTGAGATCAGTTAAATTGCTCAATGCAAACGAAACCAATACTGTTTAAGGGGCTCTCTACGGGTTACATTCATGAAATTACTCTGAGGACAAAATTATTTTACTATCCTATAATGCTCTTCCATATGTTGTGGCATCGGTCAAAACCTATAACCTGGAAATACTCAATTTGAAACTGTTACTCCATTCGACGTATTCGCAAGGTCCGAGCAGCACTTTAAGTCATATAAAGATACTAGAAATTGGACCGATTCTAGTATAGCTTCAGAAGAGGAAATGCTTTCCAACGGAGCATATTATAAATATTATGTGGATGAGAACATTTCGTACCCTGATTTTTGTCCAGCAGTGTCAATAAGACTCGTTGTTAAATATAGGCATGTGAGACTTGACGGATAAGCATAGATAGCTTGTAACATTTGCAGTACTGTCACCGTAGTACCACTACCTATATAGACCATCAGTAATTCTCTTTGATCTAATTATCCTTAACAATTGTGGTTTCTTTACACTGAAAGCCGTGCTATTAAACATACATAATGGTTTAAAATGCCTGTAATACAAATTTTTTATTATTACCAATCGCTCTAAACATTTAAGTAGAAAAAGGTTATAAGTTGAAAACTTTAGTCTGTATATATAGACGTCAGTTATACTCTCTATAACACTATCGCACTGTTTCGAAGTGACTCATTGACTTGGAGACACAGAAAAGCATAATTCCCATTTTGTGTGTCTTTTATTGAAGGTGTGTCTCCATTTAGAGTAGCAAAACCATAACGATTAATTGGGGAGAGTTATCGCATCTGAGATATCCATATTGTTGAACACTTCACCAGTTAGACCCCATATGATGTAGATATTATTCCAGAAGGGAGATGCCTCATGGATTTACGTCCTAAATCAGTCTATATAGGTCTCCATCAAATATCAGAAGTGTCACCCCACTAGAAATTGCGCAAGAAATAGATATTCCCAAAAAGTCACCTGGAATTGGTGAAAGAGTTATCAAGGAGAGGAGTCACTTTAACATATATATATATATATATATATATATATATATATATATATATATATATATATATATATATATATATATATATATATATATATTTATATATATATATATATATATATATAAGGCTTGCTTTTGACTTACATATGTGCCTGAGTATTTCAATGGTATAGGAGTCCCATTCTTGAGTTTTTCTCGTACTTTTGAGTATATTAAAGGCTACCATGCCGGTTTTTGCTTACCGGTGGGCTTAACTAATGGGCAAGCAGCGTTAAAGGTTTTCTGGCACTATATAGTGATTGTTTCCACTATGCAATTCAGTTCCTCGATTGTCGCTGACGGGCTGCCGTCTTCTCCAGGTTCCTCCATGTGCGTTTCAGCCTCGTCTTTTTTATAGAATCTGAGAGTAATTGGTCCGAAACTGAAGTCGATTACTCCCTTAGTCACGACAAATGGCGCCAGAGACTCGTTATTGATTACCATTGTAGATAATCTGGAGCTCCCCTTTGCATCCTCTTGTCTCACAATCTTCCAATTCCCTGTCGGAAGGTTAGGGTTGCTAATCCTTCGGTTGGTGACCAGACGCGTGCTCTTGGGATGCTAGAAATCTCTTCTCTGTCTACAGCCGCCAGGTTCGAGCCTTGCCGCACCTCCCCTATACCTTCGCTATACCCTTCTTGTACAGATCGATTGATCTGGCATCCGAGCACGCTGTTAATTCAATTCGCTCCTGATATCAATGCGTTCCCGCATCTCTGCAGGAAGGAGGAGGTCGTGGATTTTCCCCTAGGATCCTAAGAAAAACAGAGTTTAGTACATTATACACCAAACTCCATTTTCCCATGGTGATGCTCCCGTATTCATGACTCCTGTCAATGACGGCTAGCACCAAAACACGCTCCTTCACAATTTCGCTGAAAGATTTATTTTTAAGGCATAACCTTGTGAAGAGTTTCCTTTTTTGTGTGCAATTTGGCCCTTTTTGTGTCAACGGGCTCTAGCTCACGGCTCTGGCTTTGGTGTCCTGAAGTCGCTTCCCTCTAGTATTTTTGAGCGATCATCATCTTTACGGTTTCAGCTATCTCTTGTTGTTTCCGGCCTTTGGAGAGTGTTGGTCTCGGTTTTGTTGTTTTTTATTTTATTGTTAGGCATAATGTTCCCACGATTGTCGGAGAAAAATTGGTTAACCTGCGCGAAGATCCGTATACGCAGGTAAGGCCACTTACAACGGAGGTCGGCAGGTATCAAGAGGGCTCCGTTTTCGACTGGGTTTTGTTAAATGGGCCTCCAGCCTTGTAGTTTGTGGGCACGGGTCGCGTAACAACTTAAATCGGCCCATCTGCCGTCTTTAGTATGACTTGCCCCACACCTAGGTCAATTTGTCCACCCGTTCTAATGAACGAGGACCTGAAGGCGACGACAATAATGAAGCATCGGTCTAGTTAGAAAAATATAATTTTTCATATCTTACGTGAAGTAGAGAGATTACAAACTCAGTTGTTTTGCTCGAGGCCTCCGGATTGAGTCCTCTAAATTTCTTGAATCTTTATATTCTATTGTATGCAGTATTGCACTTTTTACTGCAAAACTATTAGAATTGTGGGCAATCAAGGTAGGATGGTGGAGGACAATTTGTTTCGATACCTCGTTTGAGCCCAAGTGCTTCTGGCCTGGTCATAGATGGCACATCACGTCCAAGGAATTCAGTCGCTTTTTGGATCCAAAAAAGTTCAACATATAGTTTATAACCATGCCCAAGTGCCTTCCGGTCCAACTGATGTATAGCTTTAATCCACTATAGTTGTGGCCTACATTTTGTGTATTTACACAATGTATTTATGTTAAGCAAACCGCATTGACATTGAATCAGGTTAGTAGTAAAGTAATACATATTATCATTACAGTTGAAATGAATTAGATCCATTTATATTTGAATTATATCAAATTTCATTATAACATCTTTATGTACAGTGTATATACGAGTATGTATACCGAGATAATATATTTAATTTAAAATAGAATTTTTTAATTTTGGTTGGCTGGCTTTGTACGAACAACGCACTTATATTGTATGGGTATACACACACGCAGCCTGATGATTTTATAATTTTCGTGTGTACATGGTTAATTAGTCGCATGAAATACACTTGACTTGATCTTTTGAATGTAATTCGAGATGGTAATCGGACGTTAAGCCATTTGATATGTTTAACGTGAGCTTTTATATTTCGACAAACTCATATTTCCGGGAAACACAATTTTTTATAGATTTTATGATTTACTTGAGAGCCAAACCATTTCCAAAATCATTAGAATTTATCGAACGACCGCAAAATGTTCGAAATACGACCAAACCACCACCAGACTTAATAACAAGTTCTTTTTGTACACCAAAAACGACCAAAAAAAAAATAATTTTTTCACAGAAATTAGAAGACATCGTCGCACAGACACACGAATTCCACATCAGACACAAAACCAAAAAATAAATTTATTATACGCGATATTATTAAAAACATAATTCAAAGTGACATCGAGCCAATCAAGTGTAAATTAATTGGTTTGGACCCACTTTGCAAAATTGTATTTATTTATATTTCCTTCGTCCATTCTTAACATGTTTGTATAAGATAAAATATAACAACAACAAAACTATATAAAATGTGTCCCAAACGTATATCTATATACGAGTATTCATCTTCAGTTCGGGGGGCCTTATATATACAAAGACAAAATACATTATAACGGGACAAAACCGCAAATGTACCTTTTCATGTTATTTCACTAAACAAAAGCTTGTATGTCACATTATGCGAGTGATGGTGGGTGGCAATCGGGATAATACATTTTATTGTCAAACCGAGAAAACAATAACAAAACGAATTACTTAAATACACAAAAACACACACACACTAACAAAATAAACTGTCACTTTCATTTAACTTAAAACAAAAACACAAAACATGGAAATTTAATTTAATTTTCACATTCCAATTATTGATTTTCCGATTCCATGGGGTGAAGTTTTTATATACACTGTATATAATATAAAAAGCTTTCGACCAAACTACACAATGTATAGACAGAGATACGCAACTGTGCTAGAACGGGAACAAATGAGCATTCAATGTTCAGTAAACACATACAGCTGTATATATACAACAAATTTAGGGAGACAGAGACATGGTTCGCAGCATGAACGAAAAAGGGCAAATAAAATGTTGGATTGTGCGTAGAAAAATATATTAGAGGGTTTCATCCCCTATTGGTTAGGGTATATATATATCCATCTGTTTTTGCTCTCTTTTTTATTTGTATTATCCTTGCTATACAACGACAGTATAATAAAATTCGGGTGGGAACTAAATTATTTTCAGGATAATTTTTATTTTTTTGTCTACTCCATCAGAACCGCCTTCTTTTATGTATTAATAAGCTTGTGTGTATATATTATCTATACACAACAATGGTATTTGAACATATATGCGGGGATGAATACATATAGAACTGCGCTGCTCATTTTTATTGATGTATTGGTCGGATGGCCTTAATTTTTAATGAGAACTGACGAAAGTTATGCCACTTCTGACGTTATATAGAATCAATGGAAATCGATTGAGTAGACGATGCGCCAATTTTAACCACATATTGGTTCAAGTCAACTAGACAACACTTTTTATTCCTGTAACTATGAGCCAACCAAAATCTTCAAATTATGTAGTCTATTTTGAATGCGAGTTCACTATATGTAGAACAAGCGTTGATATAGAACAGCAATATTCATGTCAGCTACGAACCGAATGATACAGCCTTTTGAGCGACGACAATAGCTCCATGGCGTAGAGAGCGATCTAGCATCTTCTAATTGTTTACAACCATATGAAAAACTGACATCTTCTGGTTGCTTGCAACAGTATGAAGCCAGATTGTTGACACGGTACGGGCCAACAATGGCTTGTAAAAACCGTTAAAAAAATGAAGAGCTGGCTATAGTAATCTAAAAATATGGACTCAGATTGTTGGCACAGTACAGGTCAGTAATATATATATATATATATATATATATATATATATATATATATATATATATATATATATATATATATATATTATATATATATATATATATATATATATATATATATATATATATATATATATATATATATATATATATATATATATATATACCAGAGCCTCGAGTTGCGTCGCTAATGCGTCAATCAAACGGATTTACACTGTTAAAACAGAATTAGCAATTGCTTTGAATGAATGTGAACGGCCTTCACATGGAATCAACTAATGAATATTTAATAATTCAGGAAATAATCCAGATTTTGGAGCTACAACTAAAATTAGCGACGAAAATTCATTTGCATTATCATTGATCTTTCCATTAATTTGTCGCATCAAAACTAGGTTAGTTGACGTAGAAAAAGATTGAAATACAGATGAAACACGATTGATAATGTATAACGTTTGAAAGAATCCATTCGCACCAGGCTTAAATCATACGAAAGTCACCTCCAACTCACACTCGCTACTTTCTCGACCAAAAAATAGTGTTCTTTTACTAGTGATGAAGAAAACGAGCAGAGCAGTGGTTGCAGAAGGCTTATAGAGCCTATCTAACCATCAACTCAAAACAGTGCTTTCCAGAAGTTGCAATTGATGTGAATGCTGCAGCACCATCAATACCAAATGGAAATCAACATTAATAATATGATGACTTATTGGGTTTCTTAGATGAGTCAGAAAAAGCTTCGCCGTGGAGTGACTCGATTATAGACATCAGGCAATATTTAGAAAAAATTGGTATTGATAGAAATAAATGTTCCCTCGAATTCTGGCAGATATTGAACACTATAGACTTAAAGAAGTTGCAGAAATACATCTCTGTATTTAAGCAACATCCATGCCTTCAGAGAGCCTTTTTTCAAAGGCGGGGCAATTGAATACTGAACGTCGAAATAGATTAAAATAGAACAAGTTCACTGAATTACTCTTTATCTAACAAAATTATTTTTATTTTAACGAATAAAACTAAATTTTGAAAAATATAAAAATGAAATAACATACACATAATAATATATATATATATATATATATATATATATATATATATATATATATATATATATATATATATATATATATATATATATATATATATATATATATCTGAGGGCGTGATATGCAAATCTTGTTAAATCCAAGGCAAATCATTCTTCAGAAAACGCTAAAAACTTATAAATCTTTATATTTGTCTTACTTTTATCGAACAAGTGTTTACATCGATAATATTTCATTTCCTGGTATGAAACAAAAAAGGGAATATCAGTCAAATAATAATTTATATAAAACGAATTAATTTGGAAATTAATTTGGATAAAACGAGTTTTGCAGACTAATTTTGGATATAATGAGTTTTGCAAGTTATCCTTTTGGATATAATAATTTTTGCAGAATAAAAATTTAAAAAATTTGTATTTAAATATTTCATACAATATTTATTTCGTTTTATTGTAAAAGTTGTCTAATACAAAAATACAAAATGTAATTCAAATAACAAACCACATAATTAGAAAATTACATAATTTAAAAAACAAATAATTAAAGTTTTAAGGAGATCCCGTGTTATTATTTTAAATTCTTATTTCCACATCTTCTTCGATACAAAATTCCTCTATGTTTTCCTCCTCTTGTCTTTCCTCCTCTTGTTCTGAAAGATTACCATTTTCATAGTTCAGTGCCGTTTGGTAGAACCTCAAACTCTCACGAATCCCCCAATTTTCTCAAAGTGCTTTTTGAGCAGGGCATCAACGTCATTAAGTTTTCCTGTTTCACCGGAACACTGAATTAGTTCTGAATTAACGTTAGAAAATTGTTTTCCTTTGTTCGTTATTGATTTGTATGCCTCAACACCAGATCTGTAATTAACCTTTCCTTTCACGCTTACGGAATTTGTTTCTCATTTTTTAAATAATAATCTTTTAATTGGATTAAACTTAAAGTTAAGACTATCTGCTTTATAATTCGAATTAAGGCATTTGCACATCTGGCAGTTTCCTTACTGTTCCGCATTTCGAAAAAATCTCTTCATATTCTTCCGGATTGATTATGCAATCGGTTTTTTTAATGATTTTTTCTATTCTCCCAAATACTCGGTCGGGCGGTAAGAAGAAATGACCGACAATTGGAAATGTTATACTGATTTTATTGATGCCAATAACACAACATTCCCAATACTGTAATATTCTTGTTATGGCCCGAACAATCACAAAACAGTTTCCTTTATCGCTGACAGATCAGTATTGTTCAGGTGATGATAAATTAATGCTGATTTTTCGTTGGAACCTTTATTACTTTGGTCTTCCAGCCATGAGTATATAAAACTGTTTCTTTGTTCTGAACTCCTGTCGAATTTCTATGGCAAATTGTAAAGTTGTAATTGTAAAGCTGCCGGCTGTAATAATTATAATATGTAATACTGTAATGACTAATTTGGGCAAAACCAACTTTTTTTGGGAGTCGAAGGTGAGCTTCAATACTCAACTTCAATAACTTCCACATTCCAAATAGTATGGCTCAAAATTCGAGTGTAATGCGACAGTGTTTATGAAATCCTTTACGGCTTGTTGCTTATCACTATGTTTTTCGGATCTCTAGACTTTTACGAACATTGTCAACTGGTTAATTAAGGTTTTGAACACGGAATCGAGATATGATGGAAACCTTTAAGAAGGCTTTAGAGCATACTTCTTTCTTACCTTTATTGGTTGGTATAAAATATTTGATGGAAATACCGCGGTTCCTTTTTGAAAAACCGGATATATATATATATGTATATATATATATATATATATATATATATATATATATATATATATATATATATATATATATATATATATATATATATATATATGTATATATATATATATGTATGTATTACATGTTGGTCGACCCAGAAAACATTCTGTGGGGTTTTGACAAATGGTATTCAATATAGCATCATTTTGGCTGTTCCACTGAAAATAATGGCTTGTATTTTCAAAACAGAAACTATCCGGTTCCAATCTTTTATATTACAGAGGGACTACATATATTTCATCAATGCCATAAAGAGTGTTGAAATCAGTAATTATCATTAATAAGTTAGCGTTGAGCCGCATACCATCGCTAATATATGTTTTGTGCTATGTTCCCCTCTAATAAAACCTCACTAATATTGACTTAATCCATTAATCCATAGTGAAATGTACAGTTCTTAAATTATATTTAAATTATATAGCTCCTAGTTAGACAGCTTCTGCATTCTATATGTTCAACATTATTGTTCGTACGTGTAGTTGTGAATTACCTCTTGACTCGATGTAGATCGAATTAAACTGCATTTATGATAACCAATTAACTTTCTTAGTATGAGTATATGGGAAGTATATGAGACCCTTTCTGGACCAGTTGCGAATGGACTAGTTTGCAGCAAACCGATTGTTAAATTTGTCTGATATATATTAATTTTTAAAAAAATACAATTACCTCACGTAGAATTTAGATTGCAAGCCCTGGAACGTTGTGCCAGTATGTTATTCATTTTAAAGGCAATCTACGATGTTGTTTTGACTTTTCAGAACAGTCCGGAATAAATGGCTGTGCACACACTTAGGAACCAGACATTCAGCAGTTTTGCCTTTTAAGCTGTCTGGCTGTTCGACTCAGAATATAAAAATCATTGCACTATATAGGCTGTGTTTCTGCATGAATTACGATAGCATTTATACATCCAGTGATTTGCGTATCAGGGTCCTCCTCGACTCCACTCATCCCAATCGAAGAATATACTATATTAAAACGTTTGTGGAATTTTATTTTGGTTGGCATATAGTGAGAAAGCATGAGAATTGATAGGTGACCTTGAAATAAAACCAGAAATTTTAGATGGCCGACTAAATTGCCTTTTTTTAGTTTTTTCTGAGATATCATCTTTAAAATGGACTAGTAATGACCCTAGTAGAGTCTCGCTTGTCGATCCATTAATAACAAAGCAAAGCTAGACGTTACGCATTAAACATCTCAATTCTTGGTCACCATTTGAAGGTGAAATAAAGATATAGTCTACTTGGTGATCAACAAGTAGGCTATATCTTTATTCCAATCCCCAAATACTATATCATACAGATTTTGAGAGGCCAAAAACTACCCGTGACTTTTTTAAAGACCTTGCCATTTAACCTTTTTGCGAAATTGGATCGTTAAGCTCAAACCTCTATACACTAGTGCCCCAACTTTACTATTTCTTCTTGCCATAAATCTGATAGTATTCCATCGAACTTCCTCCAAATGATTATTACTAGATCATATGGTTGTTCAGTTTAAATAGAAACTCGTCAGTCACGTCTCTCGTCAGTAGCACATTAACTTCCATCGATTACTACCACATTTAACTGGATGTTGAAGATACATACCATTATGTAATCCTCGATAAGATATACATGATTTGTTAAAGAGCTACTTTGAGCAATTCAAGTTGAACCTCGGTCTACAGAGAATTCGTGGATTAACGTGCTACCATCAAGGGTTTGCCAAAATTAGATTTAACGTCTGATTTCCTAATCAATCGGAATATATGTGTACATATGTGGAAAACCTTTTTGTGAGATTTAGTGCAACCAAATAGGAGTTTAACTGGCCACTTAGTGATTTTAATGATTCATAACTTTATTGGGAACCACATGAGAATCCATATAAATTCAGCATCTCTCAACTATCAGGTTGATGATAAGTTAGATTTGTGTAATTGTTTCAGCGCGTCTGAATCCGATGCACGCACTCTCCTAGGCTTAATTGGGGTTCACCCAATTAAAACCACTCCAATTTGTGTGTCTCCTAGAAAATTCCAGAAAAAACGTTTGCAATAAGGTAGATTTTGAAGATCCTCGTGTTTGGTATAAAAATCATATGGATTCTCAGAATTCTAATGTTTTTTGTGTATATTCGGCAGAACAATTGTTTTGACGACAAAATATTTTTGGAATTTGTTGTCAAGTGTATTTTTGTGAATCAACAACGTATTTGCGTTGAAAAATTCTATGAGCGAAACATTTTTATATACGTATGCTGTACGGATATATGATATGGGCTTTAATTCAATGATAAGCAACTATCGGTGCTATCCTATCTATTTAATGTTTTAAAATTAAAAATGTATGTCAGAAGTGGGATTTGAACCCACGCCCTCAGAGAGGACCAGAACGCCCCACCACCATATCACTTGAATTCACAAGCAAGAGTTATCTTGAGTCTGGCGCCTTAGACCGCTCGGCCATCCTGACATGTGAAGTGTAAATAAATAAAATTCTATAAATAAAATACTAAACTTTGGTCATGAAGCATCATCGCAGTGAATAATTATCAGAAGAATAATAATTTGTGTTAGTTATCGCATTTTTTATTGCTTTAGACCTGGATAAACCAATTTCGCACTGATAAGCTAATCAAAATATTATATACCACCCAAATTTTATTTGTTTCTGTTTTTAGTATTTATTTTGAAGCCAAAGTACTATTGTAACGTACGACTTCATTTACGTTGACCTTCTGCACATTGCATTGTACTATGTCATCTTATAGTACTGACATCGAAGATGTGTCATCCCATGAGTACTGCATTCCAACAGAGAGCCGTACATGGCTTTTTGAAACCAGCCGCTAGTGAGATAGAATCTGGTGCCTTCCGCAGCCTTACTCACTGTTCTATTTGCTCAGTTAATTTAAAAGATTTTGGCAAAGACTTGGAATGGGTTGATATCCATCCAGTCTATATGTCATGATTGACAGATGGTAAAATGGTTTTAGTAAGTCGATAAATTGTTTCATTATTAGCGGGTACTAAATATATGGCCAACAAGCATTATGGCCCTATTTTACAATATCCGGAGAAATTTCGTTCCTCATCTTTGAGTTAGGAACATAAATCGGCTACTTGACTAAACTTTTGAATTCTGTTCACTTTATACTGAAATTCAAGGTTTCTCAACTTTCTTAAGTGTCCCATATTATACAGATATTAAGCAACAAGAAACTGAGCTGGTATGTAAGAAATTTTAATTCCGATATTCACTAGTGGAAGTGCTAATAGATATGCTACTTCCATTAGTTGTCATATTGCTGGTCAATGTTGCTACCTAGCTTGACTATGTTTCTCTATTTATAGATCTTCATTTTCGTCTTAAAATTATTTGTAAGCTAATGGCTTGATTTTGAATGCAATGTATACCGTGTACTCTCATCATGTTGTAAAAAGAATAGGAACCTCTTTCTGACGTTATACCATTTGTTGAACCAAATTATTAAAGAGGCCAGTTTGATCTTCCATTTCACGTCACTTCGCTAAGTTTTATAGTATTTCAATATCATACACAAACACTTGTCAGGTTTGAATGAAAAATTTACGAATTTATCATGAAGATGGCAGCACTTGATAAGTACTTAACAAAATGTCAGCCAATTCATAGCTCAGTTTGTTGTTTGGACTAAATGGAATAAATTCAGCGTGAAATGGTCCTAAGCAACCGTCGTTCACGAAATGGTCAACAACCGTAGATTTATTTAATTTAGAGTGATAGAGAAGGCTATACATATATCCAAGTAACGTGTGTCCCATAATGAACATCGCTGGGACAAGTGTATACATTTACGAGAAGCCTATGTAGAGATATAAATATAAATTTGATGAATATATGTGTTAGGTCGGGAACTTTTCGTACAACCCTCGTAAATAATATATGTACAATGAGTATACAAAAATTTTGTTTGATCTTGTGCATAATTAATAAGATCAAACAGATCAATTAAAAATTTAGAATTCCTGTACTGTTTAAAATATCTAGAGAGAAAAAAGTTTTGTCAGAAGTGGGATTTGAACCCACGCCCTCAGAGAGGACCAGAACGCCCAATTACACTTGAATTCACAAGCAAGATTTATCTTGAGTCTGGCGCCTTAGACCGCTCGGCCATCCTGACATATGCTAAGTGAGTGATGTAATCTTAATCATTAAATATTTAATTAATAAATTTAATAACAACTATAATAAAATTGTTATTTATAATTTTGATTCATAAATTATTTATATCACTCGAATAAAACGTGATCATAAACACGCAATTTAGTAGATTCATAAATTTTTACTGCTCGAACTGATAAGGCGTTCATAAATCAGTATGCCACCCGAACTGAATGATTAACCGTTTTAACGTTAGGATCATCTATTTTAAATAATGCCAAAACATCCTTTAAATTGTGCGGGACAACACAAACAAAATAAAAGAAAACAATAAGATGTTTATTCAGATGCTGGATATAAGATTTTTATTATGTTTTTCATTTGTTTTAAAAAGCAAACTAATCACATCTGTCTTGCATTAAGCGCACTAGTCTACCACTCAATGTAGACTTTTGTTGTCCTTTGAAGAAATTTTGGTATATAGCTGCATATAGTAAATTATGCTCAAGATGACACAATGAATGATTTCTTATAGATGTATGGTTGTAAAGAAAACAAGTAACTACTATTTAAGATGGACTGAATAAAAAAAATTGTTTCCTTCGAACCGGATTTGAACCAGTGACCTATGGATTACTACTCATTCATACTACAGTCCACCGCTCTACCAACTGAGCTATCGAAGGTATACAAATACAGCGAATAAACAATTTCTTTCAAGATATTTTGTGATTTTTTGCCCTACTTTCTTAAACAAAAAACGAAAATCAACTTGTAAGATAGTAGAAACGTGATTGCAACAATGTTATTGATTCATTCGTTTGTAGGTATGTATATGTGTCTTGGAATGTGTTGGTTTACAAAGAAACGATTTCACTTCTTTATTGTGTTTTGCGCACTATGACCATTATCGAGTGTACTAAGTTAATTGTATTCTGGAGAAGTGACTTGCTATATAATATGACCTTTGAAAATGTGTGAGTTTCGTTTCGTTGTTATTGGCTCTCAAACGGTGACAAAAAGTTGCGTTAATCCAGGTGTTTTGTTGAGATTGATGATTTAATTTTTTAAATGACTTAGTTCCAGCTTAATTCATTTTGTACGGTTTTACTGAACTAGTTCTGATTACGATACATGCGAATTCATGTGAATAGATGTATCGGTGAAAGTGACTCTTTAATTGTCTTATTTGAGTAAACTACAATGGTAGTGAAAAATCGTTTTAGCTAATTGCATGTTCAGAAATATGTGTTACAGTGGAAATTCGAGAGATCCGATACAAATTTCGGCAACTCAAGTTTCACTAGAGGTAACAACGTCGAAATAATAGTTCAATAACACTTGGGGATTCACTAAAATAAGTTCACGCTCATCGTATTAGTTTCACTATATCGAAGTCTATTATTTCTCTGCTCACTTATCTTGTCCAACTCATTTTGGTTTGCTAAATCGATTTCTGTATTATTTTACTCTTCATATAGCTACTTAACATCTATTGGTCGCTTCCTCTGGTCAACTGTTGACTAACACTAGTTTATAACATATTTGTTGGAGTACCCAGTCGGTCTTGACAACTAACATAACCTCAATTTGTGTACCTCAAATGTTGTTGTGCTTGGTTAGGGGAAGCAGAAATGTTGTCTTAACTCATCCCTAATGGAAAACTGCTGTGACGCCTGAAATGCACAATGAATTTTGTATTTATGAGTATTGAAAATAACTCTACCCTACCTTTGCCTCAGCACACCCGATCGAGGCCCAGATTGTGAATATTAATGCGCACTGTGCTTTACAGGAGAGTTATGTGTACTGGAACAGGATTTTTTCGGGTTTTACAAGCCATTGTTGGTCCGTACCTTGTCAACAATCTGACACCACCGGTTTCGATCACGAGGTAGCCCTTCATATTGTTTCAAGAAGATACCAGGTCGCTCTCTACGCCTACCAAAAAGTGGCTCTCTCTTCAAAAATCGATCATGCGTTCCAGTGCTAATCCAAACCGATGTGCTAGAAAAATTTGCGTGTTAGCCCCTAACCATAGCGTTGTCGGATCACCATAATAAAGTGCGCGATGCTGTACTGTGTCTGAGTAATGAGGTCGTTAATGTGTCTCGTATCATATCAAAAAATACAAATGAAAGCTCGGATAATCAAAAATCAATGTTTCCTTATCGTTGTGGAGGATAATATCGATACATATCGATAAAACTGACAATATGACATATGTTACCACAAGTACTAAATATCAATTCTACTCCATTAAATCCAGAATAGCTCCCTCCTAGCAGCTAAAAATCGAAATGATCTTCAAAAGAACAAAGTGTTTTTTGCTCGAAAAGTGAGGAACGTTGTCCTTTATCAAGATTCTTGCTTTTGTCTTTGATTTAGCACTCGGTGTGCGTGAAGTACAGTTGCCCGGAAACTTAGGTTTGGAATTTCTCCCGATTTCGGGCCCTTATCCTGGTTGATGAGTGACTTCAATCTATAGAGATACCCTCTAGCTTGAGATTACAGAACCCTTAATCCTGGAGAGGGCGTGGTCATATCCCCTTAAAAATTTGACAAGTGCACTATTCAGTTCTTGTCTTTTCTCTCGCTGGCATCCCGAGATCTTCTTGTTATTTGAAATTGAAGAGCTTTTCACCTTTTGCATCCTCGATGATTGTGTATTTGTGTATAAGTTAATAGCCAGGAATCATTGCTCCCTGTAAAGATTACATTGATGTTCTCTAGAGAAACCGAAAGCACATCTAGGTTAGGTTAGGTTTAGTGGCTGCTACAGCACACTTAGACCGGCGACGGTCCGTTGTGATGCCACAGGATTCTACTTCTCTATAATCCTTATGAGAACCTGTTGGAACTACTAATGTAGCGTGATAAGTCTCGCACCTTACAGTTTTCGAGATGAGGGAGGCAGTCCATTAAAAATTTACCCAAATATTCAAGTATTTTGTGTGTCAACGCCGCGCATGAGCATGAGGTGGAGTACAGTTTCTGTAAAAGTCATAAGTTTCTAGACCGAGCCTCCTCGCATGTTCTCCAAGTAGGCAGTGTCCAGTGAGTGTCCCCACGATCGTTTTTAGATCACGTCTTAGTAGGGAGATCAGTGTCTTTGAGCGTTTCAAGTCCACTTTTGGCAAGACTTGCCTTGCTACACTACATGAGCGCATGTTCGTTCACCTTTCATTCCCTGAGGCTACTGCCTTCTTTTTAAGCACAGTATTGAGATCCTTAATGGGACTTCCCAACTTTGCCCTTTCTGGTAGCAGTTGGAGAGTTGTACAATGCCTCGCTAGTTTGTCCGGCCTTCAGTTTCCCATGAAGTCCGAGTGGCTTGGGACAATGTTGAAACGCTCACTCATCTCATTCAGAAACATGTGGCAACCCAACGCCACTGTAGACGTCAGAGAAACAGAGTCCAGCGACTTGACTGTCGCCGGCTTAGGTGGCCTATTGACAAGCAGAAAATGAAACTCAACCTCCAAGGCACGTGTTGATGTTGTCCCTATCGCCACGCTTAATAACTTGCAGGTTTTGCACCCTCTTGATCCATTTTGTGTAAGTTACTTTATCAAGAGCTGGCCACCATACGCTCACCTCATACATAAGTACAGGTCTTACTACAGAAATAAATAGCCAGTGTGCCAGTTCCGGCTCTATTAGCCTTGGTTACTCTTCCCAAAATGTTGGAGGACCCAACTAAGCTTATTTGTCAGTAAAAGCTATAGTCTTCTGCCATTTAAGAGAGGTTATATATTTCCTATAGTAAATAGTACAAGTTCTGTTTTGGACGAGCTAATGTGAACTCTGATAGTCCACTTCATAATGATTGGGAGCATTTTGGATTACCGTGCTTAAATATTTACCAGAGATAGCTATCGCTACGTCATCTGCATAAGCAATCACTCCGATCCCCTCGGGAAAGCACTTCTAAGTTTTTCCATAATTATGTTTAATCCAGAAACACTTTCCATGAGTAGTGGAGCAATATTTGTCCCTATATGCAAAGATCCACAGTGTGTTTAAAGAAAAAGCTAGTTTTAAGATTGGGCTCCCAGCCAGGTTGGTTTTTAGCACGGTACGGCTGACAGATTAACCTGGCCCAGTTGTATAGCGCTGTATTTTGCTTGGATTTCCCCTTGACGTAGTTAGACAGATGCCCGGTGGCCACAAAGAAGAGGTAACACAAACACTTTTGTGTTAAATATTTTGGTTAAAAATCTATATAGCTGGCAAATTAAGCCCCGTGGGTGGGGGCATCCATGTTTCGTAAAGATTTCGAACGAACCATAAAACCCTCACAATACCACAACAATATCCAGAGCTTGTCGTAGTAGGCGACTAAATCTGGTTGGATTGCTGGACTATGACGACCCGCATCCGTAAAAAACAGCAAATGCTGAAAATGTGAACAAAAAAAATCGGATACCTGTCAAAACAACAATGACTCCCCGCTTAAATATCCGGAAACGAAATTAAGGATTGGTACATGGAACGTGCAGTCTCTTTGAAAATCTGGCGAATTTTGCGGTTTCATCACATATATGAAATAATATCGCCTGGAACTCGTAGCGCTCCAAGAAACTCAACGACCTCGGAAATCTTGGAGTTGGATTTCTCATTGGGCCACAGGTAGAATAAAGGCTGAATTGAACTTCCAAGCAGTCGGTAATCGACTGTCACTTTTGCAATTACTGTTGGTATACATCCTTCATAAAAGTAAAACACCTCAAGAAAATATTTTATTCCGACAATCCAATTAACTTTTTACATATGCAAATGAAACGTGTGTGATTGGATTAAATGGCAACGGACGGAAAGAGATACTTAATTCACTGGAACAGTGTTTAGGTTCTGTTGGCCTCAAAATCAACGAGTCCAAAACCAAATATCTGATCTGTGGTTTAGGAGACCAAGTCGCAATTGATTTCAGTAAGTGGTAACCATACGTTTGAAGGAGTAAATCAGGCTTTATATCCTCTACGTCCATTTCTGAAATCAAAATATCTGAAACGGTACAGATTCTTGATCAGACCCATTATAATGTATGGATGTGATAGTTGGACCTTGACGGATGAGTACGAAAGATGGCTCCTCATATTCAAGAGAAGAATCATGCGTGTGATATATGGTCCAAAACGCGACGTTTATGGCACATACCGAGTTCTGTTCAATCATGAGATCACGAATTTAATGCGAATTCCTGATTGATGACTCCACGGCGTAGAGAGCAATCTGGCATCTAATTGAATATTTAGAACAATATGAAAAAGCTGGTTCGTGATCGAAACCGATGGAGTCAGATTGTGGGAACGGTATGGATTGACCGATAAAAACAACTAAAAAAAAATAGCTGGAAAATAATTTTATAAATTTCAAGGCAGATTTCAGATATAAAGTTGATTATGACCCATATATTTCCAGCTAATTAACCAATAAAATTTAATCTAGGTGCCGGATAAACCTATATGACCTCTAAAATTTAATACCCCATATCGTGTGTTGCTCTTCAATCAGCATTCACGAAAATCCCTAAAGCATCCATCCCTTTATATACCTATTTATCTCAAATATCAGTACATACAAAAAAAAATGAGTGAGGAAAATTACGAGATTATCCTCAGTTGTCATCACACTTTTCAGCAATACGTGCGTGTATATAAGTTTCATCGATAAAATTGAAAACAAAAATTAATTTCCATAAATAATATAAAATTATATATGTGTGTGTGTGTGTGAGTGAAAACCATGTATTATATCATATGTACATATGAGGTATATAGATCGCCATCTATACGATACACATAGAGAGAGCGCGCGCGTTTGTTATGTACGATTTTGTTTTTGTTTTTTTTTGTGGGGTGTATGTTTCGATATTACTTCTCAGTTTTAATTTGTATTTAGCACATAATCAAAGGTTCGACGATTGGATAATACGCGTAGAAAATAAATAAAATAAAAAATAAAAAACAATAAATTAAATTAATAATATTTAATTAAATTTAATCTCAATTTGTTTGGAATTTACTCAGATCTAGGCATACCATTTTCATTCTGTGCTTTTGTATGTGTTTGTGTTGTGTTGTAATGTGAAACTTGAAAAACAACAAATTTTCTAAAAATTCTAGGTATTCGTATATGTTTAATTTTAAAAAGAATATTTATTATTTATGTACTCTAAAACAAAATTATTAATTTATTAATTCGTAGAATCAAAATAAAAAAAAAGTGCAGTGTTTATGAAAAAAAAAAAAATTAAAAGCAAATTTGATAAGAAAATAACAACAAAAATGATGTGATGCTGAATTGGTTGGAAAAATATAAATATTTTTGTGTTAGTTGCATAATTTATAAGTGATAAATAAATTAAAAATAATAATTAAATAAACAAATGATATACATGTACTCGAGTGTGTTGCAGATAAAGTGACATCTTTACAGTGGATTTGTGCTTTAGTCGAGAATTTCCCAACCTTTGTGAGTATTGTAGAATGTACTTTTAGCTGTTCGTTGGGAAGGCTTACTAAAGGGTTACTTTTTTTTTTGAAATAATACGCAAATCATTTGAGATATCTTAAACATTTTATTATATAGGTAAAGTACGAGGGCAGAATGAAATGTCTGGTAAAAATGAAACAACGAATATGCTTAACTAAATTTATTTTTCAACGAAGTCGCCTTTCACACTTAGTCCAACGTTTTTTTTTTAATTTTTAATCTCTTCTCTTCCGAGCAATTTTTTCAAGTTCGGAAACAGGAAATAGTCGCAAGGACCTAGGTCTAGAGAATATGGTGGATGTGGAAGCTACTTAAAGTGTAATTTATGGATTTTAGCCATGCAACTACACACGTATGCACCCATGCATTATCTTGATGGAAGAGAACTTTTTTATTTCAAAACCTCGTTGAAACGGCCCACTAAGTTGCAGTCATATTCGCCGTTGACTGTTTTCCTCTTTTGAAAGTAATCGATGTGGATTATGTCGCGTACATTCCAAAAAAACTATTTCCATGACCTTGTTGGCCGATGAAACAGATTCGCTTGTAGAAATCCACGGTTTAAACTGTCCCTTGGTCGCCGATGTATAGTGATGGATCCATGTTTCATCCACAGTTATGAAACGAAGCAACATTTTTCTATTTTATTTCGCTTGAATATAACCTAAATCTGTCTGAAGTTGTCCCACGTGTGCATTTTTGGTCGATTGTAAGCAAACGCGGCAACCAACGAACGGATAGCTTTTTCATTTTGAAATGTTCGTGTAATCCATGTTTGCAAAAAACAAAGGATTGACTGTTTTCAATGGATGTCAAAACTGAAGTAAATGACAGATTCGTTTGAAAATTTAATTTTGGTTGTAAAGGTGGGTATACACGTACAAGTATATTGTACAATTAAATTGCGCAGGAAAATGTGAGAAAATCAATTGCGCAATTGTTAAGTAAAAAAACAAAAAAAAAACGTTATTTCATTCAGTAATCATTGGACAAGTAGAAGCTGATTCTGAATCACTGTGATTGATTTTTACACTCATATTGTGCAATATACACTCAAGTTTTATTCAAAATTTTCGAAGTTTTTTCATCAATTTTTTTATTGCGGAAACAGAAGAAATAGCCCAATAATTGCACAATTTACTTGTACGTGTATACCGGCCTTAATACAAATTATTGTGACATTCAGTGTATAGTCGAAAAAAATTGTACACAGTTTAATTTACAAATTCTTTTTGTAGAATAGCAAGAAGATTTTTTAACAGATGGCGTTTTATTTACAATTAGATTTGATAAGAGATGGAGCTTCAGTTTTTTTACATAAAATCGTTTTTACATATATAGAATGTAAAAAATAACCTTATGTAAATAACACGGGTTTTATACAGGTTAAAAAATTGTGTGAATTACATCGTGTAATTTAAACGAGCAACTGTGCATTTACGTTTTGCAATTGGACATTGTTCATATATGTCCACCACGGGCACGTTTGATGGTGTTGATTTGTTGAACCCAACTTTCGATTAATTGGCTACATTTTTTGTCGAAAACAGCCACTGACTCTCGTTCAATATTGGCTGTGAGCTCGTGTACGTCGCCATCTTGTTTGCATTAGAGAAAAAAATTAGAGGTATCACTAGCTATTCGAGCAATCGTCAAGATTATTTCTCGATATAACGCGTTCATCGCATTTAGACTTTCATAAGTCGATTGACAAAGACACCACCAGCATGAAAACCACACAAAACTAACAGTTATGTGCATGAAGGTGTTTCTTGAATCACACGAGCCTTTTCATCTGACCATCAATATACATATTCTGTTTGTTGACGAAGCCGCGTTTAGCCAATAATGCGCTTCATCTCTGAATATGATTTTGCGATGAAATTGGTTATCTTCTTTTAACATTTCCAGAGCCCAATCCGTACGTACTTCATATGATAGAGTGGATTTAGTTTTTGTATATAATGTGATGAATGCTTGCCACTAAAATGCTTTTCTACGCTTATAAACAATAGAATGAACTGTAATTGTATATTTGAGCGTTCTGTCATCACTGGTTTGACAGCAATGACAGTCTGAATTTGGTAACAGCGCCGTCTATTACTACTTCACACTTGCCTGTCTCCTGGAATCTCGACCATTACAACAACTAAATCAATGAAGATCAAGTCTGGAATGGGCAACCAGTTAACTAAGAGTGAAATGATGAGCAGAGGCGGCGATCGGTTTTTCAGTTTTTAATGGGTAGTTCAGTTTCAGTTTTAATGGGTAGGCACCATATCAAGGACGGGACCACCTATATATAAATTCACTCCAATCGAGAGCAAAGCGAGAATATAAAACGTAACCCAAATACATAAAATTAAGATCAATTTCTTATTCATCGATCGTGATATAAATCTTGTCTGCGTATACAAAACATGACGATCCGTTGCAATATCCTCGGCACTTGGACCAACACATTGTCTCACTGGCACGACAACATCTATAAAATCAAAAATTTACACTCCAATTTGTTCACTTGACTATGAACTGACTGTCTATACATGTCTTGGCAATGACAGTCTGGTTGTTTGTTTAAGTGTGGTGTTCACAATGAAAGATCAAATTTGTTAAGTTCCAAATGAAAGACCCGTTACTTAAAACTGTAAGACCAATCATCAATTTAGGAGCATAGCGCGTCTACTAGACTTGACAATCTCACTCTATAAGGGGCTATTATTTTCAGCACTTATTTAGCCATGTTTTATATAGTTCTTTTTATTTCTGTTGGCACCGTTCTCTTCCAGATGATTTCTCAGTTTGTCACACTGCTTGCGATTTCTGATTTACCATAGCAGCATTCTTTACATTTATTTGTTATAGATTATTTCTTAAATATGTTGGCGGTAACTGCAGCTAACATGCATGGTCCACTCTGAAGTTCCAATTTTCGATGACGCGTCGAGCATTTCGGGATGATATTTCGCCAATGTTGTAGGTACTGTTGGCTTCTTATTTCATTTATTAAATAACCGGCTTATCTATGTAGTCTTTGGACTTTAAGTAGCCACAAAAGGAAAAAGTCTAAAGGTGTGATATCGAATTATCTTATGCGAATTTATTCGCAATAAAGTCACGATTTGACGGGCTGTGTGTCAAACAGCACCGTCTTGTTGGGACCAAATTTTGACGACATCACGGTCTTCAATTTCAGGTAGTAAATAGTCCGTTATCATGGCGTCATAACGAGCGCCATTCAATATATTTTTAAAAAATAGTGTTCGATGATTCCACCAGCCCATGAACCACACCAAATCGGTGTTTTGTGAGAGTGTTATGGTACCTCTTACCTGATAAGCCCAAAGCGAAAAATGTACCCCCAAAAGAATCACCCATTTTTAGTAAGTCTCGATTGTATAACATTTGGAGATGTGGTGTTGAGTTTGCGCATGATGTGATCAATCATCAATGAACAGTACAGTAGCGCAGATATCAATGTACAGTAGCGCAGATAATTGATAACCTAGCCTTATTCCTCTCGAGTTAAAGAATTTCTTTGCATTGACCTTGCGGTACATCTCTTTGATTAATTCAATTATATTCTTTGGTATTCCCATTTCGCTAACTAATTCCAGATTGCGTTTCGAGTCAAATACATGTTTTAAGTCTACTAAAAATCAGCATCGCGATGAAGTCAATTCTTTTGACTGTTCTATATGATGATTCGTGAATATTGTTGATATGAGCTGTACAGGGTCTTTTTAGCTTAAAGCTAGATTGTGCCATTCTTGGTTGTTGAGAAGTCAGATACCTCTCCACTTCTTGCTTTCACATAGTTCACCTTTCTTTGGTATCGTTATGGTTGAGTGTGAGATTCTCTCTGTGAGAAGTTGTTATTATCAGTTGACGGCTGCTGTGTTGTCTGCTTCGCTCATTTTTCTAACATTTCACAGGGAGGTTAGAAATTTATAGTTAACTATGTACACAATCACTTTAATTCCTGGTTCTGCCATTTGGTAAAGATCAGTCTTCTGAATAGATGATTTGTAACACAACAATCGACGAGTCCATCTCTATTGTCATTTCGAGTTGTTGCCAATCTATTTTTTTTGCATTATTGATGTCATGCCTATAATATATTGGGTCAAATTTTTGACTTATTACATGTAGGCTTGTAAACTCTTCTATTTTAATCCCAATCATTGGGATTTCATCCAGTAAATCATCTATACTTGCTTTAAGTGGACTTTATACTCCGATAGAATACCAATCACCAGAAAGATGAATGTTATTTCCATTGCATGATGTAACAACAGGGCGAACTACTGATCCCGTTAATTATTTCAGGCATTTTTCGATACATACTTGATGTTTTCAATTTTTCATCCAGCTTTGGAAATTCTTCTGCTAAGTGCTTGAAGATGATTGATTACCGATATTACCCAATATTTTAAATAAGTATGTATAAAGGGACAATGGGAGGTTCTAAATACTATCGAACTGTAAACAGTCTGGTGCAGTGGTTAAAACTACAGCACGAAGTACCGAGTTCGAATTCCGATAAGGGGCACGATGCAAGAGGGATTTTTTAACATTTGAACTCTGTTTTAGTGCAAAATTCATGGGTCGATAATTCTATATCAGTACTATAAGGTACCCATATTTCTGAAGGCTACAAGATTAACCTTTTCCATTGTTATTCTTAAATACAAGGGTCGGCACTTTTTTTTTTGTAGAAAACGTTGGGTTTCAAAGGGTTTATGGGATAGTACGGAGTCTTGTTTCAACATCAATGGTTTCTACTGTAAAGCTTACGTGCCCAATATAAAAAAAAGGATCTTTTCACAGTAGATTTATTGATTTACTATACAGTAAACACTATTATGTTAGCAATAACACAGCAGCGTAAAGTTGGTATCACCTCGGAATGGTATCTGTTATAGAGTGGAAAGATATAGAAACAGAGTGGAAAGATATAGAAACGGAGATCTTACATGACACAGATACTTCGCTGTGACAATATGACCTTAAATATGTTTTTATCGGAACTCCAAAAAGCCTAATTGAGCTCATACAAGTATAAAGTTAGGAAACCGAATTGGTTTTGATGAAAACTTTTTTGCCGAAAACATGATTCAAATACCGAAGGTGGAAATTATCTTACAAATGAATTTCCGAATTTCAATGAGTGGAACCTAGCAAAGCAATTTAAAGGTTCATGTTTTCAAATAGTGAGGAATAACCAATATCATTTGCTATAAGAGAGATCAAAACGAATTACAGCTTTACGGGTAAAACAATAAGGCTTACTATAGTCCCTAGAATAGTAATTAGAAACATCTGTCTCAATGTCTGTATGTTTCTACCTTTAAAATCTTTTTATCGGGTTTAATGCACTCCAAGTCTTTTTCGATTTGATTATTTATGTCCTATTTTACGCCTTTCCATAGTCAAATCAAGAACGTACGACTTAAGTCTGATTTACGTTGAACCATCTCCACAATTCATAGTTCCATGTCAACCTATATAGTACTGACGTATAGAAGGTGGGTTGGTCCATGAATTATCCACTCAAACAGACTGTATAGATTTGATCATTCACACCACCTATCGTAATCAGATGGTCAACGGTATACCTCCCACTCAAACTGCTACAGTTTTAACCACTGAAACATCTTTTGTCGGTAACCAAAAACACATCATCCCTAAATGATATTTAAGAATCGTGTATTGTAATTGGACTAATACGACTTGGTACTGAGATAAGCATATAATAAATTAATCTTGCTCTAGACCGGCGCAATATCCGCATATAAAATAATCAACGCCACAATCGGATAGCACTATTCCGATCCAGAATATATACGTTTCCTAGAACACTCGGTTGTGTCATACCAAAAATTATATTTGCATTAAGAACACATTAATCTAAGTCATAACATTTTATGATAACAATAAATTTCTCTCACGCTATTTGAATACAAACATATTATGCAAAAATGCTGAACATGCAAATTCGATACTCACACACATAATAATATAATAAAAATTTCATAAAAATGTAAAATAATATCGACATTAAATTTTCTAAAATATTAAAGTAGCACCAAGCACTTGGTTCGATAACACACCACCATATACGTTACATGAGTATATGGTTATAAATGTAATACACACTGCGCTGTGCAATAATCTTATGCATATGAGGTAATGTTGCGTCGAGTCCTCATATTCGCGTACTGTCTAGTGGCACAATTATTATTGACACCGGTACACTTTACATATATAAAATATGTAATAAACAATTATAATAAATAGAATAATTACAAGTATTAATGTAAATGACATAATTTATGCTGGTTTCAACCACTTATGTAAATTCGCGACGATATACCAATATCTAAATAATGTAATATGATACATCTAGTATATTGATAAAATAAATTTTTTTACGATCGAAGCGAATAGTCGATAGTATACAATAATTATATCATCAACACGATTATAATAATCACTATTTGCATAAATTCAATATAAAATTATATAAATTATATACACACCTACTATTTAATTGGCGTGTTTATGATTATGTTCGGTGCTTGACTCCAGTGCGCCCTTATATATTATCATTTTTGGATGGGTGTTGTGTCTGACGTCAATGCGCGTCAAATTTTGCAAAAAATTCTTTATTTTGTCGGACTTCGAATTACAGCATACTCAGCGAACACACGATTCCGCACCTTTTTGACGGAAGGAAATTGTTTATGCAAAAAAAATAAAAATAAAAAAAATTATTTTTATTATTAAAAACGACAGTCAACTGTTTTTATCGCCATATAGCTAAATAATAATTTGCAAGCTTTTCAAAAGTGTGGGAAACTTTTTTCGATTCTAATAAATTTTTGTTATTGTTTGCAAATTTTATTTATAACAAAAAAAAAATAACAAAAACACACAACACAAGTTTTTATATAAAATATTTATAAAATGATGAATAATAATAATAACAATAAAAATACAATAAATAAATAAACAAACAATTTCTTTATAGAGAATTTGCTAGGTGGGAATTTATGAGCATTATAATTTACTTTTAAATTATATTTCTAATTTTATTCGATTTTTATTATTTTTGAAAAAATAAAATTAATAATCGATAATAAATTTGTATAGGAGATTGATTCATGTGATTGCTATTATTTAAAATTACAGTAGAACCTCGAATAGATGATCATAGTCGAATAGAGTCTGACCCCTATATAAAATCTAACTGATTCAGGAGCTTAAGCGACGAGGTTCAGTTTGGATAAATCAGGATACCGATCCACACGAAATACAACAGCACCAAATGCATCACGACAAAGTCACTGTTCGGTAGAAATTTTGGTCCATGATAACGATACCGACAACATGTGGTTCAAACAGAAGCTTTTCTAGTAGATCTCTTTTTTTTCTCCTCCCTGTAACACATAAAACACTAACCTTTATGTATAAGTCGTCCTGATGAATCTCGTTCGTCTTGTTGATCTGGAATAAAATAAGCATTGGGTTCTCGTAATTCTTCGATTTGAATACCAAGGACACATTGTATTGCACTTCTGATACTAAAATGTTGCACCAATCTTCGGTTTAGTGTTCTTTTCTTTATTAGCGGAATGCAGAATTGATCTCCTAATTCTTCCAAAAATTGTCTTCGACGGTAGTTTTTAATGGTTTTGTTAGAAGGATGGTTTTTTGTATAAATTATATACGCTGCAAGAGCTGCAATATCTACAATGTTGAAAAACATAGCCAGCGACCAACGATTAGTTTTCCGTTTCGTAGTGGTGACAGCATTTTGTCTATGTATCCACTGCCCCTTTTGAGGAATTGTAGTACAAGATTATATCTGGCTTTTGAATCGATCCAGAAACACCATCATCACTATGCTGGGTTGATAATAATATCACCGATTTGTTTGGTTTCGGAACATATGAACATATAACTGTTTTTTTTCCAAACCCAAAAGTGCTAGACAAAACCTCCCTGGTTCTCGAAGGTTTAAATTCTTCTTGTATACACGTTTTATTTTTTTCATAGTTCCTACGATTGAACGATTCCATTCCAGTAAATCTTTTGCTAGGAGCAGGGAAGTAAAGAAATTATCAGTTGTAACATTGCGGCCGCTATATTTATAGGGTGCTATAAGCTCTTTGACAATGCGTTTACCTTGATTTTTGTCGCGTAGATTTCCTATTTTTCCCGTATAAATTTGCCCGTTTAACGGAAAAGCAGCTTCCGAATCACAAGCCAACCATATTTTTATACCGTACTTCGCGGGTTTGGAAGGAATGTACTGGGTGAACTTGGTTCGTCCCCTAAACGGATATAATTGTTCATCCACAGTAATTGACTGATAAGGTCTAAAATTATTTTGCAACTTTAAATTTAGCATATCAAAAATTTCGCTTATGGGTGCTGCCTTGTCTGTTTCCATCCGCGTCTGTCGAGTAGCATCAAAACATTTATATTATTGATAAACATTTTTCTTCCTCAGCTGCGTCACTAGTTCATAATTTGACTTATGAGTTCCAATTACAATCAACATTCCAATATATGCTAGAAGTTCTTCTTCTTGAACAGATTTCCAGACAAGTGGTTTTTTATCAGGGTTAGCTACGTTATATTTGTTATATTCCTGATTGGCTTTTCTATTTGTATGCCTACAAATAATAGCCTGCATCGGCTTGTTAAATATCACCCAAAAGATATTCACATTGTTTAAATGTTTAGTGTTTGGGTGTGGTCCAATAAACAGTGATTCCCGAATAATATTTTGCGCAGACAAACAATTCAAATTTGGCCCACTTTTTCTTCATTTCGTTTCATCTTTACCAATATAGAATTCACTTAGCAGATCCGAATTGTTTTCTTCGCCATCTATATTATCAATGTCAACAACGTGAAGGTGTTTTATGTCTTTTTCTTCAATAACAAAAAAAATTGGAAATTTATTGGTTATGTCACACGCATCTGTCAAAATATATCCACTATAAAAAAAAGTAATAAACGATCTCCGTCACTCTAATGGCATTTTTAATTTTTTTCTCGCTTTGGTTTTTTCAGTAAAAAATACTGACAAAATTTTTTTCATAATGGAAATCAGCCTTATTGCTATAATAATTTTCTCAGTAGCCATAAAAATTTATTCAGTACTGAATACATTTTTTGTACTGGAAATATTTTTTATTTCTCTCGCACTTTAAGAAAAATTATATTTTTTATCCTGCCTTGACTATTTTGTTAGTATTTTTTCATAATGGAAATAAGCCTTAATACTGAAAGTCAACCTCGGTTTTTTCAAAGGTTGTCCGATTGAATTCAGTAAGAGTTGTTTCAAGATTGTACTTCGTTGCAGAGTGCTCGATGGTAGATGGTGGCACTGAGCCGATGACAAGATGGTGAAATATCAACACCAAGACGAATCTATAACAATTTTTTGTAAGTAATAATAGATTGGGATTTACTAGCAGTTGACCAGAGATATATTACTAATAATAGAATTTTGATCTAACTTACTATTTCTCTAAATTTGGACATCATCATCAAAAATGTGAATAGAACAATGGTGAAACAAGGTTTTTTGTCTATAAATAATACTAAACGACAAGATTTAAATTGAGATTTAAAGGATTTAAATTGAGCGATAAGTTTGTTATAAAAAATATTGTGATTTAAAGAATCAAATGCCTTTGAAAACATAACAAAAAATAAAGAATCGGGCTTTTTACTACTATCGCACTACTTTTGGAAATGGACCTTAAAATACTAAGAGGTCTGGGATAACTCAAGGAATTGGTAATCTTTGGAATTGAAATTATTTTATCCAGTTTCCATGGCACGGAAACGAAAAGGTTATAAAGTCTTACCAATTTTAAACTAACTCCATCAAGACCAGAAGATTCCAACTTAACTTTCTAAATAGCAAACTGTAACTCCTCAAAGAAAATATTTGAAAAGGAAATTGGATTAGGACACTCCTTAGATATAAGATAAGGAATAACTAATGTTGAATTCAAGCCAATCCCAAGTACCATTATTTCTATACATGTTAAAAACTAGATTTCGAGCATTACGTCAAAAAATCTTGGGTGGAATGGAAGGATTTTATTTATCCTGAAAAAAATACTCTTGGCTGCCCTATAAATTTACTGCCATTTTGCTTGTTTGTAAACAAAATATGATTGACTATCTCCGAACTTTTTCCATGAGTAAAATTTATCTACACTAAATCTGATTGCATCTATAACGTATAATAACGAAACTGGACAGTAGCTCAGTTGACCACAGATTTGTTGCAAATTGTTCGATATGTGTATATGGTGTTTGCATTCATATAAAACACAACTGATTTAGGAACTGAGGATGGTGCGACGAGGTTTATTTTGCATAAATCAGCAACAAACAAAACATTAGTACAGACTTTAGCCAATGATATCGACACCGACAACATGTGGTTCGAACAAGACTAAATAACGTGCCACAAAGCGCATGCCACGCGAGTTTCCTTTGCTCGGGATATAGGAAGAAAAGGTTAAGATAAAATTAAAAATGTGTTATAAGTATTTTGAAATTACATAAAAATAAAAGACCAGAAGATTCTGATTTAACTTTTGAAAAGGCATACTGTAACTCCACAAAGAAAAAGGGTTAGAACACTCTTTAAATATAAGCTCAACGATAGGACTAGAATTTACATTATCAGCTTTGAAATCCAGAATACAATTATTTCTACATCTGCTAAAACCTAGATTTCGAACATTACGCTAAAAACTCGTGAACGATCCTACTTCTTCTGGTAGACTTTTGTCTGCCCTCATCAATCTTACTACTCTATTGCGAGTTGGTTTGTAAACTAAAAATGTCACTGTTCTAAGAGGAATAAAACTGTACAAAATCGATTTTATTTTAATTTCAAAATCAAGAATGTCTTACTGAAGGGTAGATTAAAGTTTTTCCTTACACTGCACCGTTAGGGCGCCGATACGACAGATTTCACTCTTCTTCATGTATCATTAAACTGATGAAGCGCAAAATATCCTTCACTTTTTCCGAGCTCAGAGAGGCATCTCGTAATTTAGTTCCCCAAGTAGAGATTCTTGGAGATGCTCCAATGTTTCCTCCTCCTCCACGATCCTTATAGCTATTATAGGAGTGGTTTATTCGCAGGCCTAGCCTTCTAACATATAATGTCAGAATGCAGTTCCTTCTTAGTATACTCCTATGATCGTGCACAAAGAACTTCTATGAAGTGAAGACCGAATTAAAAGACCTTTTATATTTGCAACCATTCAGATACCACATAGCTAACACCGTTTCGAAGTATATGAGATGTTTCTTGCTCTAAGAGAACATGTTTTCATACTCTAAGAGAACATGTTTTAAGAAATTGCAGAAGCAAATTGCTTTTATTTACAATTGCAGTAGAACCTTTTAAACATGATCATTTTCAATTATCTAAGGAGTCGTTCAATATAGTTGCACTCTCAAAGCCTCATCTTTGACATGTTTCACTGTGTTCAGTAAGTGAATATGGCGTGAGTTGGACGGCTTTTTGGTGATATAACCACACGAAATAAAACAACACAAAGCGCATTATGACAAAGTCACTGTTTGGTACAAATGTTTGGTCAATGATATCGATACCAACGACATATGGTTCGAACAGAGAAGCGCAACGTGCCACAAAGTGCATGCCATGGAGAACATTTGCACGATCGATTTGAGGGCATGGTTATCTCGCGCTGTTACGACGTGATTTAAAAACTACCCGTTTACAATTATTGCTTACAAATAACCTTAATTGACACCGCCCAGGTGGCGCAGTGGTTAAAGCTGCGGCAGTTGGAGCGGGAGGTACCGGGTTCAAATCCCGATAGGGACAGGATGGCAAAGGGATTTTTCACCATACGATTACGATCGGTGGTGTGAATGAACACATCTATGACCCCCTGTTGGAGTGCAGAATTCATGGGCCGACCCATCTTCCATGTCAGTACTATAGGCTGGCATGGAGCTATGCAATGTGCAGATGGTTCTACGTAAATCGGACCTATAGCCGTACGTCCTCGATTTGGCTGTAATGGCGTAAGGTACACTGAAAAAAAAATTTAGGTAATAGTAAGAAAAACCGTGTTTAATAATAATATAAATTTGGGTAAAGAGAACATTTGATTATATTAACAAAATAATTTTTTTAAATTCAAATTAAAAAAACTTCTTTTAATAATACCAAAAATTTTTTTTAAATTGGAAGTTGTTGATGACGTCATTAATAAACGAATAAAAAAAAATCGTTTATATTAAAAATGGTAATTATTTATATTTAAAAATATATTTTTAGAAATAAAGAACTTCTTTTTAATAATACAAGAATTTATTTTAAAATGATATACGACTTTTGTTAATATAACAATACATTTTGTAATATTAATATTTATTTAAGTTAATACAAGAAAAAGTTTGTTAAGTATATATATATATATATATATATATATATATATATATATATATATATATATATATATACATATTTATATTTATATATGCTCTATTTGGTATTGTCTCATGCATCACTGAGGTGAGCGAATGCGGGCACCAACAAATACAGCATGTACTAAGGTTCGTTTTTTTCGGCAACAAGCCTCAATCATTTAGCGGGCGAAATCAGGCATCTCAACACAATTATTACATATATATATCCACATAATCCAAAAATGGAAACGAAATTCGCTTGCGGGAGCATCAGCGTTAAGCCTCTATATCGATCTGACATTAAAAAAAAAAAATTAATTTAAATATTTTATTAAAAGTACTTTTGTAGTATTACCATTTTGCAACCGTTAATGTCTTTATAATTAGACCATGCCTCTTGAAATTTTGACGGTACTTTGACCATTTGCTCCAGCCACAACATAATGTGGTGTTATTTTGTAACCTGTCATTATTTTATAATAAAATACAAAATGCAATTAACATTCAAGATAAAATAAAATAAATATATCAATACTCACTTTAATATTTATTAATGTTTTAAATAATTAAAATAAAAATGTTTAAACTTGAATATTTATCACTGATTATCACGTGCTTTCGTCCTTCTGGTTATGAGTGACATTATGCATTAGAAAATTTTTCAATTATTTCTTACATGTTGTAAATACTAGAAATTCTTTTGATAATAACAAGAGTTTGCAGTATTAAACAAACGTAATATTTATATTTAAAATAATTTTGTTCAATAATAAAAAAATAAAAACTTTTTCAATTTTTTTTGGAAACTCCAATAATTTGTTTAATATAAAAAAAAAATTTGGTAATAACTAAAAACAATTATTTAATACAGACAATTTACAAGATTAAATTTCATTTTTTAATACAACCTAAAATTTTTTAAACCAAATAAAAAATATTTGTTTCAATAAACAATATTTATTAAATGTGAACAATTTTTTTTAACAAAATCTATTTGTTTAATATGAACATAGTTTTTTTTTCAGTGTAGGACGTAAATAAGCGAACCGCGAAAGAGTTGGAAGTGCCTCGAGCCCCAAAACAGATAGTAGAGATAAAAACAAACAAACAAAACAAACCTTAATTGACATACATGCAAGTATGTCAATAAAGGTTAATTCAAGAAGACCTCGAAAAGTTTTGCTCAGGGAGCAATCGAAGATAGGCATAATACGACCAGCTTATAATACTGACTTTTGAACTAGAAACTTGTTATAAAAATTTCGTGATTTCAACAATCAACGGTCTTTGAAAAATTTAAAATCTAATCTCCTCCTTAAATGAAGGTTCCTGAGACATTTAAGGAGGATATAAAGGTTTAATTATCACTGTTTTAAGATGAACCCAACTATCGACTACCGAATTTACATTAAATCGAGTGTCCTTATTAGAAGGTATATCAAAGTGGCTGCCTACATACATTTAGGCCAACAATATCACGGATCTTACTCTTTTTTGTGCATCATTAAACCATTTGGAGATTCCGATGAAGCGCATAATATCACTCACATTACTGTCTTCGAGTTCAGAGAGGCATCCTAGCTTCCTAAGTATAGATTTTTTCTATGCGGTTATGACGAACAGGAGAAGAGAAAGTGATCCATCTTCTTTTCCTTCCCCACGATTCCTCATGGCCCGTACAGAAGTTATTTGACCGCCTTCTAGCGCACGTTCATCGATATGCAGCGCCATGTCAGTATATTCCTATATGATCGTTGGCTAAGAACTTTTATGAAGTGAAGACTGAATTGAAAGATCTTTTATCCTTGCTGGGGCCTTGACATCTGAATATGGTCGTTAACCGTGCTATGCACAGTTATAATTTTATGGTATTGATACTGCTAATAAATATAGAATGTGTGAGAGGGCGCAAATGTTATTGCGTATGAATTGGCTGTAGAATTAGATCGAGTGAATGATTTTCTTTACTCCTTCAGATCAATGGCCGAATATTGTAAATAGTCTAAAACCCTTTGATGTTTGTATGGTGATGCAAGTTAATCGAGATGTAGATATAGATTAACCTATTTTTTTGAGAGAAATATGTTCGTTTTTTTCAAATTGTCAAACGCAGGTCGTACTATTTCTGTTTTAGATTCTTAGCTTGATCCTTAAGCTTTTCCGTTATTATTCCTAAATAGTGATACTGCTGGCGTATTAATACATATGTAAACCATATATAACTACAATTACTTCTTCTTTTATACAATGCCTCCAAGCAAAGCTACAATACTTCATGCTGTTAAAGTTAGCCGAAAGTTTCCAGCCGAAAAAATAAAAAAATCGATAAAGCAGATAGTGTCTTTGCTATTCCAACCGAAAGTTAAACATTTTATATTTTTTGATTCTCTCCGACATTTTCCAGCCAAAACAAAATTTAATGCTTCGAAAAATTACCAAACTAACGGAAAAACACTTATATTAAGAAATCTCTATAAAATATACGAGTACATAAGGCTATAGGTTCAATTTACTTCGAAGTATCTGTACATTTAAAAGCTTCATGCCTATAGTACTGACATTCATCCGGTCCATTAATCATTCGCACATCAATGATCGTAATGATATGGTAAAAAATCAGGTTTGTATCCTGTCCTTATCAGGATTCGAATCCGGTACCTTCCGCTCCACTCGCTGTGGCTTACACCACTGCTCCGTTTGACAACAAAAACAAATCAAATTATTCATTTACAGCAGCTTATGAAACCACCGTGAATTGAGAAAACCCATTTTATTATTTTTATTTTATTATTTTATGGGTAGAAAATTTAGCCTTCCAGACTAACCGTCAATTTACATCTGAATTCTTTAAAACTAAACTATAATGTGGTCACTGTTGATCCAGCAATGCACTAATGCTTGTTCGTTGGTAGGTAGCTGATACATACTAACGAGCTCGAAGGGTTTGGTTCTTTCTAGTCTCCTAACCAAATGTTCATTATTCAGAGGCTTCCGCATTGACATGTTCCATTAGCCTTGATTCAGGCTTCGTATTATATTCGGAATAATTTATTCGTAAAGTTGACATGGGCAGATTTTAGTTCATTAAGTTTGATTTTACATTGCTTGGTCCACTGGCGAATTTTATCTCTTGTACATTGAAGTTTATTCGCCACTTCTTCCACAGTTTGACTTGTTGCTAGTATAGCGGTGTCGTCAGCAAACGTTGCTATGCTTATGTGATCGGACTGTGGTATATCACTTGTATATAGTAGGTATAGGACTGGGCCTAAAACGATGCCTTGTGAGATTCCAGCTCTTACCTCTCTCAGTCCAGAATACTCATATTCTTGTCTTTCTTTAAAAAGCTTTTCAGTTAAATATGATCTCTCAAAGGTCAACGTATGGTCCCGAAAGCATACCTCTTAGTTTAGGTATTAAACATTCGAACATTAGAAGATAAACAATTTGTTTATCTTCTAATGCCTTTTTCTATAATATCTGTAATTCGGCGAACCCGATCAATTCTGCTTAGCAGTAGCCCCTCCATTATCTTTGAAATGATAGGAAGCGGGGATATCGGATGATACGATTTAACTTCAATGGGCGGTTTACCTGGTTTCAGTAACATAACTACTTCCGCATCTTTCCATGCAGATGGCACATGCTGTACCTGTTATTTAATAACAACATTAAGCAAATGAATTAGTTTAGCGAAGCTCTCTTTGATAGTTGCGTTAAAGTTTCTCCCGTTAAAAGGTCATATCCAGGCGCTTTTGCTGACTTCAAATTGAATTTTATTTCCCCTAGTAACTTCTGTCTGGGTTACTAGAGAAATTCTACTCCCTCCCATAACTATTCACCGATTCAGTTTGAAAATATCAGCCAGATGATTAGCAAACTCTTTAGTTTTTGATTTGTTATCCTAGCCCACGAGCCATCACTTTGCAGAATATAGGAGTTGTACTATTCCATTCTCTTAGCTTTCGTTTTTTTTATGACGAGATTCCGAATTTCTCTTAAGTATTACTTTTACCAAAGATTTTGGATATTGTTCCTTTAGTATTATTCCTAGCAGCTATCTTCTTCTAGTTCCTGTACCGTTTTAGTCGTGTTTGTGGAATGGATGTTACATCCCATTTCTACTATTGCATTTTTAAGTTCGTTTTAAGCCTAGAGCCAAATTCAACATGCTTTGCATTAAAACGACCTCATATAGTATATAAATCTACCATTGACATTTTGTAGGATATTCAAGTAGTTCGGTCGATCTGAAGGCGTTGCTTGGTAAATATAATTTCTACTATGATAAGCTGGGTTTCGAATCATTGATAATGCTGGCATTCGGCTGGTGTTTAATAAAGTATTTTATTATAACAGTAGCTCCATCTCTTGCTTGGGTATCCGGAAGAATTGTTTCATAAAGTTGGTAGCCCTGAATATACATATTAAGATTGCCTAGTAGAATGGGTCTCAGATATCATAGACACACATTGATATTTTGCATTGATATATTTCCTGTATCAGCTACTAGCGCATATGATAAACCACCTCTTACATGATGACTAAAATATTCTTAGATCATTATTATATACTTCTTTTGACAAATGCATCGTTTTCACCCGATGACGTGTTATAGAATTATTGGATTGAATGTATCATTCTTGGTTCGTTAGTAGTTAGCCTCAGGACTTTTGAGTAACGTCTTATATTTACATTGACTTTAATCACAAAACTAATAAAAACTGTTTTGCTTAATCTGGATTTCTAAAACCATATAATAAAATTATAAACACTCGACGATACATAAAATTCGACTTTTATCCATTAAAATGATTTTTATTGGTTTGGTATCGAATTTATACCAAAATATATTTGAGGCCAATAAATCGATATATTGCAAAAAATTTGTTTATTTTGGCGAAATGTTTTGGCTTTAAGATTAGCTAAATTTGCGTTAATCTGCGACATTGGCACTATACATAAAACTATAAGATGAAGAGATAAAACTTGCGGAGCAACGCGTCACCAATATATCTTGATACGAAATCTAATCGAGTTCAACGTCACATTCATCATAATGAACATTCTACATCATGGGAACTATATACAAACATTCTTGAATATATATTGTTAATTTAGCTTCGAGTAATTAATTTTAATTTTAATCTTAATTTTTTTCTTTTGTATTACTTGTCTTTTGCAGTTGGCGGTGATTTTGATCCGGTCCACCGAAAACAATATCAACGAATCGAAGACAAAATCCAATCCATTGTTTTGTGAGAATAAATTTTTCTTAAAATCAAATGACAAATTGAATTACATTGTTTGATTGATTAGTGAAATTAAAAAAAATTGTGTTGTAACAATTAAATATGTCGTTTATGAATGAAATATAAAAAGTTAATTGAAAGTGAATATTTATATATTTAGTGATTGTCGATCGAAGACTTAGATATGAAGAATAATAAAATAATTTTGATTAGAAGAAATTAATAAGAACAAATAATTTTAGTTATAAAGTTTTAAAAAGCTTTTTAATTTTAATTAATTATGTTGTACAATGTGTCGTGTTATAATAACTTATCAACAACACTGGATTACTATAAGGTATGTGGGATTACGTTTTATACATAGCAACAAGTTACATATATTATAAATCTATGGCTTAGGCAGTAAACGGCCCTGACCGCATCTCAACTGAGACCTTACGAACCATTAATACGTATTGGTGCACATTGTAGTCCAACGAATGCTTTTACACACAATCGCTTTTTATGTCAACCGGTGCATGTTAATTTTGGTCAACGGCGAGAATCGAATTGGAGACTGCGGCATAATGAGAAACTCACGTAACCATTCAGCTACAACCGGTGACATATACATATAATCTTCGAATATGGTAACACTTTAAACATAGATGCTTTAATGTTTCCGACCGAAAACATAAAATCATCGATAATGCAGATTGTGTCTTTGTTGTCCCAGCAAAGATTTGTATTATTCGATTAATTGGCAACCGAAAGATATTTGCTAACATTTTCCAGGCGAACAAAAATGTTATGTCCTGTCAGTTGTCGGTGTGCATGTGCCCAAGATAAAGACTCATTTTACGATAATTTAGATAATCTGATGGGCTCGATACCTGAGCACGCGATGTAAGATTGGTGATTTTAATACTGGAACTGGCAGAAATCAGATTGTAATACTATATAGGTCCACACACTCGACACAAAACTGCAGCTGAAAATGGAGAATGATGTATTTTGCGATCGCTCATAATACCAAAGTGGCAAGTATATTCTTTCCTCATAAAAACATACATTTGAAAACATGGATTCATCCACGTAAATCGTCCCGAAGCCAAATGGACCATGCGTTGATTTCTAAAGAGTCTCGGGTTGTCTAAGACGTGAGATCTTATCAGCCGTCAACAAAATTCGTATAGGCAGTGACCATTATCTGGTCACTGTAAAGCTACGATGGAAATTTTCGTACAATACCTAGTTCTATTCAATCACGAGATCAGGAATTTAATGAAACTTCCTGATGTTGTGCATGAAATCAAAGAACAGCGAATACAATTGTTCAGTCACATTCTATACATACTGATCCAAACCGAATGATACAGTTATAGTAATCGCTTAAAAGTCTTATGTTTTGTGCCAAATATTTAGAAAACATGCGCGCCCCCACCCATAGGACGTAATCCAAATGATATACACTCTTTACTTGCTATATATTATTGACAAGTGCCGAGCCTGTGCTTGTTGGTAGACATTCACTTAAATATTTTTATCTCGAAGTTTGTTATAATTGAAATTCGTAGCTAACACAAATGAGACACAGCGTTTTGATTACAAAAGTGGCGTCAGGATTTCGATAGTGCGGCCAAAATCTAAAATTTCTATTTTCGATTTTTCATCTTATAACACGTATTTTCATTTTATAAAAAATAGATAATCTATAAATAAAATAAATAAGATCTCTATAAACAATAATCACATTCGCCATTGTCTTATAATTTATATTATCTACTAACGACATTGTCTGCGTTGTTTACGAACAACATTGTAACGCGTCATTGATTGATGAACACTATATGGTGTGGTGATGTTATTAATCCGTATGTCTTTGAAAATGGTCCAAGTTCATTAGTGAATATGCTATTTCATGAGATAGAAAGTCGAATCAAAAGCTAAAGTATGAAATTTTTCGTGTCAATTGCTGAAAGCTTATTAACCAGCGTTTTATGATGACTCTGGTTGCTATATAAATGTTAGCTGAACTTTTCAAGCTGAAAATATTACATACATCAATTATGTAGATAGTGCTTTGCTTCTTTAACCAAACGTTAAGTTTTACATTATTTGATTAATTTTCAATCAAAAAGATAGATTCTGACAACCGAAAAATCCACAAACTTAAAGGAGTAAACTCATATGAAACGTGATCCAAAAATGGTTCCAGTGCGGTTATCATTTGTTTATTTTGGTATAATTTTTACAGGCCATTGTTGGCTCCTACCGTGTCAACAATCTGACTCCATCCGTTGCGGTCACGAACCAGCTTTTCATACTGTTACAAGCAATTAGAATATGCCAGATCGTTATCTACGACCTCTTCCACTAAAATTACGCTCACATCCACAAAAATTTGAATTGTTAAGAATATCTATAAAAACCTAAAAATCGGACTCCACCAATTACATAACAACGAACCCCCGCTTTTAACTCCGAGAGTAGAGTATAATAAATATAATTTTGTGATATCGATGCAACCCATACATGAAACAGGATCTGCTAACCACAATCTATCGGATTTGACTTTAGGCTCTACAGATAAAAATATTTACTCAGGATGGTATACCGTCAATAAAATACATATATGATTGCACAGAGATATTTCACGCTATATTTTCGTGTTATCTATGTATAATTTATAATTATGATTGTGTACATATTCATCCACAAATGTCCAGTGGACAGCTCTAGCAATAGAAGTTAGCAGAATACTGATTTAATGGAAAATCTGATTAAAATGAGAAATGTTCTCCATTACTTCATGGAGTTACTTCATGTTCTCCATTACTTCATTACTGTTCTTAGCTGTTCCATGTAATGCATATTTTATCTAACATTGTCGTAAGAGTTCCAACAAGAGTCCTATCTACAATCAGTTGAAGTTTTGATTCGAAACTCTGCTGCCCAACTATTGATATTTTCCGGCCACACACTTTTTAGAGAGTTATAAAAATTGAATTGGATTCAATCACTTGAAACGGTATACTACATCCGAAACTATATTTGATTCATCGATTATTTTACTGGCTCAGTCACAAGTTCGATAAGATATGTGTAACCAACGTTGTGCTACCAAATGCCGGAGTCCCTCAAGGATCAGTTTTGTCACCAACTTTGTTTTTGTTATGCATCAATGACTTGTTGGATAGCACTGTGAAAGTGTGAACCCTATCCACAGTTTTGCCGATGATGCAACATTGCACTTTTATATTTCATTCGAGGTCGAGCCTATACTCCTTCACAGTTGAACGGTAAACGGCTGGATGTTCTCACTTCGCTTAATTCCGATTTGAATGCAATATTTGAGTGGGGAGTTAAAAATCCGGTCAAATTTAACGAGAAAAAAAACACAAATATGCACAAATATCTCGCGTAAAAGAAGTCACAACGAATACCCTTTTGTGGTAAGAGGCCACGTTCTCGTGGGTTGTAACTCAATTCGTCTGCTTGGTGTTCAGATAAACAACATTTTAAATTATAGCATTGGCCAAATCAGCTTCACATAAACTCGGTTTCCTCAATAGATGCAGACGAGTTTAAATCGAATCAGGTTCTCCATAAAACCTTTATTAGACCTTGTATAAAATATTGCTGTCAGGTTTGGGGTGGAGCATATGTCATTTCTCTTCAGTTGCTGGATAGAGTTCAACGGCGTGCCATTCAAATAATACCAAACTCCAGACTTACGAATGATCTAGACAGCCTACAACACCGCAGAAATGTTGCAGAACTCTGCGTGTTTTATTGATTAATATATGTATGGTAAATGTTCTGCAGATGAAAGAGAAAATACCACCATTAGTTACGCCAGGACGGTTAACACGAGGAACGGTTAATTGGTATAGGTTTACGGTGAAGCTGCCGAAACCTCGAACTGAAGATGCAAAGCGCGAATTTATTTATCGAACATCTAAAAAGTGGAATTCGTTGGCCGGTTTTCAGTTTCTGACAGTTACAAGGAGCTAGAACAGTCTTAAAGTCCGCCCTGCACCCAAATAAAACCAAACGTAAAAAAACCCAAAAATAAATCATACTGATACAAAATTCCGGTGGTTTCGACAGAATACTGGCGTAACCCAAATTGTTACACTGGAATAGAGCGAGACAGAGTTATCCAAATAGAGTAACCATTCAGACGCAGTTCCAAAGTTATTTTAACCAAATGTTGGGTGTGGGGATTAGATTTAATTGGAGCGTGAGTCTTTACTGATATCGCAAACCTCTATTTTGATCGTTTTACGAGCTTTTCACCCTCTCTTAGAGGTTATATAGTCTGAAATGTTTTTCATAAAATTGTATAATAGAACTCGTCAAATTTGCTTTGAAGGAATCACAATGAACTACAGTTTATGCTTCTTCACTAAATCGTTTCTCAAAAACTAAAGCTTTCTACTTTATTGATTGCTGAGTAAGTCACAGGTAAAGATTTCGTCGGTACAACTCTTAATTTCTCTTTTCCAGGCGTAAGTGGTTGTGCACTGGTTGACTTAAACTTTAAACTATAAAAAAATTACTTGAAAGTATTTCTCAAATTATCTTGTTGAAACCTCATGTCGTACACAGTGATATTTTGCAATTTGGGTACAATTAACTGGATTTTAACGTTTTGATATCGGGCCCACTTAATGTTTTTGGGTACAACCCAAAATCCGCATCAAATAGTGACACACTCGTAGATTTTTTCAATCTCAATCATTAACAGTACCTCAGATGTTAATAAGAATATTTTAGTCACTATGTTTAAATGAGAGCAACTCATTAAATGGCCATTATAAATCAACCCCGTCAGATCTTATCGCTACTTAAGGTCGAATTCGGTCACGTTCCATATTTGAGCGTGCTACCTTTAATGATGAAACAATTGAAGTATTTTGCATCACTTTACTTGCATCTTTTATCAAGTGAATGTGCCTTGGGTCAAGTATAAGATCATGTTGATCTGAGGTTTCCATCCAAACACTCAAACCGATTTAAAATCAATACGCGATTTATTTTGTATTAGAGAAGTTTTAATCGTATGTATCGTAAGCACAATTGTTAACCGACCATAAAGGGCGAAGTGGCTAAAACTGCGGCAATGAAGCAGAATTTACCGGGTTTGAACCCCGATAAGACGAGGATGAAAAAGGATTTTTCTCCATCTGATTACGATCAGTGGTGAGAATAAACACATGTATGACCCCTTGTTGGAATGCAGATTTCATGAACCAAACCATCTCCCATGTCAGTATACTATAGGCTGGCATGGAGCTATACAATATGCAGATGGATCTACACTGAAAAAAATTATTGTTCAAACTGTTAAAATTACGATCACATTGAAAAATTCGTTATCAAAATACAACCGATAAAGATTCCTATCAATGAGATTTTCGAATTTATCACCAACTAAATAGTTCAACAAATATATTATCAATAAGAAAAGTGAATTTATCGATTGGAATATTTTATAGTTTGATTTTAATAAATTTCTTATTTAATAATTCCGTTAAATTAACTTCATCTGTTTCAGTAAATGCACATAAATACGTCATAGCAATTTGGAATATTCATTCGAGTGGCAGTGTACACTCATTCATTTGGATATCACAAAATGATATCCAAATGAATTCTTCTTTGGCCGGTTTCGATATGTTGGATGACGTCATATTAAATGGCATGTGCGATCGAATAGATCAAAACTATTTCTTCAGGCGTATGCTACCTAACTTGATGTGCAATTCTTATATTTACGTTCAGTGCTAGCGAATTACAAGAATATACGCGAAATATTGGGCATTTTCGCAAATTTCTATTTTCTAATCGATCAAGAATGATGTTCATTTTAAACGCAAACTGATCAGCTAGAACATTTAAGAAAAACTGATAAATTTATCATATAGAATACATTTTTATCATAGTGATAAAATTTTGTTAAGAATAATGTTCATTAAGAATAATAAAAAATTATATTTTTGTTGAAAAATATAAATGAAAATATAACTGTAATATTCGAATTCGAAATGAAAATAAATTATCAAAATGAAATAATTTTTTCAAAATAACAATAAATATACTGATAAATATTTATCAATTTTTTTGTCGCTACAATTTGTTATATTGAGTGGTACATTTGGTTCAGTGTAGGTAAATTGGACCTATAGACTTACGTCCTCGATGTGACTGTAAAGGCGTAAAGTAAGATGTAAATAAGCGAATCGCGAAAGAGTTGGAGAGCTTTGAGCCCCAAAACAGATTGGAAAGATAAAGACAGACATACACAATTGTTATAATCTATCAAGATCTGCGTCGCTACTTATTACAACTATCGACACATTATATCGACATTTTTCATCTACAACCTATACTTTCAATATTCTATGGTTCTACAATTTAGTTTTTGATCCGATTAATAATAATAAATTACCATACCCTTAGAATGGGATCATAAGACGTTCATATACGATCGTAATCTTAAAATAAAATCCGACTGTGCGTGCGTATAAAGTAGCAACTACACATATAACTACTTAACCTTTTTCTTGTATACCTTACTGTATATACCAGATTTGATGATCACACACGCCCTTATACAATTCATTGAAGAATTTTCATTCATTCGTAATATCCTCGAGTAAATATTGAAAAGGTATTTAGATTTTATTCAATGACAAGTATACTTACATCCTAACTAGGATGTTTCCTTAAATATAAATTCACACCAAAAGCATTTCGTTGAATCGTCATAATAACGTACATACATAAATATGTCATGTCAATTGGTTGACATGTTGCTACGTTTTATTAGGGATTCTTTTGTCAGGATCTTTTGATCATTTTGAACAGTAAAAAAAACTAAGTATTTTAATGATTTGAAAAGGTATAGTTATACAAAACGGATTTCAAGGACTCTCTTATAGACATATATGTACTTATCTCGATGTATATTATAAAAATTAAGTATGCTGTTGAGATTAATAACAAACACAAGGGGGTATACTGAAGTAAGGTTGATAAATAGTTGTTGACTCGACTCGTTGAGATGGTATATGGTATTCTCGTATCTAGACGATCGATACAAATGACCACATCGCCAAATGAGTTTTCGATATATTATCAAAACCACGCACATTTTCATTTGTGTAAATATATTTTTTTTTTATAAACACAAAAATACTCGAAACCCATCAAACGATGGAAAACTATAAAAAAAAAATCCAACAATATTGCATTGTTTGTAATATTGTTGTAATTTGAGCCCAACGAAATGTGTGTTCCTTTCAATTGTGTTTTTGAAAAATGAACATAAAATAAAAATTGAGTCAAGCTGATGTTCATTTTTGTATGTTTGTATACGACCATCAGGCTTCTGTTTGAATAGTATAAAGACGAATGCATTAAGCATACAAACACACACACACACAGACACATGTACATGATGTTATTAAAAGGCTGATCATCGGTTTTGTACAAGAATTATATAATAATATATAGTTTTGAGATTAACCCCTTAATTAAACCGACTTGCCATGCTGCTTTTATATAAGTAAACTAACTATATCGTATGTACCATGGTGTGTCCCCCAAACATATAAACTCGACATTTCATAATGTAGTGTTATGGTGTTGATGGGTTGAGATCTCTTTCTTGCAATATCAGTGATCAATATTGCCAAATCTCCCTACATAGTGGTATACACTGGGTTTTACTATCGGGTGCCACTTAACAACAGTATAGAGTGTTGCAGTTTCAGGTTTTATCAATATTTTAGAAAATTAGGTTTAGATACCTAAGTATAAAACTTTATGGAAGCTTCATTAATAATCTGTTATGGCAATAAATTTTCTCAACCCTATCGCTTATCCACAGCAGTAAAGCCCGTTGCACATTTCAGCTAAGCTAAGCGAGAAAAATAGTTCTCGTTAGCCTAGCGTAGCTCCCCTAGCTCATATCGCTGCACACTTCAGCTATATAACATCGCTCACACATACATTCATGTGCCAATAAAATGCTACGAGTTATCTGTCAAAATATTGTGTATAAAAAATATTTTGTAAAAAAAAAGCTAAAGCTGACATTTGCAATACAAAGACAACTCGAGCTAAGTTAGTTTGCATGGATCAAAACAGAAAAACATAGCTCGCATAGTTTAGCTCAAGTGTGCAACGTTCCATTTAAAAGTCTTTATTTACAATTAAGAGCTACGACATAGCTCATATCGCTTAGCTTAACTTACTTGAAATGAGCAACGGGCCTAAAACCATTAAATATATAGGTTTTTCATTTTTGTTTCCGATTCGATCGTTTTTGGGAGATGTTCTGGAATACCTTATTTTGTGACCTGAATAAAACTTCTGAACACTGTTGAGGGAGAAAAATAAATATTTTGAGTAGTGTTCGTTTTGTTTTGATTTTCACCAATATAGATTTTGACAAACATCCGGAGTAACGAACAGGCTAGGAGATCTAAAAATGGCAGATGTCCCAATAGTAAATCGTGCGTAATAACTATATGAACCTGCCCAAATTACATCGGTCAAGATCCAGACAACTGAAATCGTTTGAGCCATGGATGTTGGCACCGATCACTGTCTCATAGGTAAACATGTGGATAAACTTAGAGTTTCCTCTCTTGATTACTCTCGTAGTTGTGAATGTGCAGAGGACGAAGCGACTCCACTTGATTTGCATCTGCTCCAGTTTTGCGCAGAGCAGACTAAAAAACGGGAAGCACACCTCCTATAAATGACCTATGACAATGATTCAGTGGAACTGACGTGAGTATGAAAGATTAATTTATACGTGGTATGGCTACGAAACAAAGTGTGATTATGCCACTCCTTAAGGGCAGATACTCTAATCTAATCTAACCTTACCTGTAATTAGTTGAAGTCTCGAAGTATATTATAGTAATTCTATGTATTTGGATTATAGTAGATTTTGACAGGTATCATTCGGTAAATGACGTTAAACAAGGGTACACGTATTAAGCCAAGGAGGCTATATCAGTCATAATCCATGGTTCGTGCTTATACCTTAATCGCCAGGGTTTACTTGAGTTTGATTATGTAACTACATCTGACTCAGCTGAGTTCAATGTTCCAACACTTTCAAAATTGTTGCTGTTAGGCTTAATCTTAGTAATGGGTCAATAGGAGAAATGTATTGGGCTAAGTCTAACAAGTTTGGAGGCATCAAACATTTATTTTTTTGGTGCACTTTGATGTTCCATTTAATCACGAACGGTCAATAAAAACAATATTAAAAAAAAAATTAAGATTCGCGCTTTTGGGCTTAGGTTTAAGAGCTTTTTAATCAACCATGAGTGAATCATATTTTATGTTTGTATATTACAAGTGCACCATCTATTGGTTTAAATTTGAACTACCGGTTATTTCGAATCTGGCAATACTTATATCATTCTATTCTAGCACAAAATTCAGTATATTATCTCCACTGAACGAAATGAATCGATTTACGCTTGAGCAACGTTGGGATTTATTGGAAATTTGACGAAAATGTCGTGCAAATTTTGGTCGCCAATAGTGCCCGGTATACGCAACTTCATTGTTAAAGTTCGTGAAACTGGTTTCATTGTTGATGCGCTAAGACGAAATTTGCGAAAATATATCGGTAAGACGCCTTACAAAGTTCAATTGGTTCAACAGTTGAAGCCACATGCCCATCCATTTCATTCTCACTTCGCTACATTGGCCCATGTGAAACTGCTCGACGTCATCATTTTGCCAATAAAAATGGTCTTACAAAAGCCATTGCACCCATTACGAGTGGTGCGGCTTGTGGAGCAGAGGCATAATTGGCCCTTATTTCTTTGAAAATTATCATAACCCGTCAATGGAGACACATATCGCACCATGATAACCGATTTTTTTTGTGCCCGATCTTCATGGTATTGATGTGAACGATCTTTGGTTTCAACGGGATGGGTTAACTTGCCACACATCTCATTCCACATCTCAGGCGAAATGTGCAGCAGAGGAGAATTTGCCTTCTGGCGGTGGATGAGACAATATTGTCTGTGGATGAGACAATATGGCGGTGGATGAGACAATATAGCAACCGTGCTATTACGAATATATTAAAGAAAGTTTAAAAAATTTGATTGGAATTTTGTTAAAAAATATCATCTCTCACCTCCTTCCGGTTCCCTTTCTTTAAATTCACAAAACTTGAAATGAAACGAACCTGACTGAATCCGGTATTTGTGGGTGCCCGTTTTCGCGCACCTTAGTGAAATAGCTATGTTGCAGCATGAAACGAACTTTCTGGAAAAATATGAGCCTTGATACCGCGAAACGGACTTCCCACCAATTGAGAGAAGAGCAGACACAATTCCATTCAGAGAATTTAAATTTTGCCGTGTTAGGTTAGGCATGAGGTAGGATTAAATTTTTAGAAATTTCTGGGGTCTCCACTGTGAAGTACGTATAGCTTTATATAATTTGTATAGTATTTTAGTGAGTTATAAAAAATCGAGCTTGTACGAGTATGTTGTATTTCGCTAGGCCGGTATTTTGATGATGACGTCATTGAATGATTTGAAATCGAGAAGATCAAATTCTGCTCATCAGGCATATGCTACCGGACTTAATGTTCGTACTGTGCGATTCTTATATTCGTAAGTGCGTTCCAACCGTAACGCGACACTACTAGCGAATTTTAAGAACTTAACTCGAAATATCGATTTTATTTATTGATTTAATTGTGGCGTGATAGTAATTTGACAGTTTGACAGCCATTCTCTTTAGCTAATGGAACAAAACGACTTAAGTGCGAAACTCGCAAGGTAAAGGCACACTTCATAATTGAGCATGAAACAGGAAATTTCAACATTGTCCGTTTATGGTTAATGGCTAAGTAGAAACAGCTAGTATCTCAAATTAGATCTAGAATGTAATCTCAACTTGTAATAACATTATACAGTCTGAACCACAAAATAAATTGAGATAACACGCTGCCACAAATAAAATTATTAGCAATTCCTGTTCGTGCTTATCCTGGAAAATAACTCTTGGCTGACCTAATTAATCGTGTTTCCATGAATTGTGATGCCACCCATAAAACATATATAATACATGAAAGCTGCATCATTGAAGTGATTAAGAAGAATATACGAGTATATACAAAACACTTGAAATTCAAAATTAAAAATAAACACTGTTACTGATTAATCTCAGTTTACACCCAACTTTACTTATCACCAAATGAAATAAATTCCAATTAAATTCACTCGCCGACATTCTACAAATGTACATTTTTTTTGTACTCGTTGTATTTTTAAACCCCAATCGAATCCCATAGGGGAATAGTGAAGCGATAACAACAAATGTGATGATGATGATTCTGATATATTCAATTATATATCGCAGAGGGTTTAAGTGATTTTTATATATAATATATGTTCACATCCCAAATTGAATGCGTTTTATTCGTTTTGTAATTCGATCCATTAAAATTTTCTAACCATCATCATCAAACACAAAATAATAATAATTTAGATTTAATAAGAATAGTTAGTTGGATATAATAATATAACAACCCACACATGGATGTCTTTCTTCAACTATACGAGTATATACGCAGTCGATTGCAAAAATGAATGAAAAACTATGTGTATGCGGAGACACTCGCACAATAGATCAGTTGTATGAAGATGGCCCAATAAGATATTAGTTATTTGATAGTTTTTTTCTCAAACATTAAAAGAACAATACTGATCTAATAGTTTGATATTGACATGCAAAAAGAAATGGTCAATCTAAGGATATTTTCTCATGCATGCCATTTTCTTAGAAGGTTCGTGATCCGATATGCTGTTTGTATATAAAGCCAATTTTCTGGTTATTAGGCAGCGCGATACTATACGGAAAAGTATAGATTTCACTATATATAGCTTGATGAAGGTCAGTGTGCAACAATTGAATAAAAAAAATCTAAAATAAAAACAGGTCAGTAGTAAAAAGCACACAGACTTCAAATCAATCAATCAAAACCATGAACAACACTTTCTTCTCGCGCAAAACAACACCCACATTCCACATATACGATTACGTATGTATCTAAAACAATTAATTATACACGAACAAAAAAACATATCAACAAAAATCCAGCCTTGAGGCTATATAATACACATTTTTTATAACCAGACCAATTTCTTGTTTGCTTACTTAAATCTTAATCCAAAAGCCGAGATAATCGGGTGTGCAAACAAAAAAAAATTTTTTTTTGGCGTCAATATTATTTTGAGACGGATGAAACTTGAAATGTATATACACACTTACACATACACATAACGAAATCTCACCAGATTTTATCAGAATTTTCCGTTGAATATATGAAACCATTTTCCGAACTATATATAGTTCGAATATGGTCAATACACTGACAAATAAAATATATGATAAGTCAAACGGGAAAGAAGACTTTCAATCACACGAGACCGGTAAAAAATACAAAACCACATATTTGTGTTTGACAGGAAATAGAGAAGTCGACATTATATATACATATTTACCATCTTAGAAAAGAAAACAAGAACAACAAAAATCGATTGTCTTTTCTACCCATGAAACGGAAAATGTTGCAACCATGTCAATATATGTAAAAGCCATAGAAATGCAAATAAAATTATAAATTATGACGTGGGAATGAATCGAAGGAAGTTTAATGGAATATATTTACCTTTCAAATATTACCTCATACCCCCGACGAGGATACGTGCCTATATATATATACGCGATTAAGGAAGACGCGGTTAGGGATGCGGAACAAATTCGTACCATAATTACGTTTTATGTATATACATTCATGCCCATTTTCCACTTGACTTTTGCATAAAACTAATCTTAAAATTCGAATCTATTGTCTCGAGACGACGGTAAGACTATAATCCGGTACCTTTCGATCCAAAATAAAAACACATCAGACTCTATTGATATCGAAACTAAATCAATAATCCTTAAAGCAATGCTCATTTTATTTTAAATTTTTAGGTAAGAAAAAAGAGGAAAGGATTAGTGAAATAAGAAAAATATTTGTATCTTAATACCTTAAGAAATCTGCTTGTTTAGATACATGTGCAGTGATTTTTTGTATTAGCCGAAATAAGTACAGATACAATTTAAAATGTAAAGTATTTGATCGGTTTAGGTTTAGATATACAAAGAAATAGATGTTGGCGGCTAAAACTCAATTTCACTGATCAAAACTCATTTATAGATAGAATGGTATCGTGACTGAGTTCGAATTATTATATTAAAATTATCTGGCTCCATCGATATTGATTTGACATCGCCATCCCCCCCACCTCACTCGGTTCTACATATTTCAGCAATTCTCTATTATGATAAAATCTGTCTCAGGTTTTATCTTTGAACCCGTATTGAACCCGTAAAATCGGGTTCAAAAACGAACGCTCAGCTCATTGAAACCAGCAGAAGCTTGAAAGCGTGTGGGGTCACCAATGAAGCGTTTATTAGCTTATGTAATTTGAACAGTAAATTAAAGTGTGAGTTTGTAATGATGAAGTCATTGAATATGTGATCGAAAAGTCAAATCCATCTAATCAGGCAGTCGTGATGCGACAGTACTAGTGAATTACAAGAACTTAACTCGAAATATTGAATTTTATTATTATAATTTATTGTGGCGCGAGATAATTTGCGATTTATTTGAGTTGCTCTGAACGCCACAAGCTAAGGTTAACTCTTCTCTTATATCGAGTGTGTGCTCTATCCCTCTTTGCGTTTAATTTTCCTCTCCACTCGGATTGCCTCGTCTTCTGTGGAGACAAAAGCCTCGTTTGTGATTGAGTCTGGCCAGAGACATTTTATAACGACTCATATAAAATATCTCTGGCCAGACTCAAATGTTTACAAATCATTTGCGTTTGTTTCTATGTTTCACAGCTATACAACGATTTCACAAAGACATTGAACATTCGTAGCTTTTTATTTTGACAGGACGGATACAGTTTAGATTTTATGTAGCATATTGAATCTACTTCTTGCTTTGAAGTTGAGTTGATCGGTACCCTCCTCAGTATACTGTCTGTTTACGAACAATGATTCGAACAATCGGTTAGTGGTGATTGCTGTTTCGTCTCATGGTTGTTCTGTTTCTGATGTTAATTTTGAGACAAATTTTTATGGGTTAGTTAGACAAATATTGTTCGCGGAATTCAGGTCATTATACGTAAGTTATTGTGGGTGTCTAATTTTACATCATTTACATCACATTATCCAGTACTATTAAGAGCTATTTAATGAACATTGTCTTACCTCACTCACTCTATCCCACTCATACTTATCATTTTGCTTTCCTTTTTATTGAAGTCTATTACCGGCGTTCTTCTGCATTTTCTTAAAGAGTGAAATTAACTTACTTAGAATGCACTTATTTCGCAAATTGTCATCTAGATTGCGCATCTATACTGATGGAAGTCTACGAAGAGTAGATATAGTGTAGTGGACTTCATTCGTTTGATTGTACGAACTCAGATAATGTGATTTGTAAACTTTCTTCCAGGTTTGAATCTAGTAGCTTGTTTGTTTCTTATTTATTGATTGATCGTGGGTGGTATCCGGTGAAGAATGAATATATACAATATTTGTATAATGTTGAGGAGGGAGATGTCTCTTCTCTTAAATCGCCTACCTTCGGAATTGATATATATATATATATATATATATATATATATATATATATATATATATATATATATATATATATATATATATATATATATAAAGGGTCCTCCAATTAATTTTTTTTTGAAAATGCTATAAAAAAACTACTGAATATTTTCTCAAATTTCTTTTTTTATTTAAAAGTACAATCCTTCCGGTTAATAATGGAAAATAATTTCATTCAAATGGCTGCCTCGGCTGGCCATGCAGTAGCCTACACGATCGGTCCAATTTTTAAGCACATTATCGATTGTGTGCAGCTGTATTTCACCAATGGCTTCACGAATATTGTCCTTTAAAGCATCAATTGTCTCTGGCTTGTCGGCGTAACACTTATCTTTGAGGGCACCCCACAAATAATAGTCCAACGGTGTCAAATCGCAGCTCCGAGGTGGCCAAACGACATCAGCTCTGCAGCTGATAATGCGATCTTCAACAACAGGACGCAAAACATTGAGTGTAGCTTCAGCTGTGTGGCACGTAGCGCCGTCCTGTTGAAACCAAATGTTGCCAATATCCTCCTCTTCAATTTTTGTAAACAAAAATTCATTCAACATGGCCCGATAACGATCGACATTGACTGTAACGGCCACTCCTTGCTCATTTTCGAAGAAAAATGGCCCAATTATGCCTCTGGACCAAAATCCGCACCAAACAGTGACTAGTTTTGGGTGTACAGGCTTTTCAATGGTTTTCCTTGCCCCAAATGCGACAATTTTGCTTGTTTACATACCCGCCAAGATCAAAATGAGCTTCATCCGAAAATATGAAAACTTTTGGCTCACATTCTGCAACATTACCATGATTTTCAAAGTAATGTCGCAATATTTCCCAGCGTTGTTCAAGCGTATACACAACCATATTCGTTCAGCGGAAGGATAAAGTAATTATCTGTCAAATCAGAAATGAGCTAAGTGTTACCATTCACGAAATAAGCACTAGTTGAAAAACAAACTTTAGATGGCGGACCCTTTATATATATATATATATATATATATATATATATATATATATATATATATATATATATATATATATATATATATATATATATATATATATTTATATATATATATATATATATATATATATATATATATATATATATATATATATATATATATATATATATATATATATAAAGTCACCCTATACCTCTTTCCTGTTTTGTGGACTTCCACCAGTTTCGATGTTGCTTGTAGTGTAGTTAAAGTTTGTGCTTCGAGGCTCGAGGCACTTCCAACTCTTTCGCGGTTCGCTTTTTTTACGTCCTTTCCTTACGCTTTTACAGCCAAATTGAGGACGTACGGCTATAGGTTTGATTTACGTAGCACCATCTGCACATTGCATAGCTGCATGACAGACTATAGTGCTGACATGGAAGATGGGTTGGCCCATGAATTCTGCACTCCAACAGGGGGTCATAGATGTCGGGATTCGAACCCGGTACCTCCCGCTCCAACTGCCGCAGCTTTAACCACTGCGCCACCTGGGCGGTATATCTATCTCTTTATCGCTGAAGAACTCTTTTATCTATTTATTTCGATTTTTCTCCATGTATCACGTCTAATCCATATAGTTGCCTGGTGTAATTTTCTAGCGAAGAATATTGGAATATTCTAATAGTCTATTTGAATAGTCTATTTGTTCTAATTTCTTATCGACGGTGCTGGTTTCGCTATACTTGAAAGTTTCGGTTAGGTAAATGTCGAGGTTTCAGTGATTTTAAATTTTCCGATATTGAATTTCCTCACATTAAACTTTGCACGGTTTACTGCTACGTACTGATATGACTTTGAATATTGAATGTTACCAGTTCAAGACGCTGTGTACGTCCGCTCCATATCATTGCTATGGCATTTGGTTCTTGGTCTGCTAGATAATGTCCTTTGAAACTTTTCTTAGAACTATTCTTTCGTTGTGCCATCTGCTTCTTCCGTAGACTATGCAGTCCTGAACCATGTCTGGTAACAATTATGTTTATCATCTGTATAAACCAGATCTGGAAGTTTTATACTTTATATGCTCTTATCCGTCGCCGGTTGTAGCTTAATGGTTAGTTGTGCACTAACCGTTAAAACTGGTTCATAAGGTCTCAGTTGAGACGCGGTAAGGGCCGTTTACGGCCTCTAAGTACTAGATTATTTTATGCTCTTATCCATGATATAGCTATGGACTAATCCATCGCCTTGTTTAAAATGTCTTAAGATTATGTTGGCATCTAAACATAGCGAGATGTAACTTTAATAAATTTGTTGAGTTCAGTTCATCAGACCATCAGTTGATTCCAAATGAGTGGCTCGGACTTATATATAGTAAGACAGAGCAAAGTATATTTATTAATTTTCATTTTGAAGCTGTTTATTACTCGTGCTTCATTGCCCAGGTGGCGCAGTGGTTAAAGCTGCGGCAGTTGGAGCGGGAGGTACCGGGTTCGAATCCGAATCGAGGCAGGATGCAAAATGGGTTTTTCACCTTCGATCGTTTGGGCGGTGCGATCGGTGGTGAAAAATAAACATAATCTGGATCCTCTGTCGTGTTTAGAATCCTTGGGCCGACCCATCTTCCATGTCAGTACTATAGGACTGACATGGAGCTATGCAATGCGCAGATGGCTCTACGGAAAGACTCGGACCTATAGCCGTATAGAGTGGTATCACAACGGAGCAAATTTGGTCTAAGTGTGCGACAGCAGCCACATCAACTTAACTTAACTTTTTTAGTGTTCAGTAACTATTAGATTCTGCTGGTTCTTTCTTCATTACTTTCATTGTAATTAGCATTCAGATGACCTATCTAGTTCCCTACTATCAGAATATTTCATTGACAGTGGTCTATCGAGTTGGCAATGTTTTTATTGAAGACAATATCTTAGAGTCTTATAATAGCCTCAGTAGATACTAATCGAGGACAGTTTATATTACAAGTAAGAGTATAGGATAATGAATACAAGCTATTCCAATGTAGAAGCTCAATGTGTCGTAGCAATCTTACAACGAAAAGCAGAGGTTTGAAATCTTATAAAAGGTGGATACAAAATCGATTTTTCATCACTGGATTACGATCGGTATATGAATGAGTACTTTTGCGTTTTCTGTTGGAGTGCAGAACCCATGAAAATAAACATGTTCATGTCAGAACTATAGGCTGATCTACGTAAATCCGACCTATAGCCTCTGGCCTGGCTTAAGGTAAGACGTTAAAAGGAACTGCGAATAGTCCTTGAGTCCCAAAACCTTAACAAATAAGCCTACTGTGTTTTATGCTACAAATTAATGGATTTGTACTCAAGGGCGAGAATTAATGAAAATCGAAACGGCTATATGAGACAGGAATTTTTACATCATCGTCATTGGATCAGATTCCAACTAGATGAATCATTTTACAGAGCAATTTACACATGTTGTCCTCGATATAAAGAAATTAATAATGCGAATCAGTAACAGTACCTACAGTCTTACAATGATCCGAAATTCTAGATGCTTCACGATAAGAACCTTATCGTAGCAATTTGGAATATTTATCAGCCAGCCAGAAGATTGGCAGGTAATCACTGTGAACAGTTTATGTACTAGCAAGGAGTACATATACATATACGATTGGTGATACCGAGAAAGATGAAATAGAATAAAAAAGGTCAGAATTATAATTAACCCAACGAACATTTGCGTGATGCGAAAATGTTTTTGACTAGTCAAGTATCATTGAGTTAACTTTAGCTGCGCTGGGGTTGAACAACCGAGGAACCAGGTAATCGTTCAATATTATAGGATACGGCTCAGCAATTCAGTCGTGTTTATAAACGAGACTTGTCTTTAATTAAACCTGACCAAGATCAATAATTTGCATCATTGTTAGTCATCATTGTCAATTTGTATAAGGTGAAGTTCGCTTGTAAATTGAAGTGCAATGCCAAACAGCAATTGTGAATTTATTTCTTAATTTAGTCACTTGTGAATGTGAAGAGGCATATTTGTCAGCTCCATTTATAGGTTATTTACTGAAGTAGTCTTAGTTTCGTTATCTGGATTAGGTCATTATTCCTAATGTACCACGGAGCATTAACTATACATCTTGTTGCACTGTCTTTTGAAAAGTAAGTCCATACAGGCTTTAACATATTCTGTCGATATAGTAGTAATTAATTAACGGTTTTCAATTCCGATTTTTTCCCGAGCAGCCATTACATTTTTCGATAAATGATATTAAATTCGTCCTTTATCTATTTAACTTACTCTTTCTATCTGAGTCTGGTATCTAAGGTCATCCCTCGATATTTAGCCTTTTTTGCATAGGGACTGTGCTGACGGATTTTGTCACATGCTTTTTGTAGTTTCGTTGTCAATTTCTCGATGGTGCGTCTTTTACTAAGAGAACTGCAGGATAATCAGCAAATATTGCAACGGAAATTTTGTTTAATTGAGGTAAATCTCTGGTGCAAAGCAGGGAAAGAATAGGTCCCAAAACACTACCCTGCGGGACTCCTGTCGAAATCTTTTTTAGCTCGGAATATTCTTATTCTTATTTCACCTGAAATCGTATATTGTTTTCGTAAATCTCTATTTAGTTTGAAGAGTATGCTTCTGTGGCACATCTTATTGAAGGTCTACGCCACATCTAAGAAGATACCAGAGTAAACCTTTTTTCTTTCTTATGTATTCTCAATGATATCTGTAAGCCTATAAATCTGCTCTATAGTTGAGTGCTTCTCTCTGAAACCTAACTAATAATCTGGGATAAGGTATCTTCTATGGTTTCAATCTTTTGAGCGATATCCTCTCAAACAATTTCGCTAGTTTTGGTAAAAGTAAAATTGACCGGTACAGTTTTCTATCATTCGGTGCTTGCCCGGTTTCGGAATCATAATTACTTCTTCTATTTTCCACTGCATTGGTATATATTTTTTCCTGAGTATCGCATTGCCTATATGCTAATTGACGGTGCAAATTATTTCGGATCTGGTCTGCCAACCTAGAGGTTGAAGTGTTTCTTTAAGATGTTTCGCACTTCTAGACCCTTTCTCATCGTTTGTTTTGATTGGGTGGATCTGCGTTTTTGGTTGTTTTAACCCTTTTGTTACTTTCCAGAGGGAATAGTCGGCGTCTTTAGTAGGAACTAGAGAACAAAAGTATTTATTTTCCAATTGTTTCTATTTTCACTGCCTGAAATTGCATTGCGTGATGATCACCAGAGCATATCTTTTACAGTCGACTTCTGAATAGATCGATTTGCTCTTGTCACCATCCATATTATATATATATATATATATATATATATATATATATATATATATATATATATATATATATATATATATATATATATATATATATATATATATATATATATAAGTAAGTGGTTATTATTATTCACAATCCAGTGATCGATCCTTGGATTGGTTTGAATCCCTACTAGGGAAAATCAAAACAATTGGTGACAGCGGTGGGATTGTGAATAAAGAGACATGAAGCTATTAGAGTTAAAAGTGTCGGAGCTGACGAACATGGTGACCATATGGAATTTCCCTACATCGGGTAGCAAAGCAGAATTACATGAGAGGCTACAACAAGCTTTGCTGGAATAAAATATGGATCCAGACCAGTACGATTTTAATACTATGGGGTAACAAATGCTGTGGGTGAGATTGAAGGGGCAACAAATTCTGGAACAACCATAGCTCTAGCAACTGTAAATGTACATACCCCAGCACCTACAAATTTTGATATGGGACAGTTAATGGCAACGATGCATCAAATGTTAACCGGCCAAGAAAATTTGAAAACCGGACAAGAAACTGTGCTAGAAAGGTTGGAAGAACAAAAAAATGTTCAACGGCATTTTATATTCGAAGTGAGTGAAAATTTACGCGAAATGTCCATTTATTTAAATGCCATATAGTGGATACAGTAAAATGTAAAATGGAGCAGTAATTTGAAGCGACTAAAAGGATTTTGAAACTTGAAATCTAAAACCAGTCAGCGGAATTAAATTAAAGCCTCAGACATTCGATGGAACAACGTCGTTTAACACGGCAGCATTAAGAAATAATTGGTGCAAGGAAGACCAAGACGCCATATATAGTGACGTTAAAAGGCAGTGCAGCAGATATTTGACTATGATAATATCATGCTAGCCTTGGAACGAAAATGTGGTGCTGATCACAAGCGAGATTTAAACAAGATGGAGCTCTCGAATATCGTTCTCAAAGAATCGGTGAAACTCTACAGGCGTTTGTGGTAGGCATAGAGCGATTGGTGCATCTCACACAGTTTAATATAGCTCCCGAATATACAGAAAGAATTAAAATTGATGCATGATATTCGTGATGTAGAAACAAGACGAGCGTTAGTGCTAGCATCGAAAAAACATTTGCGGAGACCATAGCTTGTGGGTTAACAAACGAAACTGCATATAACATAATCAAAGCAGCAGTAAAAATGCGACGAGTCAAATTAGAACTGGACAACTATAATTCGAGAAATAATGAGAAACGAGCAGTAAATGAAACATCGACGAGGTGCCAGGATAGCAACAACAGAATCTGATGTTGGGCCTGCGATAAAGTAGGTGATATATCACGCGATTGTTGGGAAATTAAACGTAAACCAGCAAGACGGGCATACCTTGTAGTTTGCAAACATTGTGGTCGAGTGGAGAGTAAAGAATATGCCGTTGATGTAAGACTAGTACCAGTGTTACCATGCGATGAATGGACCAACGATGAAATCAGAAAAGAGCAATCAGGAGATTTCGATTTCTCGATCATAATAAAATTCGTAGAAGACCAGCACATACCATTATTGAAGGAGATTGCTGATAAGAGTCCTGTTTATTGTTCGGGATGATTGTTTATTGTTTGGGACGTACAGGTTTGGGTGGAGAGTGGTTTAGTTAGTAAATATTCGCAATTAGAAATCAGCATGAACGCAGTATAAAGGCGAAATAGAAACAATTGGAAACTTCTACTATGACCGAGAAGCGGACAAATTGATTATAAATACGCGAACAGAAAGCGTAGAGTTTCAGTTTGAATTGGAACAGCGATAAATTTAAATCGGGAAAAGCGATAAGAAGTGAAATGGTGAACGTAACAGTGTTAAAAGTTAATTGTGGTGTGAATGTTAACTGTTCTGATTAATAATAAACGTTATAGTGAAAAACAATGAAGTGGTTTTTATTATTCGCAATCCATTGATCGAGCCTTCAATTGATTTGAACCCCTACTAGAGGAAATTGTAACGATATATATATATATATATATATATATATATATATATATATATATATATATATATATATATATATATATTATATATATATATTTATATATATATATATATATATATATATATATATATATATATATATATATATATATATATATATAGGTATATCTATATATATATATATATATATATACATATATATATATATATAGATATACCTATATATATATATATATATATATATATATATATATATATATATATATATATATATATATATATATATGCTAACTTATTCAAAACATCTCAATTCATTTTTTTAATCTTATCATCACACCATCATCAGTCTAGTAAACACTTAATACATTTATACTATCAATGATGTTATCACATCAATTTATCATGAAAACTAACCCACTTATAAACAATTTTTCACATTCATACATATATAGAGTATAGAAGAGTCTCCAATGTCTAAAATAAACCAAGATGGATATATTAGAAAATATGCTATACTTAGGCGTTAATTTAATCCCACGAGAGTGTATGTATAGCAAGTCAAGTATACATTATTATAAAGGATCGTTTTGGGATAATAATAATTTTCCACCCTTCATTCATCGAGTGTGTGTGTGTGTAGCGGAACGAATGGGAAACTCATAATAAAATCATAACCATAATTTGCTTCTTGAAAATATTTATGATATGATTAAATTATGTAATTTTTGGTTGTGTAGTTGGGGGAAATTGTATTGTTCTTGAATCTCGTCCCTGATTGATTCGCTGATTTAGATTTAAGATAGAGAAGCGCGCACGAGGAGTAAAAATTAAATTGTCAGATTGAATTTATTATATGAAATTGAATTTATAATTGGATTGTGTGTGTGTATGTATATATGTGTGCATGTGATAAGGGGTTATTAAGATTATTTAATTAATGATTCTGGGAATTATGTATGGTTACATGTGCGGCTGGATAAGTATACCATATACATCTTCTGATGTGTAAAAATCGAAAATGGTGTCCATTTCGTACGTAAGAAATTTGTAACATCTTCACGTTTTTTTTTTCTTATATGCCATTGTGATGAAATAAACAAAAAAATTTAATTTTAATTCTGTTATCTGTTAAACAACTACTGTTTCTGTTTCTATATAGATTAACAAAATTTTTTTCTATTTCAATTCTTAATGTTGTTGTATTTTTTTTTATCTTAATCTCATATTTCAAATAATCTGAAAGGTAAGAAATTCTCGTTGAAAAAGAAAAAACACAAAAAAAAGAACAAGAATTGTTTAGACTTTTAGAGATTTTCGATGGATTATCATCAGTCGATGGAATTTGAGTGCGCTTACGCTTTATTACACAGATATACATGTACGACGTACAACGTAGATTTTTTGTTCGAGAAGCAGGTAAATCCGTTCGAAATTAATTAATTTCCATAAACCCTTATTACTTGCAACGATGAACCATAACTGCAGATTCGTTTGGGAAACCTCAAAATCATCAGCGTGAGGTACACCAAACTATAAACAATCCACCTCTAAAACTATTCTATATATATGTACTCTATGCTACTGAATTGAAATTAATTTTGATTTTATGTTTGGGGATTTTAAAAAATAGGATTTCTTTGTAAATTGTTGTTGTAACCATACATAAAAAACCAACATGTTTATTTTTTTTTTGGTCATTTATGCGTCAATGAGTTTGATTGACGCACTGACATGGGCTCTTTATAATTTCGATTGTTTGAATTCGAAACATAAAAATGGATTTAGGATGATTCGAAACCACCACCGTAGTCGAATGATTTAAATTAAATTTAATTAAATTAATAAAATTTCCCTTCGCTTATATACTTGTATACGTTTGATGGATTTACATACCTACCTATATGCGTACATACCGAGCTCGCACCTTAGTTAGGGAATTGAGTTTTTTTTTCTCGAAATTAAATTGGATTAGGAAACGTATTTTTTTTTATTGATTTGTTGAAATTTGACAAAATACAAATTGAAGGGAGAAAGTCGTGAGAAATGCTTTGTATGTGATGACAAAACCATAATTAAATGAAACATCGCAAATTAAATTTATCAAAAGCACAAATACAATTTAAGAACACCACCAAATATATACCACCCTCATTCTATATACTTCGTTATATTTCTTAAGCATTAAATAATACATATAAAAATAAAAACAATAATAATAATAAAATATAAGATTAAATTACGTGTATTGTCTTATATAAATTTATATAGTATAACGATGTGGGGGTAAAAATTTGTCAGACAATAATAATAACTAAAGAATTTACATGAGCACAATAATAAACAGGAGGGTTGATTTTTGTGATGCGCGAAAAAGCATATGTTTTACATTATGTATAGATACAACATACAACCCTTGAAATAATTGGATTTTGTGTGTTTTGATGATTGTGCTGTTATGTAATTAAATTAATAATAAAAGCGCTCAATTAAAGTTATAATTAAGATGTTATTATAATTTACTATAAGTCTTATTTCGGTTTGATTGAATCAGCTCAAAATTTACAAAATAATTGATAAATTTGATGGAAATGTGTTTGGAACGATAAGCAGAAAAGTTACGGAAACGGAACGGAACGTTATCGGAACGGAAACGAATGAATTGATTATATAAACATGTACTGCGCTACTTATAACGACGGAACGGAACGAAACGGAACGGAACGGGGCGGAACCGAACGGAATGAAACTGAACAAATCGGAACGTTCTGATTTCTGGTTTTATTCTATAGAATCTTTTCGCTTTGAATATTGTATATGTTGAAAGTCGGATCAAATATAACAAAAATTAATTAGGATAAATATAATACTTGGACGGTATCAGACGGGGCGAGCCCAAAATAATTTTGTATGTTATATATTTCACGTTTTTCCGAAATGATACTTAGAATGAAAGATAGTATTTTGGATCCGATACTGTATACCTGCTACCTAGTTTTATTTTGTTTTGTATAAATAAGCTCAAAATTGGCTGGTATTCCACATCCAGAAGATTAAATGGTACAGAAACGGAACGGAAAGTTATCGGATCGGAGACGAATCAATTGATTATAAAAACATACACTGCGCTTCTTATAACGACAGAACGGAACGGATCAGAACGAAATTAGTTTCGTTCCGATTTCTGGTTATATACTATCGAATATTTTTCGCTTTGAATATTGTTATGTGGGAAGTCGGGTCAAATTAATTGGAATAAATATAATATTTGGACGGTACCAGACGAGTCCAAAAGATTTTATACGTTTATATTTAACGTTTTAAAATCCGAAAAAAACATTTTCGATGAAAGAAAGTATCTTGCGTCCGATACCATATACCTAATGTAAACTTCAGAAATATCTTACCATTGGATGATATTGGACGATATTATGGAAAAACTACTGAACTACAAAAACCTTGGGATAAAATGAGTAAATGGGTTAAAATGTGGCAGATACAAACACAAATATTTATTTTATGAATTTAAAAAAACGGATCAGATACTATTTTAAGATGTATATATAGTTGTTAACAGGCAGTGAAGACTCTTAACTGTCCATACAAAGCAAACTGTAACTTGTACCGATTGGTGCTGCGGCCTAACGACGGAGCACAATTTGGAGGCTGTACAGAAAAAAAACAAACATTTAAACGATTGAAATCTTCTTAAACAAATCGCTAGAGTGTTAGTCGATTCTTTAGGATACATAAGGTATAATGATCTTAATAGGGATCTTAAGATAAAGACGGTTGGAATGTAAAGATGAATGGTAATGTTGGCACACCATATACACTATGCATTGACTGTTTGCATGGCTGAATTGAATGTTGTTATACAATGAAACCGTTTTTGGGTTCTCACGTACACTCTCACTTATAGAAGGAAAATTGTCTTCACTCCGCTCATTTTTCTATCTCTCTTTGGTAATTTGGTGTATCAGCAACAATACCACACTTGTGCTTTCGACAGTATTTTGCCATTTTTTTGATAACATGAACTTTGGTTCTCGGTCTTTTGCTGGCTACTTTTTCATTATTTATTCATCGTCTTGAAAAGTTTAATCCATATAGTTAACAATGTGATTGGGAGCACGATGTTGTTAAAAAGATAAATTCTGAAGTACCAAATTGAAGTGGTTTTAGTATCTCGACACAATCAACACGGCTGTTAAAGATATCGAGCACGAACGGTAATATTTCGCGGTGATTGACTAGACCATTAAGTTTCAAAAGATTACAACGATTCTATGATTATAGAAGCATTTGGAAAACAAAATGTTTCTAGGCATTCTCAATCCTCTCGTAGAATGGCATTCCTCAAAACAGACCAAAGAATGCAGACAAACAAAACATAATGTAAGTGATAAATGTTGCTTCCGACGCGAAACTACGCTATTATTGGAAATAAGCTTGAGTCGATCAACCTCTACGTTTTAATTGATATTGGTGAAACATAGAAAGCATCTAGCAGTTGCTTATATTTAAAGCGAATCTGTTGTAATTGGCCAGTTGTAATTTCGGTTGAAGTCCTGCTATAACTTTAAGCGTCAGACATATACTATATAAAGACCATAAAATGGACCAAATGTGACTAGATCCTAGGACAAGGCAGAAGGCACATGGAACGTTTGGGAGAGAGAATCCAATATTCTAAGGGATTTCGACAGCTCCACAATCCAAACTATCTAACTTGCTTATTTGAATTAGAGTGGCGATTCATCAAAAGCTTCGCTAAGCATGACAACGAAAATTATCCACCGATTTTTAGAATAATTATTTAGACAATGAGAGCCTTCTTTGCCTTCGTGTATAATATGCATTAAAGTTTTGATAATGAATTTAACCAAAAGGCATGTTAAATTTCTTTCTTAGATTATCTGGGTCCTCCTAGATCCTCAATAGTTGCGCAATAGCACATGGCTTGTTCCGAAGATTGCACTTGTGAATCGTAAAAACGACATCTATCGGACTTCTATCAGCCCTAGAGAATGTCAGTAATTAGCGTCAGCTCTGATTTGCTGAGTACTAGTAGCTCATTGGTTTTATCAACCTTGTTTTGCCCTATCTGATGGCAGTCGAGATTTTATAATATGTGTAAATACATGGCGGCTACATAGACGGACTCACAAAAGTCACAAAATCCATGTAATTAATATTCTTCCTTTGTCAGATTTGATAATTCATTTTTTTTGTTGTTGCGGCTGCTAACGCACACTTAGACCGGCGTTTGGTCCGTTGTGGTACCACTTTGATAATTCAGTTGCATCACCTCAAATTGTTGGCCTTATTGATTTTATTGTTTAACTGGTAAATTATCATTCCATGCGAGATCTAATAGCCAGAGCGCTTGGAAAAAAACCGTAATTTTGTGGTCGTAGACGTTTCGTTCCACTCTTTATGATGTGTGAGTCAATAGTAAAGTACAAGGGAAACTATGTGTAAAAGATGTCTCATAGTCGTCTATATTCCTATAAAAATTCTACATATACTTTCTGCCGCTTTCGATCTGTCAATATAATTTCTTTTATATATATAGTGCAATCGTTTAACATATTAATGATTCATGTTATGGAACTGCAACAATTCCTCGAATAGTAATTTTACCATATCATGGTAATCAGGTTAAGTTTTTGGTGGTGGATTTAAAAAGTGATTTACAATTTTGTTGGTCAGATCTCAATTGCGAGTGATTGAAAAACATTTTCGGATTTCTTTTTTATTTTAACGGCTCTTACAGGCCATTATTGGTGCTTACAGTGTCAACAATCTGACTCCATCGTTTTCGATCATGATCCAGTTCTTCATATTGTTGCAAGTAACCAGAAGATACCAGATCACTCTCTACCCAGAGATTAATCTTATTAATGGAATCCTCGAAAAATGCGTCTTATATTTAAGTCTAAGACAAACTTATAGCTAAGCCAAACCAAGAATTATTTGTAGTTTTCAAGCATTTACTTTTTTGGCATGGCCTGATTGGATTGATGTATTGGTCATAATACACTGCTATCTTTGTATTGTCGCTGGATTTAAATTGTAAGTCACCGCTACTATATAAGGGAGTATTTTTGTCACTTGTCAACATTTTTTTGAGATTGTGCCTATAAACGTTTCCTTATGATGTTCTCAAGTCATAAATCGTATGCACTCGTTTAAGAATCAATTTGTATATATTCATCGAATTTTGTGCAATAAATCGCAAATATAAGGCTTAGTAGTTACGGTGGCTTTAATAGTGGGATCATGAATGAATAACACCATACAAATATTTCACAGTTCTGCGTTATGATGCAAACGTTTAATTTACGTATGATCAAAAAGAATGAACCAGTATTCATGGTCCCATATTGGCCTGAGTAATGGGTTGTTTGAGACTTATTGGTGAATTTTATTTCTCACGATTTGAATTAACGCAATCAAAAGTACATATTTTAAAGTCATACTTTGACAAATTATTGGAAAATCAAAATCATGTTCCGGGCACCACTCGGGTACAAATCACTATTTCAATCAGAACCTATTTCTGTATATTGCAGGTAGTTCAATCAAATTTTCTCATAACAAATTGTTTCCATACAAAACTGGCGATAAATAATTTATATATGAACGGGTTGAACCATATGCCGTACAATTCAAGCTGCGATTCAAAATTATTATTGACTTAAGGTTATTTTTGTAAAAACGAAGTTAATTTAACTCTTTTCATGTTATGATATACAAATTTCGAGAACGAAGAAAGGGTTAAGCAAGAAAAATATTTTCTTTTTCCAATTATTATTGTTTATTTATTTTATTTCTTAACTCTGTGACCTTTCATCCTGTATTAACGACCCTTTTTATGTTACATATTTTACAGAATTTTGTTATATTTTTAAATTTTTGTTTAATATTTTGATAAAATATCATATTTTTCTCTTAACCCCTGCGAGTATATAGAAACAATTTATATTGATCAGAGTAACCCTTTTCCAATATACATGTACGTAGGAAGTTCAGGTGAAATATTTGCAAAATAATTTCCAGAAATTGGTGAGAAAATATATAGTTTAATTGCACGATTTGATTATGACGTGCGTAATGGGTAAAGGGTTATGAAATCGTATATAAACGGTTTTTGGGTATATTCGACCTGCGGTGGGAAATATTTATATAGAAATTCCTAATCCTTTCCCTCTCCCAATTTTAACACGAAACGACAAAAAATATATATATTTTATGCGTGGAAATTATAGCTGGTGCGTTATTCGATCCCCGGTAAAAGTATTCAGTTTCACATGACATTTGCAAAAATACATTAAAGATTATCGCCAGAAATGAAGAAAAATTGTAATGCGCTATGTGAAATCGATCGAAAATTAATTTTCGGAACGCAAAAATAAACCCATACAAAAGGGTTGGAAAATTTAGTCGTTTTCATTTTCATTAGTATACCGAAAACCTTGAACTTTTTTTTATTTAATTCTCTATATATCGGCTAGGTATAACAGCGCGTTTACGTTATTTCGATTTTTAGAAAATTAAAGAAGGGATTGTGATGTGCAGGCACGATCAAATTACATCGAGTCGAAATTATGTGCGTATATAGTTGATTAGATATGATTTATGATGAAACAGGGGAGTCGAAATATACAAACATATGTCTGGCAACTATATATATACCTAACTGTGGTGGGAGGTAAACAATATGTTATAGCTAGAGGTCAGTGGAGTAGTTCACCTTGCTGTAAACACATCACAAACCGTTACCCCATAATACATCTCATTTGAATATGCCACAGCAGAACAAAGAATCATTCAAACTGTCTATATTTCATCAATTATTTATTGTTAATTAATTGAATAAATTTCCAAAAAAAAATCAGTTAAGATGCGTCGACCAAAACGAATGAATACAAAATTGTCTCATAAAAACATTTTTTATTATTATTATCGACATGGAATTGTGTATAAATAAATTATTAATATAATATTCAATTATAGTTATTAATTTATAAATTATAAATTTTTTTGTTTTAAAATTAACTTAAATTTATTATAAATGCTGGATAGTTTATTTTAATGTTTTTAAAAAATTTTGGTAATGTGTATATACGTAAGCTTACATGTTGTTCGGGTCTTTGGGACAAAAATGGTATACTTGATCGATTTATTTATTTCAAAACGTTGGGTTGTTATCATGGAAAAGTGATGGCCCCTTGACCTAATCGATGACTACATGGAGCTCAATGTTTGCTTAGGAACCGGAACATTGTAGCCCATTTTGTAGCTACAAAGGCACATATATAAGATTTATCATATTCATGATTACTAGTTCTTCTGTTGAGATAAGGTTATCCGAAACAAGATTAGATATATATAGGCTTGCGCCCTCTTAAAGCTTCTTCGTAGTTTGAAATAAATTCATTATACTTTCGCTAACTTCTTCAATATGTAGAGAGTTTGGCTTGGTCCCAACTTTGTTTTAATACCTATATTGGTGTACATTTAGTTATAGTCACCCCAATGAACTTGTGGCCGCAAATGGTAGATAAACTCCTATAACCTCTAATCTTTTTGATCATAGTATATATATATACTGGACCAACATAAGAAGATTACAGGAACCCTTCCATCATAGATGTAAAGACATATCACTCAATGTGATTAATATGTATATGTGTGGAAGGTCGTCGTTTTGTAACTATATGTATAGAAAACCTTTGTATCCAAAACGATTCATTCCTCTGAGAGGGTGATACAATTTTTTAGATAATCGTGTTATCGTGTTGGCTACCTCTAAAAAGATTTAACTGAACTCACCCAGCAAATTTATACCGGGTGTTTCTTTTAAACTGAGACGGTCAAATATCTCGAAAAATAGCTACTCTACGGAAAAAATGTCCATCATCAAAATTTAATCATACCACGGGGGAAATACATTGGTGCAAACAAATAGTCCCCCAACCCCTGCTTTGTAGGTGGGGCGGGGTAACTTTTAAACTAAGATAAGCCATATTTTTTGTTGCAGATACGGATTCTACGACTAAAAGTACGTATTATTTGAATGAAATATTTTGTTCGATTCATGATAGATAGCGTTGTAATCGACGAAATTCAATTTTTTCAAATTCTTCTTCTTAGAACACACGCATTCGATTCTGCAATACGTTTGAAATAAAATTCGTAATCAAAACAATTTATTAGACCTCCTAACAGGCCCCTTAAGCTCATAGGCCTAAAACTCATAGGCCCCCATATTATTGAAGGCAACTTAAATGGTCAAATGTACCGAAACTTTTAGGAAAATGAACATCCAATATTTCTTGAAAATTTGAGCTTAGAAGTGAGACGGAACGTGTGGTTTCAACATGATGGTTGTCCAACACACTATTCGGTGGTGGCACGTGAAATACTTGATCGTAATTTCAATGATCGCTGGATCGGTAGAGCTGGTCCGATAAATTGGCCCGCCAGATCACCAGATCTTACTGCGCCAGATTTCTGTTTGTGGGGCTATCTCGCAAAAACAAAGTTTACAAACAAGAACCAACAACACGTGAGAATATGATTGAGCCAATTAGAAATGCGTGTGCTGAAATTCAACCAAACACACTTCTCACGTTGTGTACAATCATTTGAAATGCGTATTAATAAGTGCATTTAAGACAAGACGCAGGCCATCATTTTGAACACTTATTTTAAGCTTAATTATTTTATTCACCTTCCATTTACATTAATAAATTGTTTTGATGACGAATTTCGAGTATTTCCAATGAAAACGTGATGATTTTTATTTCAAACGTATTGCAGAATCGGATGCGTGTGTTCTAAGAAGGAGAAATTAAAAAAAAATTGAATTTCGTCGATTACAACGCCATCTATCATGAACCGAACAAAATATTTCATTCAAATCATACGTACTTTTAGTCGTAGAATCCGTATTTGCAATAAAAAATATGGCTTCCTATCTTAGTTTAAAAGTTACCCTCGCCCCACCTACAAAGCGGGGGTGGGAAACTATTTTTTATGCACCATATTTCCCCACTGGTATGCTTAAATTTTGATTATGGACATTTTTTCCGTAGAGTGGCTATTTTTCGAGATATTTGATCGTCTCAGTTTAAAAGAAACACCCGGTATAGTCTGCAGTGATTAAGTGACGAACTTAAACAAAACTTCACTTGATCACTCATAATTCGGTGGCTATCAAGGCCGGTGCCCTCATAGGTGCAGAAAACAGGGCGCCACAATTTTAGGGTGACCAAAATATTTATGAATATTAGCAAAAAATAAACAAATTTCATATACTTAAGAAATATTCAAAACGTGGCGAACTCCTTTCAAAACATGGCGAACAAAAATGCATTATAAATCCTACCTTCAGGGTAATTTGGAAACTGATTTTTATATAGGGTGCCATTTTCGAAAAGTGCACGGGGTGAAAAATAGTCTAGCGCCAGCCCTGGTGGCTATAACCTCATTACTCGTCATGAAAACAACCAAGCAATGTTATAGTTATTAGACAAACATGCCTTAATTTGCAATCCATCTATCGACTATGAGGGAAACTACATTGACTAAAATCGAAACATATTAATTGTTTTATCCGATTATATCATATGTAGGCCGAACGATGTGAATGCTGTCATTAGTTAATAAAAAAAGTTAGTGAAATGGTTAATATTCCATGTAGAGGAATAGTAACCATTTCACTATTTGCTTATTATTTTTCCCCAGTCTGGGAAGGGATGTCACAATTGGAAATTAAGCCTAAATCTCAATTTCCAATTGTGACATCCCTTCCCAAACCTTCACTCTCAACCCAGAATCTGTTTGTTCTTCTAATGTAGTCTGGTATCCTCAAGGTCGGTAATTGATCCTCAAATAAGAATTGTAAGGCAAAACAGAGCTGTCTATGGGAAGAGTATGAAGAACAGGAGCACAAAAAGTGCTCAACAGTTTCGTTTTCTCCGTCCCCACACTTTTAGCAGTTTGTTATATTTTGAATTTTCATTCGAAAAATTATTCAAGGAGAATGCCCAACAAGATTTTTAAGGTGCGTCTATCATAGTTTAAGAAGGACTGTGATCTTTGCTGGTTTATTGATCCAAAGAATATTTTGGATAGACGACAACAGACAAAATATCCAATTTCGTTTGGTACTGATCTCCAAAGTGATAGTCAATTAATTATTAAAGAGATAAGTGACGTCACTCCTAGAACGGGTTCAATTTATCGGACAATATATTCCCTTTGATACATCCATATGACTGCGGGTATCCAGTGAAGTCTAACTTTAAGTCAAATAATTGCATCCAAATATCGAATTTCTAGTATAAACAGATTGCATCCAAATATCGAATTTCTAGTATACAGGGTGGTCATTTTGTGGTACTTTATCACATTTAGTGATAAAAAGTATGATATAATGAAATTGTCGTATAGCTTACTGCCGGTTTATCACGAATGAACAACTTCACGTCGTATATTGAAATGAGTAAAAATGACAACAATATGTTCCATCTCGTTTTACCGGTCAACATTTTAAACTGTTTGTCTTATTTCATGTTAATGTGATATTCTTTCCAAAATGAGAGAAAAGAGCAATTTTTTTTAAAAAAAGAATACGCTCTTTTTGTCGATGTATTGGTGAAAAAAATACAAATTATTATGCTATATAACCTCAAATTTTATAGCATAGTCTTTTATTATAAACAGATTTATTTTATTATAATCCTTCATTATAATTGTTATTAATTATTTAATTTTGATAATTTCACACATTTGCGACAAAATATAGTTCACAAATGAAATTAAAAATGGCGTTTTGTTTTTTTGACATTTAAAAATTTATATGTGGGGTATATCTGTGAAAAAATCTAGATTTTTAAAAAGTGCTCGAGATCATTTGCAAAGAACGTGTAATGTCAAAAACGCACGTGTGTCGAGCAAAAAGAGCACTTTTTTTACCAAAGAATATCGCATAGAATTGTTTCCAATACCGTTAATTAAGTTGTGTTCATATACTTACCACATTATAAAAATTGTATCACTAAAAAATGATATAATTCCTTTTGAGGTTATGTAGAAACGTCAATTTATCACTCTAAAATGTTCATTTCTCCTGAAAATTCATTATTTCCCCTTTTTAATTTATTATACAGGGTTGTGTTTGTAGACTTCTTTTATTTTTATTATATCACGGAAAAAGTCTCCAACCGTGATATAAAACTATGATAAAGCACCACAAAATGACCAACCATAGTTGTCCTGGGACTTTGACTATATACATATATGTAGCAGCTAGTGCATGGAAATGTCGCTTATTTTTTAGCAAGCAGTAGCATATTTGTATATCATTGACAAAAGGTTCCCTTTCGCGGATGCTGCTTTTATCGTAAATTTTCAACTTGGCTGTTCATTATGCTGATTCAGACTTAATATACCAAATATATCAGTTCTACAAACATTTCTAGATAGTTGTGAAGCTAAGAAATGCCATAGGTACATTTTTGAAATATATAAAAAACTTGAATATCCCGAGCTCTGCCATCGGCTCTATTTTTCATGTTGGTTGGCAAGAATATTTTTCATGTTGGTTGACAAGATACAACAATGGATGGTGTTTCTGGAGGTAGTAAAAAATTCCAATATCGTAATGAATACGCATAGTCAACCCAACCACATAGTGATTTTATCAAACCTCAATAAAATATCGATAATCTATCGTGGAGCTTACAACTTTAAAGACACTATTAAGTGAAATAAAAGTCCGGCCCAACGTTTGATAAAACTTTTTATAGATAGTTTTATCAAACGTTGGGCCGGAGTTGTTTATCCCAAGCCACAAATCTGGAGTCTAAAGTTTGGATCACAACTATAAAGTATGATGTGAGAGTGATTATCACCTAAATAATCAAATGTAAGCAGTTTTAAAGCGTACGATATTACAACGGTTGAAAACAGTTGTGATAAACAACTTAATTCTTATTAATTGAAACTTATACATGATAGGTGATTGTCCAGTAGTAGATTCTGGTTTCGTTGAATGGCATGAAATTAATTAATTTTAATGGATTGCCAATTTTGGGCGTCTTAAGCTCTTTATTATGTACATGACGGTTTTGGCATATACAAGGTTCGTTCATTAATCATATTTACAATTATCTGCGAACTGTTCTTATACTGTAACATCGAATTTTTGTTGTTACATCGAGCACGGAATCATTAGATTCAAGATGGTACAACTATTTGAAGAAAAAGTCGTGAATTAACCATCAAACTGTTAAGAATAAATGATTGAGCTTAATAAATTTTTTTCTCCTGCCAAATGGTATTTGATGGTATGGAAATTTATTAAAGTCTCATCAGCAGTTTCCGTGGTGTAGTGGTTATCACATCCGCCTAACACGCGGAAGGCCCCCGGTTCGATCCCGGGCGGAAACATTTTTTGTGTTTTATGTTTTTACTTTGTTGTGTCGAACTGTGATACAGAGTTACATAACAAATGATTGATCATGGTCAATATCGATCGTTAAGCTAAATAGCGTTTCGGAAAAATGACAAGTTGATGGAATTTCAATAAATTAAAAATTAGACATTCCAGTCGTTAGAATGCCACAATATCCATGGTGATTCCCGAGAATTCTATCCTAAATCACAGAAGTGCAGTGCTTCATACGAAAAATTGGATAAGTTTACCTATTTTAGAGGCAATAGCTGGTAAGCGTTATTTGATCTTTATATAATACTGAAGGCATTGATAAAGACAGGAACTTGGCAACGAATTATCGAGGAATATGTATGCTGAATGTTTTGGTGGAAATATAGCGAATGGAATGTTGAAAAAAAAGATTGGAACTTTTTGTTAGTGTTACAAAATTGTTGCCACCTACAACCTATGGTTTTCGTAAGGACTATTCTGCAACTGAGTGTTGTGAGAAGATGGTTTGGGATGTGAAGAAAAACAATTTGAAAGTAGTAGTGGTATTTTTAGATGATAAACGTGCGTATGACTATATAGTTCCTTTTAAATTATATTTAACCCTGTTGAAAATGGGAATTCCGGCGGAGTGATTGCGATTGGATAAAAGATTTTATGAGTGATAGGAAAATTATTTTGAAGACAGCGCCTATAGATCAGAGGGTTTGATTAGTATTGGGCTTCCACAAGGAAGCAAAATATCGCCTGCTCTTTTCAACCTATGTACCTCTAAATTGCAAAGTGAATATATTGGGTATAGGTTATCATTTATACAGATGCTAGTGTGATCGAAAACAAATCATATGGGAGTATATGTTCCAAATATGAATGTTCAAAAATATTTTCGAGTAGACGACAGCATCTGAAAAAATAAATGCTGAACTGGGAAGTATGTTAGAAGAATGAAATTGGCCATACATGAGGAGAAGAAGAAAATAACAATATTTTCTGATTCCCAGAATGGAATGCTATAATGTTAATCAATGGCAGTCGCGAGGGAAATGTGTATGTCAATGATTTATGAATGTGTATGATTCTTTCATTACGAGGTTATCATCTAGTGGTTAGGCTCCCATAGACAGATCGAAGGTAAAGAAAGGACCGATATGCTTCCTAAACGAAGTAGTGTAGGTGATAAAGTGAATTGTTTGAAAAAGAGATGTAAAGATATACTTCGAATGTTACAGGTGAATGTATGGATGAATTTCGAAATTTAAGTTCAATGAAAAGAAAGAAGTATAGTGCCCCATTGAGAGCACTTTTTTATAAGGTACTCAAGGGTGATAGTACGAGGAGTAGGAAGGGTAATTGGAAAGAGTGTTTGTTTAAACGTCGTTTGGAAGAGATTTGTAATGTTACTGAAGATATTGAATATCTTGTGTTGCACTGCAACAAATTTCAACAATGTAGAGCAGGGTTCGATATCCGTATAGCAATACAAATAGTTTGACTATGGTGTTATGAAAGTAGGTGGATTTAAAGAGATATATGAGTTTGTGAGAAAAAGTGGAATAAATGTATAGAAATTAAATAAATTGGGAAACATTAATGAAAATTTATATAGTTTATCAAAAATAATATAACAAACAAAAATTAAAATCATTGTAAAATAATTATTTGTAATATTTAAAAATGGGCAAGATGTCTCCGTATTATCAGAGTTAAGCCTAAATAAATAAAAAATGGTCAAAAGTCGGACTAAACGAAGCCGAAATCATCCTCTCTAAAGCTGTCGTCACGTATAATATCGTGAGATATGATGATGCTATGATAAAAGGATCCTTGCCTCAATAACGAGAAATGTAAATCCACTTGATAAAATGAGATTAATGCTGAAATATGTGGAACATGAATTAGTATCTTTATATATTAAACGAACAATAATTGTATGTATATATATTTTTTTATTTTTTCTGGAAAACGGGACTATTATTTTTTCTGAAAATTGGCATACTACCATTTTCCGGTGTGAAAAAACGATCTAGATAGGTCGCGACTTTGGAAAAATTCGTTTATGGCCTTAATTTTGGAAAAACATTTTTCATATGAATGACGTCACAAATACTTTGAATAAATTTTTTCGGTCAAAGTAACCACTTTTAGTTATTGAATTTTTGATTGAATTTTTTAATTTTGATTTCTTTTTACCCTATCGCATAAATTGCAATTCAAACGCAATGCACACTCGATTAAAAAATATAATGATATAAAAATAAATAATATTCTGCAAGGAAAACAGGTTGAAATTGTGGACAGTATTTTACGTGCAGCCAATGACTCTAACTATGTTGAAACAAAATGTTTTTTCATAGATGGACCAGGCGGTACCGGTAAAACCTTCGTGTATAAGGCCTTATATCACTTACTTTGTGGCCAAAATCGCAAAGTAAAATGTATGGCATTTACTGGAATCGCTTCAACTCTATTGCCTGCTGGACAAACATCACACAAGACATTTGGTCTGAAAGTTCCGCTTTCGTCAGATTCAATTTCCAGCATTAAACCTGGTTCAGTCAAAGCTATAGAACTCGTTCAAGTTGATGTTTTTCTTATGGATGAGGCACCGATGTTACCAAAGTATGGTTTACAAAATATGGATCATTTGTTGCGGTCTATTGGAAATCCAAACTTGCCATTTGGAGGGAAAATTTTAGTCGCTAGAGGTGATTTCCGTCAGTGCTTACCTGTTCAACTCCAAAGCAACCGTAGTGAAACACTCGATTTGTCTATATAAAAAAGTCATCTCTGGAAGCATTTCAAAAATTTTTCGTTAAAAAAAATATGCGTGTCGATTCGGAACAGGAAGCATTCGCAAAGTACATCCTAAAACTGGGAAATGGAAATCTTCCAAAAAATGATTTCAATGAAATCGAATTACCTGAGGATATAATTTCCAGTGGTAATTTACTCGAAGAAGTATTTGGAAATTGCCTTGCGAATCTAAATTACGAAGGAATGAAGGAACGTGTTATTCTCGCGCCGCTGAACAAAGAAGTCAGTAATATAAATGCTGAGATCGTCGGTCGTCTCCCAGGAGAATACAAATCGTATAAAAGTTTTGATTCTGTAAAGGATAAACAGGAAGGAGGTATTGAATTCACGCCAGAATTTCTTAATTCGATTGAAATTGCTGATTTGCCACCCCATGAATTAAAACTAAAGAAGAATACGATAGTTATGCTAATGCGTAATTTAGATATTTCGGAGGGCATGTGCAATTGAACACGCCTGATTATTACCGAATTATGTAACAACGTAGTTAAAGCAAAAATAATTACTTCGGAAAAAGCTGGACAAGAAGTACACATTCCTCGAGTTACGCTCGATTCCAGTAAAGGTTAACTTGGATGTACAATACAGCGACATCAATTTCCGCTTTGACCAGCGTTTGCGATTACCGTGCATAAATCTCAAGGACAAACGTTCGAATTTGTTGGCGTCGACTTGCGTACACCTGTCTTTAATCACGGTATGTTGTACGTAGCATTTTCCAGTGTTAAACGACAAAATAGCTTGAAAGTTCTGTTACCACCTGAAAATGAACGTCGCACGTATAATGTTGTGTAGAAAGAAGCATTGAACGCTCCTGATCTAAATTCTATAAGTCTTGATTTTAACAGCGACGATTTCCCAGTCGAATAAAATAAATAAAATTAAATTAAATTAAAGTTGTTTTGCGAAAGTGTTTAAAAAAACTTTCTTTCTTTTTCCGAGCAAAGCTCGGTCCCCGGAACTGTTGTATTAAACGAGCTCTATATACATAGCATAAAACCTACTTTAAAATTTAGAAAATTGTATATACCCACCACAAACCCTTCCAAACTTAGTAACAATTTCAAGAAGGGTATCATATATACCTATACATCAAATCCCACATTTTAAGCATGTTGAATATGTCACTGAGTACGAAGGCAGATATTCTATATATAGTATACGAAATATCATATGTGCCTGCACGGATTAAAAACTATTGAAACTAGTACTGAAATATATTCAAAATGCTTCTTTCATCTGATTCATAAAAGTTGGAGGTGCTAAATTTTCCAATCGAAATAAAAAGCGACCAAACAGACGACCAGCACATCTAGTTTTTACTAATAACTGCATATGATGAAAATCGAGGACTTTATAGCTCCACTTCTAAAAATTGCTTTAACATATACAATAAATCAATCTGATTGATATATAAGCATATATACTTGAACACCATTTGGTTCATTTCATGCCTCTATATCGTTCATTTTGTATATACTTACGATACAAATTTTGTAAGACAAACGCTCATTCTATATATTCCCCTTCTGCGCACATTTCAAGACGATTCTTCCTTTTCCATAAGAATAATTTTGAAAACAATTAAGCCCGTCAGCCATCATGGTCTAGATTTATATATCCATCGGTATTCAAATAAACCGACATATCAATCATACTCGTTTGATGAGCATCCCTTGTATTTTTATAAGAAAATCCCTCATCTTTATATATTTTAATTCTTTCTTAATAATATTTTTTCTTCGTATACGAGTATATGGATACTCAGAAATGTTTAAGATGAAAAATCTGTTTTGAATTGTATTTTTTTTTTTCAAAATCTTATTATTTTTAAGAAAATAAACATAAGCCAGAATAATAAAGAATATATTATTTCTTAAAACCGTCTTCTTCTTATTATTTATATTATTTGTCTTACTATCGTTGGTTTATCATTTGAAATTCGTTTCGCGTACAAAAATAATAATAAATCGCGAATATATGTGTACGCCATTTTGTCTTATCGCATCGTTTTTTAAACGTCTATTAATAATATGGGCATGTCAAAGAAGATATATATATATATAATAAGAAAACAACAAAAAATAATAATAATAATTTTGACATCTTAAAGATGCTCTTCTTCTTGTGATGATTTATGTTTTTCTTCAGTTTGTTATTTGCTGCTTGTGTATGAATAAAAAAAAACTGTTTTTGTTCGTTTCTTATATATATACATTCATTATGTGATTTGTTGATAGTAATTTGATTATCATATAAGATTTGTATAGGTTGCATATATACATATATATAAGCTCGACATTGTAGGTGGTTTAATCATTGCTATTTTGGACGCGACACGTGTTCCGTCCAACTCTATAGGTAGTCGATATAAAATGTCTTGACACACTTCCCTCTTTATTATCATGAGAACATTTCTTTGTATGTACAACCAAAAACCATATTCAACATATCATTTTCCTGTCAAATTGTCAAAATCTCCTCAGAAGATCTCGGAGGAATTTTTCCCTTTCTATTTTCCCAAGAGATAGTAATCATGTGTATATGTAAACAACAAAAGCTGTAAATGTTTTTATAATTAATCTAAGTCTTATGACACGTGCTCGTAAATTAAATTCGGATTTAGTACGTGGAATTTATATAGGTATATCGAAAGTTGCTAATCCCTTCATCCATCATCTCTTGTGTGTGAAAAATGAAAATCACAACATCATTTATTTATACCTTGAAAATATGTACATGATTTTCCTTCCCATCTATATAGTTTGTTGCGAATAAGATTTTTGGTTATCTGTTTGGAAAATTTTCGTTTTTCCTATATTAATTGTAGTAATTGTATTGAAAAATAAATGGAATTACATTTTAGGGGGAGCAATCGTTATAGAAACACCCTATCTGTTATCTGATCTTACGTCTACAAAGAGGAAAAGCAACTTTTTGATGGAAAAGAATTTTTGTTGTAATTTCATTGTATTTTCATTGTGTATGCGGAAATAATTGTTAAATTGTAGTGAAATTGAGTTTATCATAGAAGAAAGGAGTAAAACAAGGTATCTTTACAAGACTAGACTCTATATTGTCAACTGGTCTACCCTTAATAAGGTTGCGAGGGAAACTCACCAAGTAAAGCTGTTCTTTTTTGTATGGTCAACACAAGCCAGCAGAAATCTAATTAACACAAATATAATGTAAGGAGTTAAAAGTGGTTTATAGTCACTAAGTACGCTGTAGTCTATAGCGCCCGCTTGTTTTACAACATAGAGCTTATTATACAGAACTCTGAACAATCTTTAGATTTGTACATAATTGAGAGCATTGTCAAATTTAGCATTGTTTATAAAGAGTGGTTTTTAAAGGTCCACAACTTGGAGTTGGCAACACTGCTTTATTTGACAGTTTGGTTTGACATTTCACTATGGATAGACAAGCATCAAAGCTGTAATGCTTGCAAATTGTTAAATTTTTTGATAAAAATAATTGTTCTGTCCGTCAAACTTATCGTACATTTTATGGCATACATAATCGTCCTTCAAAGCGACTAATTCGAATAATTATAGATTGTATTCGGACCACGTTTACATTTAATGATATGCATTCTCAGCAACTGCAGTTGTGTCCTTCCACTTTATGAAAAATTTTACGAAAGGATTCAAAATTTTGTCCGCCGATGAAGCCCATTTTTGGTTGAATAAGTACGTAAATAAGCAGAATTGCCGCAAAAATAACTGTTTGGTGTGCTTTATGTGCCGGCCATTGGTTCATATGTATGTCTTCACAAACGATGACGGTTAGAATGTTACTGTCAATGGTGAGCGGTATATAGGGATATATGATTAGAAATTTTTTCGTACCTCGATTACCTGTGGACATGTGGTCCCAACAGAGCGACGCCACATGCCACACAGCACAACATAATTGGCCAGCAATCACCAATGTAATTTAACCCCATTCTATTATTTTCTTAGGGGTTATGGAAAGTCACTTGTCTACGCCGATACACCAGAGACAATTGGAGATCAATATTCAAAGAGTTATCGGCGAGATACGGCCATTATAACCATAACATTATAACCATAACTTAATTTCTAGCCGTAGACATTTTGGAGGGACTCGATTCGTATACCACAGAAACGTTTATCAGAAAAGGCCATCTGAAAACAATTCCAACTATACTGAGTAGATCAAAATTCAGATTGCGTTTAGAAAATATCCAAACAAACAGATCATTGCACGGAGATCTTATTAACAAATCTCGTCGTATATTCAAATTGATTTCACATCATAATTATAAAATTCAAAGACAATGAGAAAGTCAATTCTGTGATCCATTTCCAAATTCATTGAAATCTAATATTCGAAATTCTTTTTAATCAATCACACTGGTATATATAATTAAAATCGTACGTATATTAATTACATTGTGTGCAATTAAGAAGAAAACGCAGGAAATTCGAAAAAAATTATATTTTTCTAATTGTAACTAAAACACTAAAATTTCGACTATTCGTTCTCCCAAAGTTTTACCATTCGAATCCAATCAATAATTCTGACGTAATCGATTATGTATAATTTTCTAATCAATCATCTAACCTAATACATATACATACAAGTTTTGCCAAAATCGAAATATTTACTTTAAGATGAATCATCATCACAATAATTATCTATCTAATGTCAAAGTCGCGATATAAAACTTAATCCAGCAAAGGAGGTGGTATTCCATATATAATACGCCTATATTCTATCTGACATTCAACACAAATTATTTTGTTTCCCTCGACTCGTGCTCACCACGCACACTCAAATATTTTACATGCACACGACTGTATTGTATATATACGTATACCGAAATTATACCAAAACCAACTCGTTAAAAAAAAACAAAAAACCACGATTGTTTGTTATAAACAAATTAATAGTGTACACACGAAAATAAATGGGTGGCAACTGATTATATACGAGTGAAGATTATAATATTATGAATGAGTTGAAATGAGATAAGTATATATAGTTGTGTGGATGACAGAGATGGGTGGGATTTCGAAAATTGTTGTGTTTATCTTTATGTACAAAACTACAAAATTCAGTTTTTTAGGAAAAGAGATAACTATATACGAGAGATAGAAGAGTGTACGCAGAGATCTACAGTACAAATCGTTCTCGGATAAATTTAAATTATAATCGAGTTAAATTATTTAATTAAGATAAATTAAAATACTTATATGTGTGTGTCGTTTAAGTCGAATTTCTTTTTATCGACTCTGGTTTTATTGAATAATAATTGACGGATCAATTATACACTGATGTAAAGTGAGCTGTTACCAATTGTATAATTATCATAAATTGTGTGATATGGATGAGATTACAGTGTACGAGTATCGTATGAAAAGTGTGCCAGTGTTGCACTTAAGTCGATTATATTATAGAGTTTTAAGAGAAGTGTCGGATATGGATAAAAAAATGGTGTAGTATAGCTGTATGATCACTGTGTGTGATGAGCATGTAGAGAACCATTGTAATATAGACCAAGGGGACACTCAGTCACTACAGTTGGTATAATTGATTGTCTATGAGTATGTACGTGTACTTTTATTGTACTTTTTTACTATGAGCCGTAGTATTCCTGACTCTTTTGGGGTAATCGATTGTGACTTTCTTACAATATACGTGTCATCTTTCGGGTTTTTCTCAAACCGTCTTAGCTTGAGTTTAACTTTAAGAAGTCTATCACTTCTCTCTTGTCCATCACATTATTTTTAAGTGTATCATGATGCTGGTGAGAATAGTGCTGTTTTTCTTTTTCCATCCGTATTATATAGATTTACTAGACAAATCAAACATCTATGTAAATCTCTTCATTGGATCTGTACTCCACCGGTCATTACTCATTGGAAGATGATAAATCTGACTCACGCAATATATGACCACTAAAAGATAAAATGACAGACTCAGCTTTTATAATAAATTGACGCCATTTATAATAAATTCAGGTAAGAGGGCTTACGACCCGGATGAGTTTCTTAAACAGGACGATCGCGTATTGTTAACGTTATCATTATCATCAAGACTAATAGTTTTTAGTTCGGAACCATTTCGTTTTCCAATAGTATCCAGATCGGACTATCTAATAATAAAATTAAAGTGAAATGTCTAGAAAAAATAATCATACGGATAAAGCTCTCGGCAGCACTTATGGTATCATATTAACGTCACATTAATGTCCATTTTTTACTCGATGTATATAAGCGTTAGTATACCTGCTTATCGGTGAAATACGAACGTTCTCAAGTTGGACGAAGGAATTTTTTAGTCGATAAGCCTAAATAAATTTGTGACGGATGTTTATATGGCTAACCACTTCTGCCGTTTGTGTAAAGGAAAATATTGGGCTTGTTACTACACACACTAAGATTTATTTTAGTTTATTTCGTTTATATCGTATTTGGGGACATCAATGAATTGTTTGTGGCCTGTATTTGACGGTATACTCAATTATAGCTTGTGACACATATGAAGCATTAAGTACAAATAGATAATGCGATCCGATGAATGCAACCAAATGAATTAAGTTCATTGAACGTTCACTTTCCACCTTTCTTTCGTTTTTTTTTATCACCGTTTCGACTGATTACCGAGTTTGTGAGTCATTCTGGGTTATATTCGTTGCTCAACCGCAAAACCGATTAAATTATCGGTTAACCGATTTGAATTTACTGACTGAAAACGTAGCACGGCTGTGAAGTTTTCGACAAAAAAATAAAATTAACAAAAAGTATGTGTATACAAAATTTGTTAAATTAACAAAAACTATACATGTATTAGTAAAACACTCGGTAAAAGCAATTTATGAAATAAAATATAAACTAAATCAACTCGACATCAGATACACAATAAAAAACTCAAAATAAATAAACAACTCATGATAAAAGCTTCAAAATATTAAAATTTAAATTGTTTATATAGTTCAGGAATTCTATGTTTTACAGATGTTTTTGTTATTTTCGTATGTGGATATGAGTGGTTCACGGTATGGAGGATTTCCCAGCTCACAGAGTTTTCACCGGGGTTTCCCTTATGTGAGAAGTATATTATGAAATGCCCTTTCAAACAAAACTAGTCTCATTCGAATATGATGAACTATGAAAATTTCTTATTCATGTCGAAAATTTGATGTTATTTTTAGTGAGTAAAAATCTCACACTGTCGAGAAGAATACATATTCACTCGTCGCCTTTTGAAGGTTTTTTACACCTATTAAAAAAAATAATAATAATAATAATAATAATAATTTAAAAATTAAAATAAATACCAAATACCTAAATACCTTTTAACCTCTGTGGTTGGAGAGCGGACCCTAGTATATCCTCAATACCGTGAATAACTCATATCCACATACGAAAATAACAAAAACATCAAATTTTCGACATGAATGAGAAATTTTCATAGTTCATCATTTAGACTGTTAATTTTGAAATCTTTGTTCGAGACATTATTTAAAATTTTGTATGCATATTTTAAAAATTTATATCCTAGCTCAACTTTTTCACAACAATATTTTGTGTTTTTTTGTTATTAACAAATTTTTTACCTACTGTAGAAAATTGCACCAATACATATATATTTTTGTTTTTTGTCGAAAACTTCACATCCGTAACGTAGCTTACTATACGAAAAAGGATTAAGACCGATGCGATCAATTTGGCTTTGGTATTTGACCAAGAACATCACTCTTTTCCCAATTGCCTTATGAGTGGGATTTCAGTCAGCTCTAGCATTAAAGTCACCAGTCTGACATCGTGCTTATGTATGGAGCTCTTCAGATTATCTAAATCGGTTGACATACATTAGAGGACACATGGTCACCATAAGCCAATTGAATTTATTGGATATCAACGAGTTTCAGTTAATTGAGTATCTCTTATCTATGCGTGATAAGGCCGTCAAAAAGGGAGTATCTCTTATACAGCTGGTAAGATTGTCAAATGCGTGGTTCTCAATCTCGTCTCCATATGTTCGGTAATGTTGAAATCGGTTTTACTAGTCTTAAGGTTTTTTACGTTACAATTTTCTATTCCCAGTTTTCAATGTAAAAACTCGAATACTTTCGTCAGTGATCATTATTTAAACGTTAAGTCTTGAAAAGCCAACTAAAACACTCCTAGATGTAACCGTGGTTTAATCGTTTTGGCTTTTAAAGTTAGGTTTGATTCATATATGATGATGGTCGGTTTTTCCGTTTGGATATACCTGCCTACCATACTAGTAGAGCTAATCGCATGCTATTCTATCAGGTGCATCCTCCACGATGCTATCGTTGTCTCATTATTGGCGTTGTGACAACCATCGGGACTTTGAGGCTCAGGTAAAAATGGTATAGCGTTGACACTGTATATACGGCATATGATAAATTTTTCTGAGTACTTGTAAGTTTTGCCTTGTTGGATGAAGATACTTTATAAGCAAACATCATAATAGTTTGTCGGTTAACTGAAATGGTTATTTTATTACGAGGCGCTTTTATAAATATTAAATTTTGATATTCGGGATAAAAACTTTACCGTGGTTAGAAACGTATGAAGCGATCTTAGTGTCCTGCACAAATAATCGTTTAGTAAGTTTTACACAATTCATTTCTTGTAATGAAAGGGGGGAGATACCATGTTCGAATCCCCATAGAGGCATGATGTAACAGAGATTTTTCACTATCTGACTTCGATCTGTGGTAAGAATGCACATATCTGTGACCCTCTGTTGAATTTAGAATTCATTGGCCGACCCATTTTTCATATCAGTATACTATAGACTGGCATTGGCCTATGCAATGTGCATATGGATCCACGAAAATCGGACCTATAGCATGTCCATGGGATGTCACAATGGGCCAATTTAGCCTGAGTGACGTAGGACATAACAAAAAAAAGCCGCCTGTTCACATAGAGCTCAGTTGAAGTACTGGTGTAATTAGGCCAAATTGATACAGTTTGGAAAGACTAGAATGATATCCACGAAAGTGATATATATTCTGATAAGGAGATATATTGCAATCTATATACGTCAATTATCTGATCTGTGCCCTTAAAGCAATTGATTTCAGTAAAGTCCGGTACGCATTTGGAAGGTTAATATTCAAGTATATGTATCATATGGGATCTCGTGAACATAAAGTTATAACTTGAACGAGATTTCTATGTATGGTATATATATATATATATATATATATATATATATATATATATATATATATATATATATATATATATATATAATGGGATCTGCCTCCTATATATGAAAAGCTCTGGTTACTGACTGTAGAAGTCATTTTATGCTGTTATGCAGTGTCAGACATTTTATCGCCCCTTCATCGTCTGTGATGGATTGGAAGTGAAGGATTGGATTGTTGTCCTCTTAATGCCTCATTCAGCAAACATTTACATTCTCGCCGCGATTCAACTCTCGCGTATACACATTATGAATCAAAACTAAAATTATGATTAATTTTTCTTTCAGGTATGGACTATTATCACCATTTGAATTACTACGAAGATGACTGTCACAAAGTGGGTATACAATTTTTTTGTTTTTGTATTTATAAGTATATATATAACTATTTTTTTGTCACCTATAACCGCAATATAAATAATATTTATTAATCCACCATAATTAATGGTTCGCGTACAAATTTATTTATTTTCGTATAAATTTTGATTAATTTTGAAATAACAAAAGTAAATTAAGTATATAAAAATCAATAAACTACAAAATATTTAAATTAATGATGGTTTGTGTCTTTTTTGGCAAATCCACAATCTTTTGTATCATCAACAACCCATGTGTGAGACGATCGATTCAACGATACGTCGAGTGTCCGAAAATTCAGAAAAAAAAATTTATTTTTTTTATTCATATTCACACTCATCATTAATTTGTGTTGTCAAAAATGTTAAATTTATATTATAATAATTTATTTATAGAGACAAATTAAGAAAGAAACAAAAAATTAATTAATTTATAAAATATTATCGGTTTTATCGATATATTTTGTGTCTTGTCTATTATGAACGCGCGGTGATCAAAATTAGTCACACTTTTATTTCGGTGTTGACCTCTATACTATGCTCGTTCGAAGTGTTTACAACAATTGATTATGAAAGTGCGTTTCAAATTGTGACCTATTTACCTTTTTAACTCTAAAATCGCGCGCGTGCAATCCGGAATGTCATTCAGATCGACTATATACGAAATATTATGTCACCACATTGCGCTAATTAGCATGTATATACATAATTATGTAATTAAACTCACATTAAAAAAATTAAGACAGATTAATTAAGAAAAAAAAAATTGCGTATTATATATAGTCGAACCGGAAGATCATTTATCGCGCAGCACACACATAATGGAGTGAATTAAAATGCGCGGAATAACAACATCGCATGTGGTGACAAATTAATATATAAACATATTATATTTTTTTTTCTAATAAAATTAATGTGTCAGTAATGCATATGACATAAATTGTAATTTGCAATTATATATATGACATTAACAAATCATAATAATAAATAAGTCATAAAAATATTCATATGTGCGTAGAGTCTTAAAGGTTGGATGTGTGTTATGTTATGTAATCGAAATTGAGTTGGTTCGTTTCGCACAGTTCTATATATAGACACAATTCGCGAATTGGGTCCGAAGTCTAGTTTAGCGTGCCAAATAGTCGAAGTCAAATCGAGGACTTATAGTGTATGAGGTATAAATGGCGGCATAACCATTGTACAGAGTGTTGATGAGACCTGTTGTCATGTATATGAATCGGATCTTTTCGAATTCCTTATATCGTGCATGAAGTCAAAGAACGGTTAGTACGCTACTTTTGCGTGCTTATTGAAAATTGCCGTTCGATAGGCGAAGAGATCACTCTCAGTACGGTGGTTTCACGGTAAAGAGAACGATCTGGTATCTTCTAAATATTTATGGAATCGGACTGTTGACATGGAACTGGCTCCATGATAACTCATATTATACTAATATGGAAGATGGGTTTATCTGATATACCAAGAGAAGATCTTCGAGGTTAATAATACCAACCTTTACAGATTTAGCCTTGAATTTGATCAATGTGTATCCATGTGTATCCATGGCTTCAGATTTTCTAAATGGTTATTGTTAGTATCCAGGGGTGAATCTAGGTGAGAAGTCATATGGTGATGGCCAACGAGTTAAGACCCCCATAAAACTGTTACTCTAACAATTTCAATAAATTATCTTAAATTAATAATGCCATTAATTATGGGAAGAAACTTGCTGCTAAGGGTCTCCGTTTTGAAAGGCACGACTTTTGGAATTTTCCATAGAATTGAAATCGCAGACCACAAACTGACTTGAAAACAACACATCACCAAGGTCTATATAAAATCTCAAATGCGTTTTATGCCTATCAAAAGCTTTATGGTGGTACTTTGAGATTAGAAACCAAAAAAAAACCACTGGTTATATGTAACCATTATCAGACCCATGATCACCTATAACTCCTTGGTATGGTAGCAGGACTGATGTGTTAAATACGGAACGTTATACTTAACAAAGCCCAACGCATAGCTTGGTCATCCTCATAGAATTTTCATATCAAAAAGGATGCTACCTGAATTTAAGATGCAATCTGAGAAAATACTGTAAACTCGCAATTTGGTTGATCATCTAAAAACTTTAATGGTTTCAAGACCATATACGTATATACCCATTGTAATGCTTTCCGACTATATACCGGACAAAATAGAATTCCACAAACCTTTTAATCTGGTATGCCCGGATCGAGTGGAGGCGAGCAGACCGACGAAATATTGATCGTGGGCCAGTGATAGGTATCTTTGATTCAAGGTCCCAAGGATAAACAGCACTCTATAAATCAAGCATAAGTTCATGTGATAGAACTCAGCGCAAAACATTTATTCTACCGGAACCGGTTTAGGAGGCCACAAGAGTAGATGCAAAGATGAAACAAGGGGTTGTTCTTTAAAAGGTTTTTCACTAGCTTTCTTACATCGTTTTAAGATACGACCTTAAAAATTTGTCTAAGTGTATCGGAAGCCTGCATGTTCCGCTATGTGCTATTGTGCACTACCTGTCCGCTTCAGACTGCACCATCTTGGTGGCAGAACAACAAGGAGGGTTGGTGACGTATTGTATGTTTCTAATCATGAAACTTAACTGGGAGGCAATACTGCTGCCGCAAGATATCGGTAGTGACTTGAAACGTAAAGAGTGGTGGAACAACTTCATCTCATTTCATTTATCCAATGTCTTCATTGAAACAATAGATCAGCAAAGTACCCGCATGTTTTTTTTAAAAATGTGAAATGGATGTACCTTGCTGGGTATCTCACTGGACATTGTACTTCGGGTTAACACTTGCTATTATAATTAATGTAGCTTGTTCAAACTAAAGCTTTATAATGTTGGTACTTTCGACCTAAAGACCAGTAACAATCACAGGGACGTGTTTGTTTATGGGCGCAGAGATGTTACTCGGATGCTAGATAGATCATAATGCAGTTAATCTTTAAGATAAATCCATGCATCCTTATAGATTACGTGTATGCCTGAATATTTCTGGATATGGGTTAGCAGCTGTGGTCTGAGTATATGAATCCACAGAAAATTAAGCTGGTCCTATTCACTAGTTGGAACCAATTTTTTCACTGTGATTCACTCTGTTTGAAGAGTACTGATTTGAGTCTTATGCGGATAAAGTAAAGTACCTTGGTCTTATCTTGGACAGTAAACTATAAGCAACATACTTTATATACAAGAAAAAGCCACTATAAAACTCTCTACTCGTTAATGCCGCATTATTAAAAGATTGAGAGAGGAACCCCATTTCGAACAGTTATTATATATTATTATTTGGTGGCCAGCATTAAACCTGAAAACCCTGATGAAAGTTCGAAGAACAGTCTCTTTATACCTAGGAGCACCCCTACTCTAGTTATAGAGGTCTTTTCATCACACTCCTCTAGATATATTTGCTGTTTGTAGCATTAAATGAATTATGCTATGGATGTACCTTGATGGGTATCTGACTGGACACTGTACTTTGCGTTATTTGAACACTTTTACGTTATTACATGCAATACATCGTAGCGTCTTGAAACTAAAGCTTTGTATGGTTGGTACTTTCAACATAATTTTGTGCATATAGGCTGTTCTTCGCATTGTCATCAGACACTAACTCCTTAAATAAGTACAGGCTTTATACTATGCCAGTATATATAACCAGGGTACTAGCTCCTGGATTAAGATGTTTTTCCAACTGAATTCCCGTATGAGCATAGAAATGACTGTAAAGTCTTATTAACCCTTGGCATTAAGAATGAATGCATCAAGGGTTAATAAGACCTAACGAGACCCTCAGAATTTCTTAAACACAATCTATGGTAAGGTCTGGATATAGAGAAACATCAATTAACAACAATAGATCATATGAAAGATCGTTACAGCTTACCTGCGCTTCCTCAATTGTCCATCCTTCTGCGGAACTTAGTTACAAATGCTTGTTACTCAACTTGAAGGAACAAGGCTGCTAAGTGGTTGTCTATACGGATGATGTAGCTATTGCAATATTTTAGAAAATTTCCTGCACCGTAATATATGGAATGTATAGTATGCTCGAATATATCTGAATATTCTACAGATTCTCATCAGGTCCTGTCCAATACGAAGAACCAATTTTTTCGCTGTGATTTAATCACTAATTTGTGTTTTTTTTTGGATAAAGTATAAAGCACCTCGGTCTTATCTTTGACAGTAAACTAAGCTAGATACCTTATATACAAGAAAGCGTAATCGCGAAAACGATGGAGGCTGGAATCCCATGTCGAAGATTAGCATCTTTGGATATTAGTGGGGGTTCTTAGGACCACACCTAGTCAAGTTCTAGAGGTATTTTCATTTCCCTCCCCTATTCTAGCCAAACAAATGGCACGAGCACAGTTATTAAAGGCTCAAAACGCAATAACACAGACCCATCGACTATATGCCATTTCGTTGCTATACTTAAATATTATAGACCTGGTTGAGAGAAGCAGTAATGATTTTCTTCACAGAAGGTTCTAAAAGGATGGAACGATTGGTTATTTGGTTGAAGCTTATATTGTCTCTAATCTATGGATGGCATAGATCATTTCAACATTCAGTTGGTATGGATGGCAGGATATTTCAATATGGGCGGGAATATAAAAGTAGATATAGATGAGCTCACTCATCAGAGCACTAACTGCCATATGGCGCCTAGCTGGATGGCTATTAGAATACCACTTACTTCTTGAATAATTAAATTATGCCCTCCCGCGGGTAGTAACATATAGACCAAAGCAACCGCTATCAAGGGGAGGAGAGGGTAGACCTACGCATTTGCATGCTGTATACAATCATCAACCTTTAGCGGGGTATTGGTGTATATATTCTTCTATTCGTACCCGGTTATGAATCAAAGCCGTCGCAAGTGCTTCTGTTTACACAAGCCTGATTATTTTTTTTGCACGAACACAATCAAATGAAAATATCAACCTTCACTAAAAAAGTACAGGTCTCTAGTATAAAGTTGGAAAAGAGAATAAAAATGTTCAAATGGACTTTTATGTTTACCAATACACTCTAAGGTCGATATTTTGATTTGATTGTGCTCGTACGTTTAAAATAAGAAGGCTTATGTACACACTCACACACTTTCGACAGCTTTGATGTCCTTACCTAAATACCAACACTAATGCTATATAGCCTAAAAAATGCATATAATAATTACACATTACCCCTCCCCAAATATATAGTTGGATCCGCCCATGGACCAAGGCTGGATATGAATTGTACGGATCTGTGTCTAGAGTATATGAGTACGGTTGTGGGAGTTGTGACGGAACACCCTCTCATAGCCAAACATGCGAGGAGACATCTCTTAAACGGGTCTCAATGAAATATTATATGCTTAAGGAGGAGATGAGTAGGCCAGATGTGACCTAGAACTCTATGGACAGTTATATGTGTAGGGTAGTCGAGTGTCAACTTTAAAACAATAAGCCAAACTCTTTTCAGTGTGACCACAATAGAGTATAAATCTAAAAGCACCTCCCAGGTGGCGCAGTGGTTAAAGCTGCGGTAATTAGAGCGGGAGGTACCGGGTCCGAATCCCGATAGGAGCAGGATGCAAAAGGAATTATTCACAATAAGATTACGATCGGTGGTGTGAATGAACACAACTTTGACCGCCTGTTGCAGTGCAGAACCCTAAAGGCTGGCATGGAGCTATGCAATGTGCTGATGGTTAGGAAAATCGGGCCTACAGCCGTACGTCCTCGAATTGGCTGTAATAGCGTTAGAAACAGATTAGAAAAAAAAAAGCAATCCACATACATCACCATACTAATCTAGGGTTAATATTTAATTTTGGCGTTCATTCGATTGATTTTGAGCCAAATTAATATTGAAAATGTATTTCATTAGAATTTGACTTTTGTATAACATAAAAAAAATGATACTCGAAGCATAAACAACAAAAACGGAATCAAAAACATAAACATTTCTTAAGAACATCTTAAATTCAAAGAATAAATGTAACGTATATGTTGTCTATATAGAGAGACTTTTGGACCATGCATAATATCATAATTTCAAATATTGTTTATTCGTCAAAAATACATAAACCGAACGTGACAATTTGTCGTATATTATGTATGCGCGGTACAGAAGAAACCTCGAATCTTATTTAAATGTCTCAATTATATATTGTTGTTGTATAAGAGATTAGAGCTTATATATAGCAAACAATCGAAATATAATATATCTATCGTCAATATATATATAGATATATATTGTGTCTAGTATATATATATATATATATATGCGGTGTGTGATCAGTGATCATATTATGATCTGTTACAAGTAAAATAAAACCTGGGGATCAATTACACCAGATCTATACGCTATATATGTAAATAATCGTATTAAATTATATTTGCGGCGCCAAATTGGCTATTATATGAATTTATAATTTTTGTTGGTTTAAGTTTTTTGATTGTAAAATAAAAAAAATTTTTTTTTTTGATGGGTCATATTCATATATAAGACATTATATGTGATATTGATCATTATATAAGATGATCATTAGTAGACTATTGGATGTATCAAATTTCCTTGTTGATATTGTGCTCATGTTTATAAACAAAACTAGATCGACGTGTATGTGTATGTATATATAGCGTGACCGGCCGCTTAATTATATGGTACTCGAAACTACTTACTGTGCGCGCGCATGTATAAAATTATATCTCGCGTGACTCCTAGGCACCGGCAAAATACTGGCGATTTTGTGACATTTGACGTTTCGAACATATAAATCGCGAGTGTATAAATTTTATCCAATAGTTTTAAACAAATTCGATTAATTATATATAAAATATTATATTATTTATGTCTTCCCAGTATATAAAAATCCGCGGTTTTGTTGTAATCCTGCGGTTGAATATTATAAATAATTCAATAAATTTATTTAACACTTTAAATAAACAAATTAAATATTATATAGTTTTATAACGAAACAACACGTTAATAACAATAATAATAATAAAAAAAACAAATCTTAAATGTTATTTAAAGAAACATTTAAGGTAACACTACAACACGGAGATTTTTTGTTATAATACACACACGGACAACAACAACGACTGTAACAGCTTTTTTTTAAGAATTTATTTATGAACACGATCATTAAAACATTGATCCCAACAAGATTGAAATAGAGATTCAGTTTTTAGATAAAAAATTTATAGGTTTTTTGTTTACTTTTTTGTTTTTGTCTTATCAAGTTTTTCTTATAAATAAGTAAATATATGTGTGTGTGTGTATCGAAAATAATTTTTATTTCTTGAAAGATTTCATTGAATATACTCGTATAATAAATAGAAAATAATTTTTATTGATTTTAAGTTTAAAATTGACGGATTTGGTAAAAATTTCGTTATGTGCTCTTGTCCGTGGTTCGATTGGTTTAGATTTATCGGGTCGTTTATACAGGGTGTCCGCCGGGAAGGTATACTACTTTGATTGTTTATAATTTTTGATTAAATGAAAGAGATTGGATCTTATATTGATAAATGTCCGCCTCTGTTAGCCTCACAAATGCGAGCCCTTTTGAGCACATTATTCATTACATTCTCACACATTTCACGCGGTATTTCAATAATTTCATCACGAATATTTTGTTTGAGTGGCTCAAGTGTTTCTGGTTTTTTTGTTGCATAAGCCTTGATTTTCAGATATCCCCATAAAAAACCCGGAGCAGTCAAATCAGGCGACCGTGGAGGCCAATCAACATCATCAATTTTTGAAATAACTTGTTGTGGATAGAGGTCTCGCAGTAATTCCATTGTAATCCTGGCTGTATGTGATGTGGCACCGTCTTGTTGATACCATATGTTAATCAAGCCCAAAGCATGTAGTTGTGTCGTTAAAAAATTTTCCATCATATCACGATATCGCTCCCCATTCACAGTTACCGTTACACCGTTTTCATTTTCAAAGAAGTCCAATGATTTCTCCTGACCAAATTGTACACCAGACTGTCACTTTTAATGGATGTAATGACTGATGAATAATTTGATGGTTTTCCATTGCCCAGAACCGACTATTCTGTTTATTCACATATCCATTCAAATGAAAATGTGCCTCGTCACTCATTGTGATTTTTTCATGAAAATCGGGGTTGTCATGGACGAAACTATTTCTTTGAAAACCAAGCTCCTGAGCACAATGTCGAATTGAAGTTGATGGATTGTTTTGAACACTTTCTTGAGCAGCAGTAATGTTTTCAGCCGATCTTGCAGTACGTTCATCAATCGATGATTGATTTTGATAAAATGTTTTAACGATTAAAACACGTTGTTTTTTTTGAATATTTTTCCATAACAAATTTGCCACGTGTCTATTTTACGACTGCACAATATGAACTGTCAAGACTAACGTTTATCATAATGGCGGCAAAACAAAGTAGTATACCTTCCCGGCGGACACCCTGTATATTTAGTGGGTACCTGATTCGCCGGTTGTAAGTTAATGGTTAAGAGAGTTGCTCATCACACCGTGTTCTCGTGTTCGATTAACTTGCACCCGCATGACATAAATTACGGTTGTGTGGAAAAAACATTCGTTGGGCGGTCCCACCTATACAATATCCACCAATCGTTAAAATGGTTCGTAGTGTCTCAGCTGGGACGTGGTAAGGGCCGTTTATGGGTTCTTAGCAATAGATTATTATAGCCTGATTGGGATGAAGTCAAAACAGTCCAGATACAGCTTCCTAGGTCAGATAGTTATAGTTATGCAGACAGTACAAGACTGGCAACTACAACTTGAAATTAAAATTGCAAGATACATACTGAATATGTATTTTTTTTTATTTTTTATTTTACGACTGAGTCTTGTACCGATTTAGTAATTTACATTGCATAATACGTATTTCATTAGTCGGAGTAATCACATGATTATCCCTAGTTTGGTCTAACTCCTCCTCAGATTTTTCGCCACAGTAGGTCTACTGACCTCCCGGTCGCGATAAGTTCAGCGGTTTGGTTCTTTGCAGTCTTCTTGTTGGGGTGGTAGTCAGCATACAGCGTATGTCCAGATTTCATGCTGGTACAGACGTTGTAGATGTTTTGTTGCATCGATCTTTAGATCTCGATGGAGGTTGTCGTTTCGAATGTACCTCGGTGCATTAACGATGCATCGCAGGATCTTATTTTGAACTGTTTGTATGATTTTGATATTTGTCTTCTTGGCACAATTCCAGAGTTGGCTGCCATATGGCCATACAGGTTTTAGAATTGGTTTGTATAACAGAAGCTTGCTGTGGGTCGCTAGTTCAGATTGTCATCTTAAGAGCCTTTCCTTTTTTTGTATTTTATATTAAGCTCATCTCTTTTCTTTTTTATGTGTTACTCCCATCTAAGTTTAGCATCTAAAGTCATGCCGAGATATTTAGCAGTGTTTGCATGCGCGGTACTACGAGTTTATGATTAACTTTCAGATTTGTAAAGTTCAGGTTAATAGCCCTCTGTTATTTACTAGTAGAGTCCTTGATGTTACTTGCTGTTGCAAGTATTGCCGTGTCCTTGTTACTTGCCGTGTCGAAAGTCGCCAATGTTGCTTCTGTAGTTGGTATATCTCTAGTATATAGAAGATAAAGCATTGGTCCAAGAACACTGCCGCTGTTATTCTTTTAAATTGGGAGTATTCATTATCATATCTTACTCGGAAGTGCCTCTCTGATATGTATGATTTTAAAATTTGAAAAAATTGCTCCGGAAGATCTCGATGAAGTTTGAATTCTAGCCCCTGGTGCCTTACTTTGCCAAATGCTTGCGCTAGATCAAGTAATACGGTTGAGCATATTTGTTTGTTCGTAGAATATTTTTCCCTAAATCCAAACTGATATGTGGAGATGAGATTCCTTTCTTCGATAATTGGTTCTAATCCTTTAAGAAGAACCTTTTCAAATAGTTTCGATAATGTTGGTAGCAGAGAAATTGGCTGTAGCTTTATCATTTGAAGGTTTGTTCGGCTTAAGTATCATATTATTTCTGCAACTTTCCATTGTCTTGGTACATATCTTAATCAAAATGCTGCATTAATTATATGCAATAGGTTCCTCAATGCTTTCTTTGATAACGCTTTTACTATATCTGACCCGTTATAAGATCATACTCTGGAGCCTTATGTGCATTCAGATTATTCTTGATTTCCCAATTAATTAATTTCCATGTTACAGTTGTAATTTTTATTTCATCCTGTTTATAAATCGAAGTAATATTTTCCTCTTCTGTTTGTTTGGAGTAGGGCTGCGGAATGTTTCTTCAAGGTGATTGACAAACAAATCTGCTTTTTGTTTAGCATTATACAAGCCCAATTTTCTCTATTTTTAATTGGAGGAACCTGGAGTTTGGGCCTTTTAAGGTTTTTAATTGCTTTCCATAATGAATAATACCTTTTTGCCCAGTTAGAGTGATAAGGTATCTTTTAATAGGTATTTCAATTTGTTACAATTCTTTCGTGCTTTTCTTTTAATTTTAAGAAGTTCTCTCACTTCTTCAGACGTAGGTCAAAGAAACAAAATGTTTCTTTGACCTACGTCTTAGGTTAATCGAACAGGTGATTTATATGGTTAAACTTCTTACACGTGTTAATCGGTTCGGATGAACTATAGTATAATAGTTTCTATATGTTCATTAAGCGCTGCAAGAACTCATTTCTTGTATGAGTACTTTAATTTGAAAATCTCCCATTCTATTGACGGTTCTTCAATGTGACCCAATAAAATGTTACCGCCAACCGAACTCTTTAAAAGCTCGCATCTACAATCCATGAGTTACTATAGAGGTTAAAGAATGCAGATTTTTATGGTACGGTAATTCATGAATATAGACTCCCAAGCGCATTTCAAAGCTTAATGATAGATACACTTTTTCTGAATACCTTAGGTTTACAAATGGTTGTATCATAAAACGAACTCCAAGCGGTAGCGCAGCGTATTCCAATTATGACCGCATGTATATGAGAAGTACAGAATCTTGATTGTCTCCAAGTCATAAATAACACCCTCCATCGTTTAATAAACCCCACATGGAATTAGATCCGCAGTAACTGATTGTTCTATGTCTCTTACTGTTCAAATTTTTCACGAAAGTAGCACCTTGGTCTTTGACCTCAGATATATACTGGATTCAATTCACGGCGGAATGATAAAGTCTTACACGTATTGATGCTCAGGATAAGATTATCTGAGTCCTATTGGAGTTTCTCAGCATCTAGTTTTCGATAGTACTCTATATTTTTCGAACGTCATCATTCATCAAACATTAAATTTTTTGAATTAAATGACCATATAAGTCGTAAAAATCCAATGGCTAAGATGGAAACCTGTGGAAACTCCATTATCAATGCATACAATTTGCTCACTTAACTAATATTTAAACCATGCGACACAATTACTTGAGAACCCAAATGAGTATAACCGCTCAAGTATACTTTACAATGGCTAATGAAGTCAAATTCATGTTGGTAAGGCAAAACATTTCGAGGCACCACTTGTTTGAAAGAATTGCATATTACAAGAACAAATAATTTTAGTACAGACGAAATTGACCCTCTCACACTCCTAAAAGTTGTATAACACACTGCTATTTCAAACAAGATGTTCACGATCCAGGTGACCCCGCAGTACAACAGGATCGGACTGAGTATTTAAAATTAGAATCTTTCATTTCAAAAAAAAAAATTCATAACGCCATACCTCAATTTTAATTTCATTTCATGCCTAGAATTTTTTTTAGATACAGATTTTCGCTGTGCTGTCACTAGCACAGTAGTTAGACATCATTAATAGTTTTCATCTGGAAGCAATTTGGTTCTGCACTCACTAATCTCGTTCTAGTTTGGATCTGTATATTTTTAGTGAATATATTCCCACACAATACAAAACCGTCCCAATGTTTCACGATGCTTGTATTCCTTAAGTTTTCTCCGGCTCCAATACGAGATTGTCTGTCTACGTTTCGGTGAAGAAATGAAAGGTCAGATGAACCATTATGCACCTTCAGAAAATTTTGCTAAGATGAATGTGCCGAGAACACCAAATTACGTATCATAATATTTCTGCAATCAAGGTCACTCGGCCTTCTATAAAGTGAGTTGTGGTTTCTATGAATTTTTAAGTTTTGTTTATCTGCGTTCGTGTACGAACTGACTCAATGTTAAAAAATTGCATTGAGTAGGTGAGCACATTTTTCTCACATGATGACAAAAAATTTTAACTCCCAATGTTCTTATAAGTTCTTATTTCTTCCCTCCTTTTTTTAAATTATCTGAGCTGGAACTAGACTTGTTGAATCGTTCTCTATATAATCATGAGTTAGTATCTTGCCCTATATCTTCGTTTTGATTTCAGGAATATTTTTCTACTGTGCGAGTTGAGCGACTATGATAATGTTTCACTTCATTGTCTAGTCTTATAGCTGCGACATTTTTTAAGGAACGCCTACATAGTTATATTTAATTTTCCAGGTTTACTTTGAAACTCACTAATGGTTCGTGAATTGACTTTATGATCGAAAAATGTAGAAGCAGTTTTCAAGCTAACGAAAATTGATTGATCTATGAGGGCGGAGTGAGAGTAAGATTTTTCCAATCCTTCAAAATAGGCATGTATTGCATCGATCTGCTCATTAGAGCCGAATTTCTACAAGTCCGAAAACAGGAAAGAGTCGCAGGACTCCATGGAGAATATGGTGGATGTGGAAGCTATTCGAAACGTAATTCATGGATTTTGGGCCTGGTAACTACACACGTTTGCACCCGAGCAGTGTCTTGATGAAAGATAATCTCTTTCTTCGCCAAACGTGGTCGTTTTTCTTTCAATATGTAGCTAAACAGCCCAATAAGTTACAGTAACATTCGCCGTTGACTGTTCTCCCCTTTTGAAGGTATAATCGATGTGGATTTTGCCGCGTGCATTTCAAAAAACTGTGTCCATGACCTTGCCTTCTTCGGCCCAGATTCGCCAATATAGAAATCCACTCTCTAGACTGTTGTTTGGTCTACGGTTTATAGTGATTGAGCCATGTTCCATCCACAGTTATGAAAAGATACAGAAACACCTTTTTATGCCCTGCCTCTGAAGCAGTCGCACACGTGCTGGGACACGGACAGCTTTTTCATATTGAAATTTTCGTGTAACATATTGCACACTCGTTCATCTGAGATGCGACGGATGTTGTGAACCATGGTGGTGTGGTGACTTCGTTTGGGCGTCTTGAGCGTTCGGCTTCAGTTGTGCTTGTACGACCACAACGAAAATCAGTAAACCACTTGTTGCAAAAAAAACAATAAAGTTCTCCGTTGACTTCTCACTCCGCTATCGTATTTTGAATTATGAAATTTTCGGCCAAGTAAGAAATCGTCTCTTAGGTTCATAAATACCAATAGGTTGGCTTACTTGTCGAGATCTGCAGGAGTGATACACCCTGTATTTGTCTCTGTACTTAATATAATACGTGATTGGATTGAATGGCAACGGAGTGAAAGAGATACTTGATCCACTGGAAAAGTGTTCAATTTACGGTCTCAAAATCAATGAATCCAAAACCCAATATCTGATCTCTGGTTTTCGAGACCAAGACGATAATTATTTCAGTAGTAGTAACCATACGTTTGAAAGAGTAACGAGATTTAAGTATCTTGGATCTCTCGGGCTTTATATCCTCTAGTTCCACTTCTGACATCAAAATATCCTGCAAATTTTGGTTTCAGACCCGTTGTCATGTATGGATGTGAGAGTTGGATCTTGACGGATGAGTGCGAGAGATGGCTTCTAACATTCGAGAGAAGAATCAGGCATGTGATATATGACCCAAAACGCAACGTTGATGACATAAAATGTGTTCTGTTCAATCACGAGATCAGGAATTTAATGCGAATTTCTGATATCGTGCATGAAGTCAAACGACAGCGAGTACGCTGACTCGGTCACGTTCTACGTAGAGAGTGATCTGGCATCTTCTGGTTATCTGGAACAGTATGAGGAGCTGGCTCGTGATCGAAACCGCGCTGGAGTCGGCTTTGATATGACTCTTATTGACACACCGATACAGTCTACTTTCTCTACATCCATATGGATCGAGTCCACAAAAACCTCTAATTTAATTAACTTGTCAATTATTTTAAGACACACCCGCTTAATAAAATGATCTGTCGCTCGCATATGCGTATATCCCAATTATATTCTATAACAAAACCTTTACTGCTTGTGTACCTATATGGCGCTATATTAGAAAACCGATTTTTATTATTTTCCCAATAAAAAATCAATAAACCGATGAACATAAATGTCAAACGATTTTATTGTTTGTATATACAAATATGTGTTTATATACGAAAGCTTATCTCGGCATGATATCACCCCCGCATGTATACGAAGCATATATGAGAAAATGAACTTTCTTATCAATCATCGAAATCGTATATGTGGTATATATTGTCTTAAGACCTCCACCTCCTCCTCCGTAAATTTATTTTTGGAAAATAATCATAATTTTGAATAAAATATTTCAATATTTACGATAATTGACATTTACAGAATTAATTTTTGGTTTTTTTTTTGATTAGCTTTAATTTTTTTTTTACCTTCTAAATTAATTAAATTAAACACTTTGATTTACAGCTATTTTTCGATTATTTATTATTTAAAAAAAAATTCTTATAAAATTATTTTTCATTTGAAAAATAAAAAAAAAACAAAATAAATAAATAAAACTGTGAGAGATTTCGTTTATCTTATGTACATATATTAATGTTTTGTCTTTAAGATGTAGAATTTTATTTTTATTTTCTCATCTATTTGTTTTATATATGAGTAGACAAAACTCGAAGACAATAAAATAAAAAATTGAATATAAATTATATTTTTATTATACAAGATCTAAACGACTCGATTTTTTTTTTCGTTTTATTTTTGTATTTTGAAGATGCTCGAGATGAGATATGAAACTTAATTTGGGATTTAAATAGAAAAAATAAATTAAATAAGGGATATACCTATACTAGACAAGGTGTCTATTTAAATTAAATTAATTTTTAATCATATTGTGGACGGTAATATATGTATATTTTTATCAGATTTTACTGGCCAGTGTCAACAATTTGACTCCATCGGCTTCGGTCACGAACCAGCTCTTCAATTGTTGTAAACAATAAGAAGATGCCAAATCGCTTTCTGAGCCTTCATCGCTGACAGCGATGAAGGCCCACCGAAAAGCGAATATCCCTTTAAAGATCGTTGTATCATTCGGTTTAGATCACGCAGAACGTGACCGAGCCAGGGTACTTGCTGTTGCTTTGATTTCATGAACGATATCAGAACAGCATGAATAGAACAGCATGATTCTTCACTCGAATGTTAGAAGCCATCTTTCGTACTCATAAATTACAACGGGTCTGATCAACTCTCTATACAATTTCAGGTTATCCGTATCTGCAAGATATTTTTATTTCAGAAGTGTATGTAGACGATATAATGTCCGATTAGCAGCGGCAAGACAAACCTTGATATTCTCTCCCACACTATTTTCGTGAATAATGAGAGATCCATGATACTTCAATCTCATCACTCCTTCAAACGTGTGGCTACCACTACTGAAATCAATTGCGTCTTGGTCTCTATTTTAGGAAATTGAAATATTTTTTATTTAATGTGAAGTACATACAATGTTCTGAATAAAACGTCCAATTTTTGGGAACTTTTGCCACTTAATCAAGTCGTATGTCCTGAATAGCACGTTCAATATTGACTTTTAAAGCTTAAAGAGAGTTTGATTTATTGCTCAAGACCAATGACTTCAAATAACCCGACAAGAAGTAGTCTAATGGTGGTAAATCATAACTTCTTGGAGGCCATTACTTAGAGGCACGTAGCCCCATCTTGTTGGAACCAAATGTTGTCAAGATCAACTTCTTCCAATTTCGGCCATAAAAAGTTGGTTATCATCGATCTATACCATTGCTAGTAATACAATCAGCAAATTCACGACGTTTAAGGTGCTCCAATGACTTCACTTCTTGAGAGAGAACAATTTTATTGGGATGCAAACCTAAATCCTTTTTCAAAATTCGCCAGGTTGTGGTTTGAAATAGTCTCAATTCTTGAGAACGTCTTGGAATCCTCAAATTGCGGGGACAGCTCATCTCCTTGTCGAACACCAAAAGTAAATGCATAAATTATCGACAGAACTACATCTTTCACAGATGTACGCCATTCTTCGGTTTTCCTATAAATATTCGAGCGCATCAGTCTGTCATAGACTTGCTTGAAATCTAGGAATACCTCGTGTACATCGCGAGATGTTTCGTAGTATTTGGAAAGAATCATCCGTAGTGAGAAAACTTGATCGCAGTGACTGACTGATTTCGGCTAAATCCTTCTTGGTGGTAACCGATAATTTCCTCCGCCAGTGGAGTAATTCTTCCCAAGATAATGTGTGACAGTACTTGGAGAGCTAATACCGTGATATTTCTCGCACTTCAAGCGATCACTCTTCTTGAATATTGAGAATAACGCGGCCACTTTCTATTCTTGAGGCATGACTTCATTTCACCATACCAACCGAATAGGGTCAGTTCCACAAAGTTAGCCCTCCGAATATCAAGATCTTTGAATTAATGCAATCAACGTATGGCTAATGATTTTTCTTTAATCTCTGCATGGCCATGGTGAATTCCTCATATGAAAGTTCCTCAATGAAGATCTCTGCGGTTTGTATTTAAAGGTATTCAACTACAGCTTGTGATATATGTGGAACATTAAGTTAAGGCCAGAAAAATTTTTACGCCATTTATCGAGTACCGCATCGACGTTAAGACAGAGGTTTCCATCCTGACACTGAATGGCAGATGACCGAGATCATAACGTATGGTTCAATTCGGTGATATTCCTTTAAAAAAACAGCGCAAATTATGCTCATTGCTGAGTTGTACTTTTAAGACCTTCACTGCTTCGTTTCTCCTCGCAATTTTAAACTGGGTATATAGGCTTCATTATGGACTATATTTCGTTGCTCAACAGCAAGACGACACTCCTATCAAACCAATCATTCTTGGGCTTAGTTTTCACTATACGGAGAATGAGCTGGGCAGCATCGACAACCGAGGTTTTCACTACTTCCCAGACACTGTTCACTTCTTCAAGTTAAGCGGTGGTGTTCGCGGCCACTCATAGACATTCAACAACTCGGTCGCATTATTGCTTCGCTTGTCTTAATTGGTCACACAGTAAACAGATTCTAAGAATGTATTTCAGTGATCCGAGTTTGAATCAAGTAGTTCATATACTGTCTACATCCTTGCTCTTCGTTGCCAAAAACGCTCGTTTACTGAGCCAATCGTGAAAAGCTGTTCCTTCGACACTGTGCACATGGAAGACGTAATCAATCCGGTTGAAACATCGACAGGAATTTAACCATTACCAGGCGGCTACAGGTTTTGTTAAAAAATCATCAGTCCGTGGCCAACTGCAACTTCTCCACATATAGCGCAACGGTTTCAGATATGCGTTGTGTTCATCTACAGCTGTCGATCTCGGATTATTCTGCTGACCGGCGGTTTTCGTCAAACAATACCTGCCATTATTGTTTTACGAAAATCGCCGGCCAGCAGAATCATTGCTCCACCATAATATCTTGAGTCACTTCGTAACTCCTTCATCGTTCGATTGAATGCTTACAATGATCGTTCGTTCTATGATGTTCAATGATGATTTTTCATTCTTGCTTTATCTTGACCATCGCCAAGTTCTAAGCAACTGAGTACACTAGTTTATTATTCATGTGGATATTCATCGTCAGCTTCAATGCAGGATGTGCCGTCCGGCCGCAGTCCAGGAATAGGGCTACAATCTCCCGATGATGCAACAGTTAACACTACTTGAGCTATTAACACTACAATGCACACAATTCGGATATCATAAAACAGTGAATTCCAAATGATAAAATAAATTTAAAAAAAATAATTAAAAAAATGCCTAGGTCTACGTATAACGTCATCTACTGGGTTGTGGCATCAATAATCACATCGCAGCGCCATATCTTACGTATCTCGTTAACATTGTGTTAGATCCATGATCAATATACAGGGTATCCGCCGGGAAGGAATACTACTTTGTTTTATCGCCATTTTGGTAAAAGTTAGTCTTGACAGTTCATATTTGACAGTCATGAAGTAAACACGTGGCCAATTTATTATGGAAAAATATTCAATTCGACGCCATGCTCAGGAGTTAGGTTTTCAAAGAACAAGTTTGGCCACAATTTTGCACAAGGATTTGCATTTGTTTTCATTTAAGATTCAGTTGACACAAGAGCTTCTTCCACAAGACTATTTACGCCGCCGTACATATGCCAATAGGATGGTACAGCTGGCCCATGACAATCCCGATTTTCATGAAAAAATCATAATGAGTGACGAGGCACATTTGAATTTGAATAGATATGTTAATCAACAGAATAGTCGGTTCTGGGCAATGGAAAACCCTCAAATGATTCTACATTCACTTTTACATCCATTTAAAATGGCAGTCTGGTGTGCAATTTGGTCAGGAGGAATCATTGGACATTACTTATTTGAAAATAAAATCGGTGTAACGGTAACTATGAATGGGGAGCGATAACGTGATATGATTGAAAACTTGTTAACGCCACAACTGCATGCTTTGGGCTTGATTAACATGTGGTATCAATAAGACGGTGCCACATCGATACAGCCAGGATTATAATGGAATTGTATATTTCTCTGGCCTCTCTGACTTGTACGAATTTTGATGACGACCGATAAGATCTCACGTCTATGTTTCCAAATGGATGTTTTTAAGAGGAAAGAATGTGCTTGCCACTTTGAGACCATAAGCGATCGCAAAGTACATCATTCTTTCCCCATTTTCGGTCGCAGTTTCGTGTCGGGAGTACGGACCTATATTATTGCATAAGTCGGTTTGATTTCTGCCAGCTCTAGCATTAAAGTCACTAATTACCAATCGAACATGGTGCTCAGGTATAGAACCAATCAGATTATCTTAATTATTGTAAAATGAGTCTTTATCTAGCAGGTCGTCCACCCGCCCAGATCCAACTAGATGAAGTCGCCTCCTATGTATACGACAAGCTCTGGACACTGTGGTGGTATATATTCAATGGGTCGTATTTTTCGTTCGAAACATGGATACCCCCACCCACAGGGCTTAATGTATCCAATTGCCAATTTTAACACGGAGCCAAATACATAAGAATCGATGTTTTTAACTACACCTACTCAAATAACCGCAATTAATCTAAATATACAATTTAAGCGCCTCCAAAAAAAAATACAAATTAATTTCCTCCTGTCATCTCACTGTATATACGATTATTCATTATTAAAACACATATTTTGGTAACACTACACCACTGTCATTATTTTCACCTGTGAAAAGCTGTTAATTATCATCCGTCTATATACAATCTTAAAGCTAGATTTATACAACATATGCGGTATGCCAACTAAACATCAGCATCTTTGTAAATTTTTGTTTCTTATTTGTATTGTCTACGAGCTGAAGACTTTATACCAATATTTGCTCGTTGCCAAAAAGGCGTCATTTAGATTTCTATTTTATTTTTTATATATATGTTGAAGAGCTGAATAAGGACTCGTCCATCCTGTATTTGTTCAAACATAAAAATACCAGATTTATTTTCGAAAAGTGGAAAAGGATGCAAATATTTATTATGATTTTATGTTGATGGAAGTTTAATGTTATGCAAAATGCTATATAGACATATAATACGAGTCTCTGTCTACATCGATATTGTTGTTGGTTCGTTGCCATTTGGTAAACAATGAATTTATACTCGTTTATATATAAAACAAACTGAAAGCTACTTTAAAAAAAAAAAATGACCCGTCAACATAATTTTAGAACATAAATGAAATGTTTTAATCAATGACAGAATTCGTCTAACCAACCATATAGACATATTATATATGATACGAGTATACCAACCGAAAAATAAAATTATGAATAAAAGCATAATTCATTCATTAAATTTGATCGTGATGTTATATATTATAACCCGCGAGTTGTGTGGTCAAACCAAAATTTATATTGAGCTATATATAATATAGTCGTTCTCGATGTAGCTCATAATAACATGAGTACTTTAAGGATTAAAATATAAAATCATAGCTAGTCTACACTAAACTAAACGTATATGCTAATCGAGGGTTATTGAAGACGTTTATGATGAGTAAGAGCTCTTAGAATTCGATCGACTCAAGGCGAGCAGGATCAGGCTAAGCTAAACACTGAACTGACTACGAGTTTTCAATAGGCGAGGATCGCTATAATATAACTACTATAAAAATGCTTAAAGTCTGCCAACATCTGGTGGCACAAGGGAAGAATTGCGGGATTTATTTATTTATGATCAGTGATATAATGGAAAATGTCTACGACCTTGCCAACATTCCACTGTTTGACTAATTGGTGTACCAATCTTCCATATCAGACTGGAATATAGAGTAATGTGCAGAAGCTGATTATGACATAAAGTTTTATTAACACAAATTCTCTTCTTCTCAAGTTTTCCCGTTACTCTGGCTTGATTGGGCGTCATCACTTCCCAAAACGAACGCCCTCAATCACGAAATTGTTTTGTCTTACGAATGAGTGTTAAAGTATCCCAATAAGAACGAACATCGAAAGCAATGAGTTTGTGGAGAAAATATATGCACGATCGGAATTCAACCGATTTTGTTTTGATTTTGTAGGTATGAACAACCCATAACGATACTATGTTGCCGTTTGGTCAAGATTATACTTGAGGTGCAAAACTACAAAATATAAGATAAAATAGAACATAAACATAAGATCTATAGTAGTTCATTGTTTGGTACTGCGCTCAAACACTATACAAAACGACCCATCATGACCCATAAAGCGATCGAAATTCAAAAAATGAGAACTCTCTGAGAGAATTAAATAAATTACAGGTATAAGTAATTTGAGGCAAATACAGAATGAACTCCTTGTCAAGTAGATTCACACCCGGCCATAGCTCATGTTTAATGAGCTCATGTATATTGCGATTTAACAAAAATGATAACATTTTGGAGCTTAAATCCCAGAGTTTTTCAAAAGCTTTCTATACGTTGCGTGCTGTATCGACGAATTTTGCAAAGAATTCGTTAATCGAAGAATTGTCCCCTTTTACAATGCGGTTTTGTTTAAACGTTGTTGATAGTCGCTCCTTCTCGTTTGGATACTTGAACACACCATTAAGTATATATTCAAAGGAAATAAATATTTGCATTGGCTTTATATAAATCTCCTAGAATTGTCAAAAGATACCAAAATAGGCAAAGGTGAACTGTATACAGTTACAAACTCTATAAGCCGAAAATTTATCAAAAACCTATAGTTCAACGTTTTCCATCTTAAGACACGAGGCCGGGAGTTTGATAAATTGTCAGACTTTCCAGCAAAAATTATCCAATCACCAAAGTATATACTCCCTATCAATGTAACATTATCAAATGTTGAATTTTCCAAAAACCAATATGCACCATGTGTCCATCTTCCAGTTATACATATTTTGGCAAAAATCCGCAGTAAGAGGCATTCACGAGAATAGTACATGACTTTCTTTTACAAGATGCTCTTACGACTTACAGAGAGTATATTCCGTATTAAATCCGTTCGATTTTATTGTTTGACCATACTTGAGACTAAAACTTGCACCACACCACATACAAATTTCGAGTTAAAACGTGTTGCTATTGTCTAAATCTAGCGGGTCTCCATAAAGACTTCGAATTGCTTTTGATAACTAAGTAAATGTGTAGAGTTATTTAAAGGATGCTTATGCATTTAAAGTCGCATACACAGTATATTTGGGGTTTTTTATTGTTTAAATTTTCTGGTACCCATTGAGATATCGCACTCACTGCCACAAATGCCCCATATGGTGCAAACCTATAGGATTTCATCAAAGCGCGCACAGGTACGCTCTGCGACCTTGGCAAACTGGAGCAGTTTGAACCAGGGTAGAGAAGACATTCGATTTACAGGATATACAAGGGATCTTATGCGGTCGAAAGCCGGACAACTGCTGATGAAGTGTAGGCTATCATCAACATTCTCAAAACATTCGTCACATACGACATCGCTGGCAAGTCCTATGCGATGAAGATGACTTTTGAAATGGCCATAGCCAGTAATTAAAGAAACCAGTATTCTCAAACTGTTATTTTGCAATGGAAGAATGTATAGTTGGTCAGCTTCACGTTAAGCACCTTTACAAAAGTATTTCACCATACAACAAATAGGGGTGGATAACCACATCAGCTTTAGTTTCGATAAGGCAACGGTTTTGATTGTTTTTTTTACTATATTTGTTTAAGGGAGCAGCTGGTTTAGGGCCTACGAAAAATAAGCGAAAACCAGTTTTAGCCAAAGTGTCTACCCACATGACCGTTATCTTATTGTTAAAACCAAGGAGGTTCAACAATTACTTACAATCCCCTACCAGTTTAGAGCTAGTTCGAGAATTGTTCAGTGAGTTAAGAACAGTTTTACTATCCGTACGAAATACAATCTCTATGTGAAACTTTATGGTTAGCTCATATAACTTGTTCTGCAAAACATTTTGTAACTCGGAAAAATTGGAATTAAAAATTATAAAAAAAAAAGTTTGAAGTTCTTTGCAAAAAAGGACGGTTGACATGCCTCTAAACGCTAGAAAATAAACAACGATTTAAGCCCGAAAACAATCGATAGTGGTATAAACCCTATATAGGTTTGATACTAAGTATAATGCTTTCAAAGTGAAGATACTTATATAAAGATTCATAATGATTTACAAGGTTAGTCGAAACCTTCATCCCAAATAATGATGCATTTCTTGGGAAAAAACGATCTATATGTACTACATTTCACACAAAAATGTGCTAAAACGATATATGAACAGACTATGAACAGAATCGATTGGTACTGTTGTAGCATATCTGGCCATATATGACACTATATGGCTTTATATTAAAAAACAACGAGAGTGAAGTTTAAATCTGTCCTAACTTTTAATTTTGTGATTGTGTAAGTAAACATAGAACATAATCGTTATTATGAACATATGTACTCTTTATTAAACATATCAAATATCTCTCTCTCTCTATGTCTGTCTCTGTGCAACAACAATTTAAAACACTGCAATATTCCATTTTATTCTTGTTTGACAAAATTAACTATCCTACCGCCCAAATGGCGCAGTGGTTAAAGCTGTGGCAGTTGGAGCGGGAGGTACCGGGTTCGAGTCCCGATAGGGGCAGGTTGCAAAAGAGATTTATCACCACTTGATTACGATCGGTGGTGTGAATGAACACAACTATGACCCCCTGCTGGAGTGCAGAATCCATGGGCCGACCCATCTTCCATGTCAGTACTATAGGCTGGCATGGAGCTATGCAATGTGCAGATGGTTAGGAAACTCGGACCTATAGCCGTACGTCCTCGATTTGGCTGCAAAGCGTAAGGACGTAAATAAGCGAACCGCGAAAGAGTTGGGAGTGCCTTGAGCCCCAAAACAGATGGCATAGAAATAAAATAACGAAAAAAAAAAACGACGAAAATTATCTATCCTGTTGAACTGCCTAGATACAACTCTTGTACCTTAAGATCCCGTACAACATTTCAATAACAGTCCGTTTGAATATTTATATGAGATACGACCCTTACGACATCCATGCTCCGTTGTTAAGTACATTTCATATCGAATTTGAATATCAAAAATATGAAATGTAGTTGAAAATGATACATCAATGTCTTAAGGGTTGTATCCCCTATATATTCAAAAAGACTGTTACTGAATAGTTGTACAGGGGATCCCTATCTAACCAAAAATATGTTTCTCCACATGGGTATAGCTTCTGGACTGACATTATATAATTTTTTTTTCATATTAAGACTAAATTTAATAAAATAAAATAATAGAATAAAACGATTACAGAAATCCCGAGGAATAGGAAATTTCCGATATTTTGAAATTCATATGGGCACCGCCCGGGCTAACATCACAAATATACATTTTTGGCTTAAATACTCTTAACTGAGCTTACAATAAAAAGGCCACAGAACGAGGCTTAAGCTCATTAATCAACGCTTCATATGAAATTCACATAAGTCAAATTTTGCTACAGATCCAAAATGCCCTAAATCAAAATCGAATTCAACACACAACAAAAAAAACCAACCGGTGATGCACTTTTTCAATGTCTACTGTAAAAATATTCATTCATTCAAAAATCGATTTTTTGTTTTTTTTTTTTTATAATTTTATGAACGAAAAATAATAAAAAAATGTTGAATCTGCAACAAATCAATATTCATCCGATATCTCGCTCCAACATCAAATTCGAACTCATTCTAACACACTGCACAAACACAATTTTATTATCACATAAATTATTATTTCCATTCCATTCTCTCCTTATCCCATTCTATCGACGAACGTGAACATCCCTAAATTTTATTGTTTGTGTAATGCCTATACCAAGTATATTTTGCACAAGTGAAATTCACTAAAATAAAAAAAAAATTATGAATGAGATAAAAAATAGATATGAATGCGATTCATAACGAATACGATTTTATATTGGCTAGAGCGAGATCAGTGTATGCGTAATAAATAAACAATGTAGTAAAAAATTACAAACAAAACAAAAAATATTTAAAAAACAGGAATTTTGTTGTTTTTTTGTTTGTTTTTCTTTAGTTTCATTTTAACTGTGTTGTTAAGAGGAACGATAGTTTTGACTTGTAAGACTTTTTGTTGAGCAAAGTTAAGAAAAATTTTTGTTTTATATAGTGAATGTGTGTGTGTGTCTTCTTATAAATTAATTTTGTATTTTATATTATTTTGATTCGTGATCTTTATCGATCGCAAGAAATAAAAAGTTTTCTTATATATACATGGTTTGTTTGTGGTTTTTAAGAAACTTGGATACTTAATAAATTTTAATTTCGAGACAACAGAAAAAGTGAGACTTTTGGTTATTTATTGTATAGTTTAAAATAAATTGTGTTAAATATAATTAATTAAATTTAATTTATAAAAAAAAATATATTTTTAATTGTTTTAATATGTAAGTAAGTGTGTTAAAAATATAAAATAGTGTTAGTGCTTTATACATAGATATATGTGTGCAATAAATTAATTATAATTAAAGATATATAATTAATAATTTGATCCACCCTCAAATGATGTTATCAATATTATAACAAAAATTACGTATACATATTTTGTTGGTTGATAAATAAATACAAATTTATATATGAGATGGTGACACTAATGCCATGTAGTTATTTATCAGCATCCCGCTGTGGATTGATTGATAAAATGATAGACTCTAAGGTATTAAAAAATTAACGATAGAATGTGTACAAAATACAAATCTCACCAATAAAATTAATTTATTGAAATTTTTAATTTATTTATATTATATATGTGTGTGTGTGTGTGTATACTGAGATTATTATTAATTTTATATAATTTTTTGTTGTTTTTTGTCATCTTATCTTGATGTTAGAAAATTAGAGAGATAAATTTTTTGTTTGGTATCCATGATTGTTTCTAAGAAACAAAATTAATGAAACTGTTTGTGTGTGTGTGTGTGTGTAAAAATGGTTTCCTGATTACTAATGAGATCATGCGTGATTGGCACAGTGTATTTGTTGTTGGGTTTTTGTTTGGAATCCTGACAGCAACCGACGGTAAAAATTGGTGATAAATTATTTAAAACCTGGTGACCCTTTTGAGTATATACAAGATTTAGGTCTACAAATTTTATACACAACTCGATATATACACTTGATTTGTTTGAGGTTCAAAAATGTTATTATTTTAAAATCAGTCGACTAACTGATGTGTGATGATCGGTATAAGGGTGTTGAAAATTATGTCGTTAAAACTCATATATAGTCTTGACAAATCGATAACTATATGGGTACATGGATGGTATTTTATCCAGGATGTGTATTCATCTGGGCTTATATAAAATTTGTATACCGCATAAAATGAGCTCCACAATACTGCCGGTTTCTCATTTTAAGATCTGATATAGATCGAGGGTCTGAAGCGTCTACGCACCAGGTAAAATTTCAGAGTTTTCATTTTTAATTTATGGGATTTAAACTGATTCGGCGAATATATCAGCCATTTCGTTAACTTAGATTGATTTTCGTGGTGTGATTGAAGCGGTTAGTGTTCCAGTGTGATGCCCGGTTTTCAATGTGTTTCATGGTTTTACAAACCTGGAAAGAAATTTAATTTTTATACGGTTTTATGTATTTTTGAATTCGATGAACTGCACATCTTCATTACGAATAAGCTTAAAGCCCAAAATGGGATGTGCAGTTTATAAAGTTATTGGAACTAATTTATTGTAAATAAAAGTAAATAAATATGTGAGTGACGATTATACTAACTGGTTGAATCGAAAAGATACGGTTGATTTGTCTTGATTGCCGAATCGGACACAAAACTCGGTTGTCACGATAAGAAAAAGGTTATAAATCCCTATGCTTGACGTATATCCATAGTCCGAACAATGCAGCTATAATTGATGAAGAACCAATAAAGCTGAAAGCTATATATAGGCAAAAGAATCGAAACACAAACCGTTTGTGCCAATATTTTGACTATTTCGGTGCTCCAATTATGTTTTTTCCATTTAATTCCAACGCTCAAAATATCTAATCGTAACCTCATGTCAAAGGATTATTTCTATCAGTATAATCTATAAAAAAATATTCTTGTCTTTTAGCGTCCCACATCAGTTCTTTACTCCGATACGAAATCATAGTTTTTCAACTCGAATTTTCATTTGCTTAAACAGAGTGTTCGCCTGTTTTAGGTTTTGTTTTAAAGTTTGCTCTAAAACTTTCAATATTAATTTTATGTCTATGTATAAAACCTCTCGCTGAAGGCTTTTGCAAACATCTCAACCATCTGATTTATAAAATAAATATTTGGCTTCACACGATTTCGAAATATATTTTTTTTTAAATGTTTGACCAAGACTTAAATCGAATTTCTAAACCGCGAGTTGGAGTTTATACATATATATAAGCCGTCTATAAGCCGATATTTTTGTGTAACTGGCTTAAATGGGAGTGTTAATCGACGAACGAAAGTCTCACAATCAATTTGATCTAAATCTTGATACATCTCTTGTTTTCTAGCAGATAATCGTTATTTGAAAACGTGATTTACACACCGAGCTCCGGTTGATTACGAGATCATGAATATTGCTCGATTAAAGTATGCTGGCTCGATAACATTCTGCCTGCTGATTAAAGATGAACCTTTTGTTACGAAAACCGATATATCGTCTGGTTCTTGCCGTATTTGTTAGGAGCTGTGGATTAGCCATATATAAGAGCTTTCTATCTTTAGTTTGCGATCTTAGTTTGTAATCTTAACTGGTTCATCATAATTCGACCATTTATAGTAGTTACTATAATATTTAGTCCCGAGCTTTTTCTAAATGTAGTCAATTTTTATTAGATAGTTCGTGAATTTGTGAATATAGTAACTTAAGAGGTTCAAAAGTATAGCAAAGTTTTCAGATGTTCACTTTACTCTTCTAGAGTGATCGATAACTGTTGAATCGGGTCAATATATATAACTTATATACAATTTAAATGGAAGGGGTTAATTAGACGTTAATTTAGTTTCGTTCAGATTAAAATATAATCTGAAGCCCTAACGCATGTTTACCCACAACTGCTCGAAGTATTTTGAACTGTAAAAACTCTAATGCCGCATGCATCAGAACAAAATTATGGTTGATGTATGTTACATTACGATTGCTATAATGTTCAACGAACTATTAGAAGCTTTCACTATTAGAGATATCATCGGAAGCCTTATTTACATTGAATCCCATATAGTTGAGCTTTTTGGGGGATCTTTCAGATATAGACGGAAGTTGTACAATGGCAGGTGAAAAAAAATCGAGTACATTTTTCTATAGAGAAAACAGAACCAGATCGTTAGTGTTTTTCATTGTTTATGAACATGGCCATACCTTACGGCAATATCTAATGCAGATAAGCTTGGTCGAACTCAACAAACATTATTTTATTTTCTTTATTATTCTCTTTCTTATTTTGAAATAAAATAAACTTTAAACTTAAACAGTTCCGTAAGACTCGTCAGATTTCAACATTCAGAAGTGGACGACGCACTGCCGTTCATTACTATACTGATCGAGAGTTTTTTGCAAAGCCTTAATCTTTCGTATTTCATTCTTCAAAAAACCATTAAGTGAATTAATTATAAAGTGATTTGATCAGTTTCGACTCATAAGGGATGTCTTAATGTTTTAACACTGTCGGAGGTATTATATATCGTTAAGTCTCGGTAGCGGTCTTCATTTTATATATCGCGAACTATTACTTTGTTTTGGAACCTCTGTGTTATGTTAATATTCATAATTTTCTTGGTCCATCCCAAAAGCTGTATAATAATCTATGGCGTGAAAGCCGTAAACGGCCCTAACTGCCTCTCAATTGCGACCTTATACGAACCATTAAAACGTATTGCGATGCACATTCTAGGAGGTCACAATATGAATGCTTTTTTTACACATGCAATCGCTTTTATATCATCCGGTGCATGTTTATTTTTGGTCAACGGCGAGAATAAAACTCGAGACCGCACGGCGTGATGAACCGGCAACAAGCTGTATACCGTAGGTCAATATAGGTTTTAATATTTGCGATTTGTAACTTCTATACTTCATTGTTGCCTATTATACCAAAATCACTGTATCTTATTGGTTGTATGTCCCGAGTAATATGTAGCTACAAGACAAGGCCCAGTATGTCCAGAAAATCGGATTTTTTTTCTACTTTCTAGTTATGGTATAGTGATTGGTTTTCTCTTAAATCAGCCGTCAGAAAAAAGATCTCTTTTCATCAGTATAGGCTTCATTCTATTCAGGAAATATTTTTACAAGTTTCGATATGGTTTTCACCACGTTGGAACGTCTCAATATACATCAAATCGTTTCGCAATCTATATTTTAGGTATACTTCGAAGAGATCGGTCCATAGGTTGGTTTTAAAAAATTCTATTGTAATAGTTTGTTTATAAGCACTTCCGAACGCTGCGGACCGAAATGTTACCCAATTTTATTGTGTTTTACTAAAAGTAAGGTCATGTAAAAATCTAGAAATTAATAGAACAAGGCTTTCATTAAGGAACATCCAACTCAGTCTCCTTTCATGATAGTAACCAAGTGATCTGGGACATCAAGTCCCATTGTCTTCAATGTGACTTTTATCCCAGTGCAATAGTGGTCGACATATCACTTCTTCAATATAACCTTATTAGTTCCATTGACCGTTACATAAATTGTGACAAGCATTAAAATTCTGTACCCAAATCTTTTTAGAATTTTTGATCATTGTAGACCAACTTTGTACACCTAAGCTACAATACACTATTCTATCTATTGATGCTGCTACTATTTTATGGTGTTTGCAATGCTCATTTAAACGCTTTTCACTGCAATGAGACAATTGATCAACATTTATTAATTATTCGACCTAATTAATTAATCCAAACGAAATATATACTAGATTCGGGGTTTTCAAACTATACAAACAAACATGTAAATACAACATACGTAATCCAGAAGTATTTAAACAATTTTTTTTTTGGCTAAAACGAGGCATCTTCTTAAATTACAAAACATTCTTCTAACAAAAAAAAAATGTTTAAGATAAAAAATTTTGCCGGCACATATGGTGTGTAGCTAGTTAGGTCGAACACAATTTTTGTTGGTGTCATACCATTTTGGTGTTGTTATAGTTGTGTTATAATTCCATAATATATGTATAAATTTAAATATTATGTAAGCCCGATAATTTATGAACTATTTTAACTATTTTGTTTATTACTCCATTTGACATTCAACTGATGCTGCGGAAATCATAATTTTTTTTTTAATACTCTCGCGAATATTAATTTTTTTTATGATTATTTAGTGTGAAATTTAAGTGTATCAAATTAATTTATTTATATAAAATTAATTGTTTATATATATAAAGTAGTTTTCACTCGGATTAAAATAATTTTATGTGTACACACACACACACACACAGTTGACAGTTAATTATATTCAAGTTTAACTAGCTTGATAATTTGCTAGTTGAATACGTAAAAGCGCACTACATTCTGTTTTGTTTATAGTCTTAAATAATAATCCGCGTTTGTAAAGGGTTTTCTAATAAGAGGTTTCATTTTGATATTTAAAAACAAACGAGTATTTTTAAGAGAATTGTTAAGAGGGAGGTATGCCATTACCATTTGAAAACGACATCAGTCAAATGGCCAACACGACTACGCTTGCAGCTAACTTTTCATGAAATTTTCCAGGATCAATTCGCACATTTGTGGCTGTATGTTCTCGATAACTTAATGAATTTCATCTTTAAGGTCTTGAATCGATTGTGGAACATTGGCATATAGTTTGTCATTCACGTGGCCTCGAAGAAAATAATACAAAGGTGTTAAATCACAAGATTCGGTGGCCAATTGTGATCGTGAAATAATACAGTTAGAAAACTTTTCAAAATTGCGATTGTTTCGTTGGTTGTGTGGCATCTAGCGCCGTCTTGCTGAAAATATGTACAACGTCCAGATCAATATCTTCAAGATCCGGCCATAAAAAATCATAGCTCGGCAGCGCAATCCATTCATCGTAACAGTTTCCCCAGCCTCATTTTCAAAAAAGTTGTTGTCCAATCACACTACCAGCCCAAAAACCGCCTCAAAACGTTTGTGTTAACTGAACTTTAAAAATACATAATTCAAAATACGGTGTAATGTCTAATTCCAAAGGTCGACGAGGAATCGACAAACCTGGGTTTTCTCCAACACTACGCACTGCAGCAGCAATATTCTCGTAGTTTTTAGCGATGCACACGGTTTCGATTTTTCACATCACTAACTTGTCCCAACAGCTCAAAATTTTCCGCTAGTTTCACTAAAAGTTCTTTAGTTTTTCGAATGGTGACAAAATCTTCACCAATCAATGGCGTAGTTTTTACATGTCCAATGTCAAAAAATGACAGCTTTAAAATTGTCAGCTACCCAAATGGCAGGATATTCATAATGAAACCTCTTTTTGAAAACGCCTTTATATGAGTAGTTGTTGTCGTTTGCGTTCCTTATAATCTATTGCTTAATCTCGCGAAACAGTGAAGTAATTACATTTTTAAAGTTAAGTTGCTTTTTTTGTCATACTCTCACCTAATAAATTACATTCGTGATTTATTGTCTGTGTCTTGCACATTTACGTACGAGTATGTGCATGTATATGGTCACTTGAAATGGGAAAATTATTATTTTTGTTTTTAATGATTTACTGGAAAACCGGAAAATACGTAAATATATATACAATCCAACAAATGAACTAAAATTAAAGCATGTCATGTTAAACTGGATCTTATTGTTGTGTACACGATCACGAACAAAAGAATATATTTTGCAGGATTCTAGGTTTATGATGTGTCTTATATATCGTCAAAGACACCAAATGGAGCATTTTTTTTCTAATACATATTTATTTTGAAGTCTTTTGTCAGGTTGTTTCGACTCAGAAACGACACATATGGTAAAATACATAAAATTATTAAGTATAATAGACTCATAAATAGACATGTTGTTGTATGTCGGGTTTGAACTTTGAAAATATATAAATATATCATTATAGTTGAGTTGTTTAAAAAATTGGGCTCAACCGGGATTTGAACCCGGGACCTCTCGCACCCAAAGCGAGAATCATACCCCTAGACCATTGAGCCACTTGTTAGCTATACAGTTCTGTTTCGTTCAAGTAATCTTACTATAATATTATTTAAGCGATTAGTCGTAATCTTATCAGATAATCGGTCCTAAAATAGATTTACAATATTTTCTCGGTATTGTAAATAGATAGTGATGATAAAAAATAATTTATAATCGATGTATCACTTGTAGTATAGTATCTAGGCGTATAATATTTTTATAAATAATTGTGTGAACAGTTCAAGGTTTTTATTCTGACAGACTGTGATAAATGTCATTTGAATTTTTTGCCGATTTTAAAGCTATCTGGTGCTCATCACGGAAGAGCCTATGACGCATCAACCAGTTTAGTTCCGACAGTAATTATCAAAAAACGCTAAGTCTGCTCGCGTATACTAGTCTATGTAGCTGTGTCCATTAATGACTGCCACAAGTTCTAATTTGCACTTTTATTAGCTTAGTGGTACACTATCCGTATAGTATTGATTTGTCCACATGTAAGATAAGTCTACGTTTAAAGGTTAGTATACTGATTTCAGTATGTATGATGATCCATTCTATGGGTCCAATTTTCGGGCACTCTCTCGAGCATTTCGGTCGATACTTTGCTAGTTGTGCGTATTATGCTCGCTTCTAACGCAGGAATCGATCGTGGTTTATCGTGTGGTTGGAGGCCAATTCACGAGATACGATTTTCACGAGATTATTGATAAGATGTTCTCATTGATATTTTCTTTCCATAAATCGATGATTTGGCCTACTATGTGGCACGTTGCACGGTGTGTAAGTCAAATTATATATATGTCAGATGGCCGAGCGGTCTAAGGCGCCAGACTCAAGATTAGAATCTTGCTTGGTAAATACAAGCGATAATTATTAGAGCGTTCTGGTCCTCTCTGAGGGCGTGGGTTCAAATCCCACTTCTGACAAAATAATTTTTTTGCTTTGAATTTCAGCTACTCCATTACATTTGGGCGTCAACCGACCGTTCTATCACAACCACCTTATCACATTGGTGAGTCACGCTAGGTTCAGTCGCTGGTACACTTGTAGTTTTTATAGTTGCTATATATAGAATAGTTCTTCCGAATATTGAGATGTTATTTGTTGACAACCCAATTTAAAAATGGGTTCGGCTAAACGAAATTTATAGCTGCAATTCCTTAATAGATTGAATAGTTTAAAAAGTTTATAAAAATATGTCAGAAGTGGGATTTGAACCCACGCCCTCAGAGAGGACCAGAACGCCCAATTATGGCTTGTATTTACCAAGCAAGACAAGAATCTTGAGTCTGGCGCCTTAGACCGCTCGGCCATCCTGACAACTGATTAAGATCACATGTCAAACCATACATAAAGCTTTGCATTTTCTTCAGTTTATCAATTCTAGTGAATAATAACAAAATTTGTTTTCAACCAAGCCTTAATGAGCCAACTAATGAAGCACAGAATTCAACCAAATCAGCCATGTACAGTTTTTATTGGCAAACTTTGAAGGCAATCAACTTGCCATTTATACATTGCATTCTTCTTCTTCATCTCAGTAAACTTCAATTATTGAGTGAAGTCCATCTTCTCGGTGAAAGTTTGAACAACATAAAAAAAACTTATGTCAGAAGTGGGATTTGAACCCACGCCCTCAGAGAGGACCAGAACGCCCAATTATTCGCTTGTATTTATCAAGCAAGACACGAATCTTGAGTCTGGCGCCTTAGACCGCTCGGCCATCCTGACAAGTAATTTACTTGAAATTTCACTCAATACATAAAGCTTGCCAAAACATCAAACTCATAGCATATAGTTATACACACACACCCAGATACAATCAAAACATACTTCTCAAACAATGTAACATAATATATGATAAGTTAATCTTAAAGATTACAAACAAATCAAAAGAAATCTTAAATTAAATAAATAAATAAAACAAATTTTTTTGTCAACTTCTTAATTTATACTTTTTTTTTGTATAGTTTAATTTGGTTTAAGACAACCGTATGCGTCTTAAACGACGAAATGAAAACTGTAATAATTATAATGTAAATCAACAATCATAACATCCCGTCGGTGCGTTTCTTATATACTTCTTAACTATTAAGATAATATTTTTAGTTTTTCTTAAATATTAAAATAAACAATAAAATAATAACATTCGGGTGTACAAAATGTACGCTACTGGTTAGCGAACGATAAAATTATAATAAAACAATAAATGTGACGCGTGCGGAATTTGTTTGTCTAAAAATAAGAAATCCAATTAAATCGGTTTAGTTAGACTGCACTATGGGTAGCAGGTACACTATGTCAGGATGGCCGAGCGGTCTAAGGCGCCAGACTCAAGATTAGTAATCTTGCTTGGTGTTTAAAATATACAAGCGATATTGGAGCGTTCTGGTCCTCTCTGAGGGCGTGGGTTCAAATCCCACTTCTGACACAATATTTTTTAAGCCTGCATTGAAATTAAGTCACCGTTTAAATAAATTAATAATGTGTGCGTGTGTGTGTGTGCATACATATTCATAGATTAGATTGTCATATCCAATATAACTTAATAAATTTTCTTTTTATATTTTCAGGTTAAAAGACCAAAAACAGAATCAGCTGAGACCAGCGAACGTAATCGGTATGTAAACATGCGGGTGTTTATTAAAACCGATTAGTGATTGATTTAGTTTATTAGGCAGGTTTATTGCCACAAGCATACATATATTTGATGATCGTATATAAAAAGCTTTATGAGACAATTTGGAGTCTCACGACTCGTCATCTCTTATTATTTTAAAGACCTTATTATTCTTTACTTTTTTTATTATTATATTATTTATTTAGTTTTTAATCGTCACATAAATTTCTTGGTGGTCCCTTATTTCAAGCAACATCAAAACAGAATATATACACATATATAAGCATATACTTTTCTTATGTGTATACGAACACTGAGATTTGATCAACGGCAGTGCGCGTAGCATTTTCTTAAAAACCGGAAATTTTTCCAAAATTACATTAATTAAAAATAACAAAAAAAAAACATTTTTTTTTTATATTTATATTTAAATAAATTTTATTGCATTTTGCGTATGTGAACATACCCATAATTTTAAAAGACGTTTATCGTTTCTTTTATTGTTATGTAATTTTTGTTTTTTTATCTCGTGTGTGTGTGTATACGTGTATATATGATGTGGTGTAATCAATTTACAGCATTTACATTTTAATATCCGAAAATAGATGAATAATGTATTTTTGGTTTCGGTTTGTACGAGTGTTGGTTACATTCGATTATTTAAATAAAAAAAATCCAACCGAGCCTGCCAGGAGTCGAACCTAGAATCTTCTGATCCGTAGTCAGACGCGTTATCCATTGCGCCACAGGCCCTTATACACGATAAAATTTTATCATATCAAATTATTTTACGACTGTCATTTATTTTATACTCAAAATATAGGCTTTGGCTTGACGCCAATAAACTGGTTGATTGGTATTGTGAATACCACTCGATACACTACTCGCTTGTAGATAATCATTGGATAGTCCATAAACAGATTTATTTGCATATGAAAGACTTGAATCAATCAGAGGTTTAATGGTTCTCAGAAAATATCCAGGATTGTAAACTATAGATTTACTATACAAAGTTGTAATTATGGCAAATTAGTTTATTTTAGCTTATTCGTTAAAGTCACTAAAATGTAAAGTATGTGGTACAATTGAGTCAAGCCATTCATCAATTCAAAACTATTATCTTTGCGTTTAGAATTGATGAATGGCTTGTTGGAAAAGTATGCTGAATCACCTATATTAGCCGCGTTTCATGACTCCAAATGATTCAGATCAGATCACATTTTCCATGTAAACGAAAGAGACACATTTTGATCCAAATTTCATTTTTGGCTCAAAATGTGGCTTTGGTTTGCATGGAAAATGTGATCGGATCTGAATCAGTTGGAGTCATGAAACGCGGCTTTTATTGCTGTTGATTTAATTCTTGAATTCGACCACAAATACTAGTTAGTATATATTTCTGCATTTGTTAGATATATTGGCACAAGCCTACTGGTGTGGCTTAGAGAATAAAATAGATTACTGTCTATATACTAAGTGGATCAGTGCATCACGTATAAACATTAATTATTGTATGAGGAGACATTGCAACAAATAACTCTGTTAATGGTTGGTGTCTTCTATCACCTATTTTTCGAGGACTTTGCTGTTTTTCTATCGTGTCCTTATTTCTTTGAAAATATTCGAACAACTGGTACAAGCTGGTTTATAATATTTGCTTTGACTGTCAATGCAACAACATTCAATTGACTTTATCATTTCTGTGGGATTATAGCAAAGAACTCATAGGGAGGATAGTCGGACAAATGCAACAATTCAACCACTGTGTGGCACATAAACAAACGCGCCTAGAAAAGGTAATCAACAACTTATCCATGAGAAGAAACAATACATTATATTCAGCACTATATGTAATCAATTTGTGACAATAGATAATTAGGTCTTTTTTCACTCATATTTAAATCTCCATATTAACTCAGATTGAGTGCAAGTTAATTTAAATTAATCTAAACTAAAGTTTAGCGATCATCTTAAAAATGTGTATTGTATTATATTAATAATTATTTTTCACTCAAACTACGAACTAATGAAAATGCATAATTTATTTATATTAAAGATTAGTTTTCCACTCAAATTTATGTCTGCAATTTAATTTAATTTTTATTTGATTTATCTACAAATATATTTGCTATTTGGTTTATATTATGCAAAACGAAGGCTTTTAAAATTGAGTGGTTTTAAAGCAAATCAGTTCCTGTAAATTTAACTTTTATATGTATACTAATTTTAACAATTTATTTATAGTCGGTTTTTAGATGTATGTTATATATTATATTATATAAAAATCTGATTACCTAAGATTTCACTCAGATTGAGTGAAACTTCATATTTACTCTGATTGAGTGAAAATTAAATTAAATTTTTCACTAATAGCTTTATATACACTGAATTATTGTGATTTGCATATAAAAAGGGAAATGTATATATTTGTTGTTATTTATCACTCAAACGTTAATTCATAATTAATTAGTATCAAAGATTAATTTTTCACTTAAAATTAAATCTTAATTCTTATTTAATTTTAATTCGATTAACTTATACATTAATTTGCAACATTTTATTTTATGTTTAGGCGTTTGAGTGGTTTAAAAGTGAGTTTGAGTGGTTTCAAAGCAAATCAAATTCTGTGATTAACTTATATATTTAATTTCACTCAATTTGAGTGAAACTCATATTTACTCAAATTGAGTGATATTTCTTCACTGATAAAATTCTCGTATATACTTAAATATGGTGATCAGCACAAGGAGTGGAAATGTATTGTATTTGTTGTAATTTTTCACTCAAACTACGTAATAACAGAAAATCATAATAAATTTGTATTTCGGTTTAATTTTAGGTTCATTCGTTTAACATTTGAATATGTTATCTATATTTTAATTTATTTTAAGACGAAGTGAGTTTGAGTGGTTTTTATATGAACATTATTCATATTAATTAAAAAATTGTCTTATTTAAAATTTCACTCAAATTGAGTGAAAGATAATATTAAGTCAAATTAAGTAAATTTCCACTGATATTATTATAAATACTAAATTATTGAAATCAGCTTAAGAAATTCAAAAGGATTATAATACTTGTTATTTTTCACTCAAACTATGTAATGACGAAATTTCATAGTTAATTTGTCCCAAAGATTAGTTTTTCACTAAAATTTATTTCTTTGTTATAATTTAAATATCATTCGATTTACGTGCAAGTTAATTTTCTATATTTTGTTCCATATTTAGGTGAATTGAGTGGCCTGAGGTTGAAATCATTTTGAGAATTTTACTTGTCTATTCACACTGATTTTTATAATTTTGAATTCTCAGTTTTTACATGAATACTATGTTTATTATTTGTAAAATTTGGACTACTTAAATTCCACTCAGATTGAGTGAAAGTTGTATTAGGTTTTTAACTGATAACATTATAAATACTTAATTATTAGCTGTATCTGATTAGCTTAAGAAATTATTATATTTATATTAGGTATTATTTTCCACTCAAACTACGTAATAACGAAAATTAATAAATAACATGTATTAAACAATTTTAAATTTGGTTCAAAGCCATTGACTATGTCTTATGATATATTTTGTAACGAAAAATCACTCAAACTACACATTAACAATAATACGTAATATAATGTATTTTATTTCATACCTACATAACAAGAACGGACGGAACTTTGCCTTTATAACTATATATACGACAAGAAATTGTATAGTGCATCAAATGCCAAATATAAATGAACTGCATCTTTGAGTGAATTTTATATATAAATAATTGAAATTAATAGATGTTGCTTAATTAGTTAAAAACTATAATTAATTTCTTTTATAATTTCACTTTTTATTTTTAGAATAAATATTTTTATTTCTTTAAATATAAAAATTTCGTTTGTAATATGAGTCTTTGTAATTGAGATTTTTTTTTTTTAAATCTTATATAAATATAATTCTTCTTCTTCTTGTTACACACTCGTTCACAATCTTGTTGACTAAATGATGAATTAGATGATGGGGGCATATACGACTGTATAAAATCTCAGAGATCAAAATGTAAATTGATTTTCTCATGATGATGATTTAAAATTAATGTTTAAATTGTAACAATTTTTTAATTTTTTTTTTATCGTTTCATCTAAGATTGTGAGAATTTAATTTATAATTATACAGTGAATATATACTTATATATATATATAGGAAGGAAATGATGATCTATTTCGGAATTAACCAAACTACTCGAATAATAATTGTCGCTCAATTTTAAAGTAATTATGTAATACGATCTAATTTAAATTAATTTTATTAATTTGCATAAAATTTTGTTCGATATTTAGTTACATATATGCGTGTCTAATTAAAATGTCGTTGGCTTGGTTAGGGTTAAAATTATGTGTATAGACATATAAAACACATTGACTGTACTGTGAATCGGATTACAAACAAAAAAAACAGAAATTGTTGTTATCAGAAAATATTGATTATAAATGCAAATTTTTATAAATTTAATTTCGTGAGAACCAAATTAAAAACCTAATAAATTTTATTTTGGTTGGCAAAAAATTTAGAATTTTTTACTTATGAAATCCGAGATTAACATGTTACATATGTGTGTTTTTGGTTATTTATTACACACACAGTCGAGTTTCGAGATGATGACTATATCACACATTTATTTAGAAATTATAAACTATTCGTCTAGAAATATAGGCTTGGTCCGCGCGGTCGAACAACCTCATTATATAAACATATTTTTTGGTTTTACTAATTTATGACACCCGAGTGTGTGGCGAGAGTAGGATGAGTAAACTTATACTGTCAATATATAGTTTTGCACCAAATGACTAATTTTATATACTTAAAGTTAACGACCAATTAATCAACATGTATTTTGTATAAGGACGATTCACAAAATGATCTTATCTCGCACGAAGCCTGCACATTTGAAATAGTATAGTAAATCCCGTTCAAAATTAATTTTTCATTTTTCTTGTCTTGTACGATATTGTATATATATGTACACAAGATACGATCATCGTGATCGTCATGAGTAATGATCCGAAGATTTTTCTTTTTATTTATATTTAACTGATTGGGTGATTAAAGGGTTAGAATTATAAATTTTTCGATAGAAATCTTTTCTCTTTTTTTTTTTTTTTTTGTTTTGAAGAAATACGAAGACCTTCTCAAGGAATCATCAATCTCACCTTTAACATTATCGTTGGAACTTATATATACACATTTTAGTACGATACGAAGATGAATTTCTTAAAGTAAATAAAAACGAATTTTTGTTTAAGCAAAATAAATAAATTGACAAACAAAAAATACGTTAACAGGACAGAATGCATAAATCAAGTGGTTTTTCGAAAACGGAGTGGTGTGCTTGCCAACATTAATGGTTTGTATATATGTACATAAACGAAGGAATTACAAATTACTTATGTGTGACTTAATTTTTTGTGTGTGTCGTTTTTTTTTTTTGTCTCAGCTCACCTTTATCTTAAGAATTATGTAGTTTCGTGATCTCACCATGAGTTCCATAATTTTTTTTTGCTGTTTTTTGTACAACATTTTAAAAAACTTGTATGATGAATTGTTAATTTTCACCTAATTATTAATTAGGATCGGAATGTGTGTGTGCGTATGTATGTAACCAGGATGATCATAAATTTTGTTCGTAAAGTATATTCGGTTTTGTCCATTTAAAAGTGAAATTTTTATCTCGATCTAACGAGCTTTTGGCTTATTAACAATCAATTATTCTTCCACGATCGGATTTTCAGTATGAATAATGTTCTTGTATATACTTTGAAAAACTTCGGCTGTCCATCATGCTATTGGTAATTTGAGCATTTCTGGTTTTAGATTGTACTGAATAAAACTTTGTGCTAATGTACTGTAAACTAGTTGAACAAAACATGTGCATTATATACTTTGTCCAACATCAACATGTTACTTTGGTTGGCACAAAGTCGTATATAGTTGATTATCTGTTCATCAAGTCAATTATATAAATAATCTCGGCCATAAACGGCCCTAACCGCGTTTCAACTGAGATACTACCAATAATTTATACGTATTGGTACACATTGTAGGTGGTCAGCCCAACGAATGAATTTTTTACACCATTAAACAACCGGTGATTTTCTGACATAGTCAACTCTGTTACAGCTATCTAAAATTAGATGCGATTAAAGAAAGAATTTCAGTGAGAACAGGTGAATAAAGGTATCACTGTGTTCTTATAGCTCAGGGTAAACCAATTAACTGATTTTGTGATTGTGAATTGAATTATTCTGATGCTGATAAACGTATAACTATTGGTTATATATGGCGAACTATATACGTCCATTATCCCCAAACTGTCGTTCTATATCGTTCGTGCATATAAAGATTTGTCTAAATAGTCTTTTCTAGCAAAGCACATAGTTAGAGGACTTGGAATAGACACAGCATCAACCGATTTTTAAACGGTTATAAAAGATCCTTAACTTTCTTGGTTGATGGCATTAGATATTCTCTAATCATATTATGTATGTCAATAGGTCACAGAATAAGTGGGTTTTAGATAGCTGTACAGTGAAAAACAGAGTGGTTTCTGCGATTGATCTCGACTTAGTCGATACTAGGCAAAACTAATCAACACTATGGACGGAACTAAATGTGAACAGTTTTCGTTCGAAAGCAAATAAATTTAGATTGATTTATACCTTGATTGGAATTCGACCTATTCCATTCCTAAACTTAAGATCTTTCCAATATGTTAGATGCTATATTTAACGTAACGTGTGCCGAGCTGGTATATAAATAACGAATTCGTGTTTCCTCTTAGGGTGTCTTAGCTATACGAAGGGTTATCGTATAAATGTCTTCTGATTGTGCCAATTTATAGGTCTATGCCATAATACCCATTTTATTCGTCACTAAAATATTGAACGAATATTCGTTTTATTTTTGAAAACAGATCTTCGTAAGTCACTTCTCCAAGTTAGCATTTTCAATTTCAACTATATACTTGGTTAATTATCCATCGATTTAATTAACAAACGCGGAAATATGTTCCACTTCTGGGTGGCTATTAAGAAATAATACGATATCGAATTTTTTCCGATATCGAAAAATGCGATTCACCGCGAATTTTCCTATTATGAAATTGGTCGAATTTGTCAAATGTTGAAATTCACTTAAACTTAAAGTTTTATTTTATTGTGATTTAATTGACTTGTCAGAAGAAATCTAAATCTTGCTCCTTAAACTGTGACATATTCAAAACACACTTATTCGATTACACAAAATCGATCACATTCGATTTTCGGATTTCGTTTTGTCGTTTTAGTTTCATAATAGCAAAATCCGCTTTCGGATCCGATATCGAATTTGTCATAACAGATCCCTGGTAGGCTATTATGAAAGATTTAATATCGGGCCCGAAAGCGGATTTTGCTTTTATTAAAATCCGATATCGAAAACTCCGCTATTATGAAACTAAACAGACAAAACGAAATCGAATTTTCCGAAAATCGGAAATAGTAGACCAATTTCATTTTGTGCTATCGAATTTCTGTATTCCACTTTTTAAGGAGCAACATTTCATTAATAGATTTCATCTACGAGTCTAGTCACATAAACCACAACAATAAAATAAAATTTAGCAAGTTTAAATAAACTAAAAAACACATTTCTGCTAACATCCTGCTTACATTTGACAAATTCGACCAAACAATTTCATAGTAGGAAAATTCGTGGGGGATTAGATCTTTCGATATCGGATAATATCCAATATCGGATTATTTCAAAACAGTCCTCCAGATATTTCCATGGGTTTCAGTAGTAGTGTCTACAACGGTTTTGGTTACTCGCTGTATTAGCATAATGTTGATTCGCCCGTTGTATCACTTCTCAAGCGGAAATTTCATTGTGTTCGGTTGGCATTCGAACCAGATTCTATTTTAACTACTACTGCGTTTATATTGGCATATTCTTTACAATATCGAAGTCACTATATAAGTTAAACCTAACTTATGTGTTGCCAAACGAATGCCAATTACACTTTTAAATTTTAGTTGTCAAAATGAATTTGTGTTTATTTTGATTTGTTCCATGCCACTCATTTCAAACAGTATGCAATTCAAGTGAAAATTCGATTATATAGTTAACTTAAGATTTGACTACATACTTTAAAAATCATACACCTTAACCTAACCATCTACATAAATACTATATCAAGTAGACATTTCTGAGGGGCCATTATGAAAATTCGATTTCGAAAAACTCGCTTTTATGAAGCTAAAAAGACAAAACGAAAACGGATTTTCCGAAAATTCGCGTGTCAAAATCCAACTGCTATTTAGTAGACGAATTTAAATTTGTATTATGGAAACTAAGCAATTTGAAGTAAATTACAAAAATTATAACTGACAAATTGGACCCAACAATTTCATAATAGAAAAATCCGTAATGGATCGGATTTTTCGAAAAATCCGATCCACTGTATTGCAAGAATTGTTGAGAGTTCTTGCCTCTGAAAGCAAGATACCCGGAATTTTCTTTCGAAGGGGTAAGATTCTATTTAGACCGTACGAAGAGTGCTAACGTGGTGTTCACTGTAAAATCCTGATGATAACCGTATCACTGTTGTTGTGAATTTGGATGTTCATAGTTAGCTCAGATGTTATTTTAAGGAACGAGGTTTCTCTCTTATTATTCTAATGATGATTTCGTCACTGCAAATTGTTTTTTAATATGTATATACAATCGGTGCCATCCGTTACTGGTATGTTAATTCTGCAAATTTGTATCAATATTCTGCCGTTCCCTCGTTTTCTAACCCTCTTGTAAGGATAAAATTTATTATTTTTGCATTCTAACGTTAAAACAAATGAACGAACCGCAAGCCATAGCCAAATCAAACGACATGAGGTCCACCAGTGGCCTATATATATATATATATATATGTATATATATATATATATATATATATATATATATATATATATATATATATATATATATATATATATATATATATATATATATATATCTATATATATATATGTATATATATATATATATATATATATATATATATATATATATATATATATATATATATAAATTATATATATATATATATATATATATATATATATATATATATATATATATATATATATATATATAGATAGATATATACCAATACCTCACTTTAAGTTGTGGCTACGTTTCAAAACGGCTTTTGTAGGGTGGCTTTCTTTCACAAAAACTTCTTCCGCTGTCAGGATCATTTTAAAAAAAAAACTCTATAGCTTCGTCAATCAAACACATCGCTTTTAAAATTTGTTTGGAGATTAAATTTTGTTCTTCGGAGATATCTATTGAACAGTCACTGTCATCTTCTTCATAAGCAAATTGCAATTCCAGTTGCAATAGTTCTTCATTCGAGAAATCTTCGTTGTGCGAGGTTAGCAATTCATTTGACAGTCTCGTCCATATCTTCTTGCTAAATTAGAAATTTCATGACGAACAGCTGGTGTACCATCAACTTCTGCAGCGTATATTCTATGAACACATTCAGGCCATAATTTGCGCCAAACACCATTCGTGCAAGATGGTTTAGCCTCCTCCCACGGATCGGAAATAATTTCTATCACTTTCATAATGTTGAGCTTGTGATTTGAATGGTTTAAATTTGAAATCACCATATTTGCATTACCGCCAAGAAGAAGAGTCAGTCTATCCTTGCTAGCTTTTAATCCTGGCGCAAGATTTTTCTGTTTTGGTTATGAAAATTCTGTTAGGTAGACGTATCCAAAATAACCCAGTCTCGTCAACATTAAAGATGGATCATAGCCACCTTCATGAGCTAAAGCTTTTAATTCTATCGGGTAGCATTCTGGAGCAGTTATATCAGCGCTAGCTGCCTCGCCAATGCTGTGCAAATTTGTTCGAGCTTTGAATCTTTCAAACCAATCCTGACTAGCTTCAATGGTTTCATTCTTGTCTGCGTATTGCTACCACTAGCATTATCGTTGGATACTACTTCATTTTTTACGTCATGAAATAAACTCTGCGCAACTTGATTTTCAATCCAAATAAAAAGCAAGTACTTTTGCAGCCTCTCTTCTTTTATCCCCATCTCGATCTCTAATAGTTCTGACACTTGTTGCACCCGGACCAACAGTCTTTGCTATTTTCACAGCCTTCTCTCACGGAGAGAAATCATACGCTTTATTTAACGTAAAAGACAGTTTAATTTTACTAAAAAAATATTACAAACTCAACTTACTTGTCGCTTTGTAAATAGTACAATTTTCTAATTGTTAAGTTAACTTTGAGCAAAGTTAAAGATAATTACAAATAGGTTATCTTTATCAACTTATACGTATGTAAAATTAACTAAATTAAAAGTTGAATTAAGAAAGCAAAAAATTAAAATGATAGTTAATGTTTTACTAAAGCCGAGTTAAATTAACAAATAAATATCGTAGATTTAACTTTATCTAAAAGTTAAATCATATAACCGTTATGGTAAAATTAACGTTTATTTTGCACCTAAATTAACATTATTTATAGTAAGAATAGCACTGCAGTGTACTTAAATTAACGAAATTTTTAATGGTAAAATTAACTTTATTTTTCAGTAAATGACTCACATTTGAATAGTAAAATTATGTTAATCCCAATAGTAAAGTTAAGTAAATTTGGGAGTTAATTCTCATATAAGTACAGTAAAAATAGCAAAACTCAATAGTGCAGCATTTACAAAAAGTTTTATTCATAACATATTTAATTACATATCGAAAGCTTCCAAAAAGCTACCACATCTATATATGTAAACATCAACGGCTTCCATAAATTGATCATCATCTTCCTTTCCAATAACAATTAAAAGTGGTTGCATTGCTGTGTTGTCCCTAATGCATGTCTTCTTGCACCGAAATATAATCTATTATTAATAATTTTAAAAATAATAATTTATTAAAAATAATAATTAAATAAATGGTTTATATTTATACTATGGTTAAAACTAACTATTCAATTATACAAAACTGTGTAGGCTTCTAATTTTGAAAACCACGTGTTTAATGTTATATAATAATATTTTATAAAGAAAATATAATGGTATAAATTATATTTTTAAATACTAAAGTACACTTACCTTTGATGTTATAATAAATTTCATTATTTAGATATTTTATTTAATTTTGTTTATATTATTATTCATAGTATAATATTTGAACCAACACGTCTTCACTTTTTCATGATTAAGCACATTCTGGTAAATCTTCAGTATTATTTACACCATTACTCGATCAAACTGTTACTTAAATTATTTGTTAATTTTACTTATCTGCTAAGTTAATTTAACATTTTTACTAACCAATTTCGTTAATCTTACATCTAGACATGTGAAGTTAAGTATTGCAGATACATATTTTTTTGCTAGAATTACACCAAAACTAACCTTACTAATAACGTTAACCTTACTAATAGCATAAGTTTGTTAAGTCATCATACATGATTGTAATTATGGTAAAATCGTCCATATTTATTAATTTAGCAATTAGCATATTTTAATTTTAACTGAATAGGAATAACTTTACTTAGGAGTAAATAAAATTTACTTTACTAATCTAGTATAACTTATTAAGTTCCGAATTTCAAACTTGCTCCCGAAGTTAATTTTAACAAATGATATGTTAAATGTACTTAAAGACATGTGTATTTATCGAGTTCAATTGCTAAATAAATAAATCAATTTTATTTTTTGAAAAAGTAGGCAATTTATTTACGGTCATTTTTTACTTTCTCATTTTTGTTTCATTAACATAGCATGCGCTAATATAACTTAGCATGGAAAGGATAATAAAACAAAAAATTACGCTAACTTCTCAATTTTAGGTTTACTTAGCATATTGCGCGCAAAGTACATTGAATTTTTCGTTCCGTGACGTACCTCATCAAACCGTTGCAGAATATCTAATTTTGTCTCCTGTATTAAAATTGCGTTGATCTTAAGTTAGAAAGGGAATCTCCGAGTTTTGATGGCATGGCGCAGTTATAGAAACAAAAATCGTGCCATCTGTTAGAAGAAAAAATAATTAAAGAAATGAACCCAAAACAACGAAACATCGAAAATCTAACGACGCACAGTGAAAATTAGTACTAATTGAGCAGCGACGCAACAACGTATTGGCCATACATGACCCAGTCGTTACTGGATTTCAACTATATAAGGACTATATAAAGGCCACCTTATGTGTTTGTGGCTTTATATAATTGTGTCTAGTCGCCTATAGTACGTACAGATGGTATAGATGTGCATGAAAGGTTAACAGCACTTTACAAACAAATGTTTCACCTAATTTCCATTTACTAATTACATTTTGTTATAATTTAAAAATTCAAATAGATACAAATATATAATTATTCGTATAGCAAAACTATATTTTTTATAAAAATTGGCATCATGTCAAAAATAGTATATAGTTTGCAAACTATGAGACGAGTCTACACATACACGCTCTCGACACACAACATATTTCAATCAAAAGTGATTTGAAAAGACATCAAATAATTCTGTCTTAATTAAATTATTTGAAACGAGTATTGAGATCGAATTCTCGGAACTGCGTATGCAATTATGTTGGTATTCACATATTGGGCAGTGGCACCGCGACAACCATTTGATGTAACTCAAAACAGAGCAACAACAACAAACACGTGTCTTAAATTCGTTGTTGTTGCAAAATAATAAACTCGGAGGTATACGTCTTATAGATCAAGCAACTCAAACATCAACGCACTCTATATAGAGATGCGAGATGGCGATGATCGGGGCACGTTGAAAGAAATTTTAATGTTTGTTAAATTTTATTTCTTTTTAATTATATTTATGTTATATATTGAAAAGTGGAAAATTCTTTATTTATTGTTTATTGAATTTTTAATTAGTTTATAATTAAAAAAAAAGAATATTAAATAATTGGTTATGATGAGCAATCGTATGCCGCCAGCAGAAGTTTTTCTTGTATGAGTATCAATAAAATTTCCAAAATAATTTTCTCTCACGCACGAACATTCAAAATGATGTAATAATTTTATTATTTATTTATGTTATAAACAAAAACTTATATACACATAAAATGTCTTAAATTTCAATTTTATAAACAATTAAATTTACTATTATTATGTCATTTAAATAATTATTATGATGATTATGATTTTTAAAATTATCTAAACATAAATTATAATTTTCATAAATTTTCTCGTTTCTTAATTATAATTTGTCTTCGTCGTCGTTCCCGGTATATACGAAATTATTTTTAAGAATTTATTAAATTTTAATGAGATTTTGTTTTCGTCTCAAGACAAATGGTTCCATATTTCTCTGTTATTGATTGTTATCATTCAGATACATATGTACTCATCAGTACGTAATAAACAAGGTCGACAAACAAGGCATTTCGAGTAAATTAATGAGGAATTTTTAAGTAAATATATAACACGTCTTGTTTATAAATGTTTTGAAGTGTTAACATACTTTATGGAAATTCCGATGAAATCATAAAAATGTATGTTGTGTGGACGAAGTGATGAGCAATATGTTTTTGATGTATAACCTTAGTAAATTGGTAATTAATAAGATAAAAAAAAATAATCCTCCCCGGCGGGGAATCGAACCCCGGTCTCCCGCGTGACAGGCGGGGATACTTACCACTATACTACCGAGGATATGTATATTTTGTGTTTGGTTTCATATGATTTGGCGCCATCTGTTGATTTTGACAATTGGCAAATCTAATCGGACCGTTTTTTGGCACTTTTGGGCTTAGTGGTGCTCTGAAGCATTTTGTCAAAGTAGTCGAACGTTAAAACGTTAAAAGGGTGTTTTCTTAGAGGTTCACAATTTTGAGTTGGCAACAATGATTTATTTGACAAGCTATTTTACAGCTGATAATTGCTTTTTGTTTAGTTTGGTTTCACATTTCATTATGGATAGGCGTACATCAGAGCAACCCATTCGGCGAGCTTTATAGTCAGAATGTTACAGTCAATGGTGATCGGTATAGGGACATGATTAGAAATTTTAACGTACCTCAATTAGCTGACATTAATCTTGCTGGCATGTGGTCCCAACAGGATGGAGCCACATGGCACACAGCGCGCGCTGTGATTGATTTACTCGAAGAAATATTTGATGAATTAACCCAATATTTGTGATTTAACCCAATTGGATTGTTTTCTTTGGGGTTATGTAAAGAAAGTCACTTGTCTTTATACGACCGCAAATACTGCAAAAAGTTTATGAAAAATGGTGTTCCAGATTGTGCTTTGTACGTACCAGCCGTGGCGGCCACATGGCCAAAATCATATTTGAACATTAATGTAATACAATTTTCTATCCAATAGATTAGGTCATCTGGTCTATTCAATAAACACTAGGTTCTTACACTGATTTAAAAATGTGTGCTCTTCCATAACATGTTGCCTTCATCAGTCGTCCGTACTTCGAAAACTAATCTTCGTTTTCTGTCGTTGATTTCGTCTAACTGCAGAATATTTCTATATCCCTTCTTTCACATGAGGTGTTCTATATCCCCTCTAATTCATATGAGTTTTCTTTTACGAAATTCGATGGGATGAATTCCTGGGGATTTTGAGAACATAAAAATCCACTACACCAGTAACAAATCGACTGAGTTATAAAATATTTGCCTGTTTGAGTTCAGAAGCAAGGGCAACCTTGTTGTTCAAATACCGGCAAAATGGAAGGATCATTGAGTGTTCTGAAATAAACTGAAATAAAAGATTTGTGTGGGAAGAACGAAGTATATTGTGGCGGTAGTTTTGAGCATTCAGGTATAAAGTTCAGAAGAACTTGAAACTAAATAAAGTTTTTCTGAGCTTACACGTTTCCCATAAAAAATTTATAAATGGGTGCAAGATTTTATGACTGACTGAAAATTATTATTGTGTGTAAAAGGCTACAGGTTGGAGATTGCGGTCGAATGTGAACTACCACAAAGTAGTAAAAGTTTACCAATACTTCTCAATCTGTAAACAAGCTCGATTCATCGGTTAATCTCGGAAAACAGAGTTACCGTGCAATTTTCAGATGACTTTGTTTTACTGGGCACAGGCAAAACCATCAGCGAGAAATCGATCTCTCGAATGTGTTAATATCTGAGACTAAACTGAATATACATGCAATGTAAAAAGAATATGGTTAGACAAGAGATTAAATTTTAAGATGCTCATAAAACAATTAGTCATTAATTGCAAGAATAGACTGAATACGATCCAACGGGTGAGTAAAGCTCAATAGGCAGCTCACCTGAAGATGATCAGTCCTCCAAAATTTCGTATGAGCTAAGCGTGTGTGATTTGATGAGCTAATATAAGTTGAATACGTGTGCTAGAGTAGTGTGTGACGCGATGCGAGTTCTTATAAGTTTTAACTGTCTGGTAAAAGATATAATAACAGCATTGCGAGGGAGAACAAATCACTAAAACACAAACCGGTCAAAAATAATTGAGGAAAATTATGACACCACGCTAGCTTGCATTTAAAAGTGAATATAGGATTTAAAACGGTCAACATTGGAGGGCTAACCTATAATGACCATATTGAATATATGTAGTTCTGACTATATATAATAATATCCAATGGGTGACTGAACTGAAATGAGGATCTTATTCTTATGATCGCTGAATGGTACAGTGATCTCAAAATTGGTTTTGAAAAATTGAGAATACACGAGCTAGAAGGGTATTGGAAGCGGAAACATAAAAACCAAACTTGTCTTAGAAAGGTACCTCTCGCTCCAACTGCCACAGCTTTAACCACTGAGCCACCTAGGCGGTTATTTTCAGAGTTGAGAGATTCATATGTATAGTAACAGAAATGTTCTGTGCTCTGACCCATTTATGAAATCTACCCATTTATGAAATACATGGCTAGTATTTCAAAAGAACCTTGCCGTTAAATTATTGCACTTAAGTTAGATTTAACCCGTAATGTACACACTTCTTACTGAAATTTGACTGAACTGTCTTAAACATACTCGTCTTTAAAAAATGTAATTGGTTCCAGTCTAGGTGACAGTAGAGTTAGTGGCAGTATCTTAAATAGTAGTTGTGGTGGAACGATTGGCTTAGCTTCAGAAGGGAAGTGTGTTGTAATCTTGAGAGGAGACACTCACTCCAAAACTCTTTTGCGGTTCGCTTACTTACGAGGATGTACGGAGGGAGGGCGATAGATCCGATATTTACGTATAAAACCATCTGCGAACTACAACATTGCAAAGCTTCATTCTTTGGTATTTAATTTGGGAACCTACTGGCACTGAATGGGGAAGATGGATTGCCCATGAATTCTGCACTCCACCAGGTGGTCATATATATAATAGATTCGTTCATTCACACCATTGATCGATCGTAATCAAATGTTGAAATCCGATCCATAATGATCCATGAAGAACTTTTGAAATTTTTTCGATATTTTCGCTAATTACCGGCTACACTATCTTACCTCCTCTTTTAACTACGAGATAGAAATTTCACCTTTGCAATTTCACTTCAGTCTTTCTTGTCACCCTCACTAAATTAATGTGAGATCCCGTAGAGTTTATAAACAAACACCTTAGTCTTGTGCATTCTCTGTTTGTATCCCTACTTCCTCGATTTTATCATGAAACTCTCGAAACAGTTTTAACTCACATAACGCCACCAACTCGTCGGCAAAATACTGGATTAATTTAATTTTGTACGTATATATAAACACCATCCCAGTCTATATGTTATGCAACAGCTTTATGTGTAATAAACATATGACCATTAAAAAAAACTTTACACATTTTCTGTGAAATGCACATAAAACCAGAAACCCAACCGAACAGTAAAAAATCCTATTATGTTACTGTATATATCGTATACACGGCAGTCAAAAAGGAATCTTATATCGATCTCTCTATACATACGAGTACATTATACACAGACATAAAAAATTTAAGGATTTATCATGTGCATATGTTACGAATATTTTTTTTAACACATTTTAAGATGCACCAAACAGACGACATAAAAACTGACTTTATGTTAATTAGGTTAATTGGGATTCCCAAGAAAACTATCGTTGTATATGTAGTTACTCGAGCAGGAAATAACCATGTTTTGTTACATAAACTGCAATTAATATGTAAATCGAGCTTTAACATCAGATTACAACATACATTTAACATTGAGACTACATAGAGTTCACGACATTAATTAATTGAAATGTGATCGACAAGTAGATACAGTTTTTGACTCATTAACGTATGCTTTTATCGACTCACTTGCTACCGACTACTTAGTTGGTTTTTGTAATACGAGTATGTATTTCAAAGGCTTAACACACCATTCATACTTCCATCCGATTGAAATTCATACATTTTCTTGTAGATACACATCCACCTGCTTTCATGCAATAAGTCCGATTAGTAGTATTTTCTAAGGCTATCGTAATCAGTTGTACTTGTTAGCAGGATTCAATTTCATTACCTTCAACCATTTGATGTTTAATCAAGCACTCCTTCCAATTTCCATGAACGAATTTGATGCTATCAATCATCCTTAACATTCTGGTACTCCCTTGAAGCTCCTTTTAAAAAAGCGTTTTTGGGAAGTATACTTTCGGGAAGGAACTGATTCATTTATTCCACACATTCTCCTGAAACATACGAAGTTCATCTCTTGCATCCGTCTTCGGATACGTTTTAATATTTGTATATTCAAGTCTCTGTTTCTACCATTGTTTAATATTAAAATGCCCTTCTCTTATTCGTAGCCAAATTAATACCTAAAAAAATACAACTTTCGTTCTTTCGAACTATATTTCACTACTTACTCTATTATCATTGGGCCTAGCATCTATATAGACGGTTTCCGAATCCTTTATTTACTTTTCACTTTCTCAAATTTCCGATCAGAAACGATCCTTCTTTCTAATCGCCATTTGTACAGTTTCTTTTATTGTGATCCACTCTCTCTTAAGCTATATCAACTCTCTCAGAGTATAGGTGTGTATTAGGATTGATTTAAACGCAATCAATAGAACTGCACGCTTCTTTCGCTCCAAATACTCTAATGAGAAACATCAGTTTGGAAGACACTAAAGCCCTTCGCAAACCGGTTACACCCGGATGAGTGCCTCAAATAACATTCAATCGTCAATAATAGCTATGCATACCAAATACTTTATATATTTGCAAGAACCCAACTGTCGTTAAATCCATATACCCAAACACCTATGCACATTTACTTCCTCAATCTCTTTTGTTCACTCTAAAACTCAAAATGGAACACTTACTCGACCTCAAGTTAAGATTGAAACTAGTGAATTGCTTCATTATGTCATTTACTTCAATGTGAGAGTCCTGCTTTGACTGTTCAATGCAGTGACCCATGCCAATTATAACATTTTTTCGCATTAACTCGGTGAACGGTAGCAGTATTGAGAATCAACTTTCTATTACACATAAAATCGTTCATCCAATTCCACACTTTCATCAAACATATACTACAACTTTCAATTCTCATTTCATACTTCCCATACAAACTTTTCAATGAATTATATGGCTGAGTGGCCCTTGCGGACGACGTTTGTTGTTTTGTACAACGAAGAATACTCATAGCTTAACAAATACATTCAACATATACCTCTATTATTCGTTGCCTCATTTGGATCTCTACCCCGTTTAGGCAAAGGGTTCAATTGTTATACCAAAGGTATATGGATTCCATTCCTTCCATATACATGTATGTTTTTATCGATAAACTTACTTATCTACTATTTAGTCGTCATTTAGGGGTCATTTAATACATGTGATTAAAACAAAATTCTTATTACATGTCACACGAGTCAGCAGTCCTCGGTAGTATAGTGGTCAGTATCCCCGCCTGTCACGCGGGAGACCGGGGTTCGATTCCCCGCCGGGGAGGACTTTTTTTCTCATTTCATCTCGAATCTCGTCACTTTTTATTCACTTTATGTTATTTACACGATATAAAGAATTGTCTAGTCAATCGCCAATAGTGATACACACTCCCTCACACAGCCAACTTAATACCTTCCTACGTTGCAATCAATTCAGCATTCATTATACAAATATGACTTCATCGAGTCGAAAAGGTTTTCCAACATTGGTTTTTCAACGTATATTTCACCAATACTCTATTTATTTATTTATTTATTTATATTTATTTATTTATTTATATATTTACAATAAATTTTGAAACTGTACATCTCATTTTGAGCTTATAAGCTCATTTGTAATGAGAATGTGCAGTTGATCGGTTTCGAAAATATTTATTAAAATGTTCTAGTTTCTTCTCGAATCTCCATTGTTCATTTCCCCCGTTGAAGAGACCACGTTCAATTGGTTATAGATTTTGGTGACTGATTGTAAATTCCGTTGCCATTTCCGTTGCCTTCTAAACTCCACGTATTCAGTGTTTTGTGTATTGCAGCTTCCTGGTACTCTAGACTCTAAATCTCTTGGTACATACATGAAGTTTGGGAATATAAATTAGCGTGTCTCCTGTGCAAACCACGCTTAAATTCTTTGATTAGAGGCTATTTGTTCGCCAAATATTCCTGCATAATATGGTTGAACTTCTCCACCATGTCATCTCACTGTAGATTCATAGTCGTCCAATATTTTCGATCATAATCTAATATCATATCCAATACGTTTAATTCGACGTTTTTTCGTTTTTGCTCACGCTGTATATATATAATTATATGTCGTCTTGGTCTTGGCCATCAGTTCGTTACCTCACTAAACAAACCCTGCCCTGGGTTTTAACTCGGATTTGATTAGTCCTTCCAGCTAGCATTCATTGTTCTTACTATCAGTTTATTACTAGACCCGTAACTATTGCCGTTCTTTGGGTACCTCGAAAATCAATCTAAATGGGTTTGTGTAAAACATGTAATTAATTTAGAATTTTTGGTGATAAAATATAATATCCGCCTGACAAGAAAGTCGCTAGCATCTATGTATAGACGATATCATAATTTTTATATTGGAATAATCCTCCAATTCCATACACAAAGAAGATTGTTAGGTAATGGGTTCGTTAATAATCTCTTTGCAATCTTCTTTTCATTTCATTCAACAGATTATTCCTTCTCGCACATTCGTATACAATTTCTTTCATTGTGATCATTTTCTCTTCAAATATAGAGAGAGGTAGATCACGCTTCTCGGAGTTTAATGTTCCCAATACCCCCTTTGCACATGTAATTCCCAACTTTCATTTTTCTAAACAGCCCTTTCGTTCCATTTTGGAGGACACTAAAGTCCTTCGCAAGGCCTTTTATGACAGGATGAGTGCCCCATTTTGGTTAACTTGTCCTTTTAATAAAATTCAATCATACAGTCCCTGTCTAAATTCTGGCAAGCATATGAAGTATCTGCCAAATACTTCATATTCTTGCTAGATTTCACTCTATTGTCGATCTTTTATCTTTCGTCTACGTTCACTCTCTAAAACTCAAAATGGCACACATATTCGGCTTCACGTTTAGAACTAAACTAGTCAATTGCTCAATTATTTCATTTACTCCAATTTACGTGCTCTGGTTAACCCTTTTAATGCAACTACCGCTCCGAATTAACTTCCCCTCAAAACTACCTATTAATTCTCATTTCTTACTTCACAATACATTCAATTGATGAGTAACCCTTGCGGCACAATATGTTATTTGTTATTTATATAAATAAATATATTCAACATACATATACAACTATAATTTGTTGCCTCATTTTGTTCCCAATTTGGTAAAGGGACCACTTTCCATTCCTTGCATACATTTCGTATTTTCGAGTACGTCAACACCTCCGGTATACTGAACAACTGAAGACTCCTTAACTTACACGATTACTTACATGTACAGTTTTTGAATCACTAATGTATGTTTTTATCGATACATTTACTAATTGAGTACTTAGTCGTCATTCAGGGGCAATTTAATACATGTGATTAAAACAAAATTCTTATTAAATGTGTTCGGTATCAGCAGTCCTCGGTAGTATAGTGGTCAGTATCCCCGCCTGTCACGCGGGAGACCGGGGTTCGATTCCCCGCCGGGGAGGACTTTTTTTCTCATTTCATTTCGAATCCAGTCACTTTTTATTCACTATGTAATTTATATAACGCTAATAAAAAAATGTCTAGTCCATCACCAACAGCTATACACACTCTATGACTATATAAATCACAGCACACATAAAATAGGTGGGATGATCTTTTCTCTAAATATGCGCGTTGATCATCATTTTGATTGATCAATAAAAAATTTTATTTTATTTTTATCGTCTAAATAATTTGTTTTTTTTTATTGTTCATCTAATTTATTAACAATACAACAATTAAGCGTAGAATTGTAAATCTAAATCCAATAAATTTCCGTCTATAAGCGAACGACAGAACACACAATTTGTGCGGAGTCTACCGTATGCATGTAGATGTGTGTGTATATCGGCATCATCCCACAAGTCGTGTATAAGCGTTATGATAATTTGTATACACATAAAAGTTTATGTTCTAATAAATATTCATCGGGGTTGGTGAGGTGATTTAATTGGCTGTAAAGTGATTGGATTATAGTCGTCGTAACGCAGATACTTTTTGATCAGAATTTGAGTTGTTGTTGTTTGTATCGCTAGGCCGAACTTGATATATGAATGCAATTGTGTTTGGTTTGGATTTGTTACAGCATGAGACGAATTTCTTGGAAACATGTGTTACGTTGAGAATCACCAACCGGACTACCACTAATATCATTGAGAGAAGAAAGGAGACCAATTCCATTATGAGAATTTATTTTTAATTGTTCGGTTAGGTTAATCTAAACAGGAGTCACCAATGTAAAGCGTGAAGCTTTTTGATTTGTAATTTAAATTTGAGAGTTGTAGTGCTATGCTGACTTCGATTTGATGATGACGTAATTTGGAATGAATTGGTTGTCGGTTAAATGACAACTATACACGATTCAGACATGTATAGTGTAAATCGTGTCGCGACAGTGCTTGCAAATGAATACCCTCACTTCAGAATATTACTCCTTCAAAAAGTGAATTTGCCCTCCGTTTGATTATGATTATTTATATACATATATGCTGCCGTAATTGTGTTGGGGTGTCTGATTTCGAACGCTTATTCATTGGCTTGTCGCGGAATGAAACGAACCTGACTGCATGCTTTATTTGTGGGTGGGTGCCCGCATTCGCCCACCTTGGCTTTGGCTGCAGCATGATACACACTTCCTGAACATATACCTGTGTCTTGATGGGCATGGACCGGACTTCCACCATTGAGAGAAGAAGGCAGACATAATTCCATTGTAAGAAGTTATTTTTGCCGTGTTAGGGTTAAGCAGAATGTAGTTTGTAATTTTTGGGAGGTCTGTCGAAAAGTATTGACGTGTATAGTTATACCGTGAAAAGGGTAGTCATCTTCGACTAATGTAAAGTGTGAAGCTTTTTGATTTGATTTGAATTTTTTATTCCAATGTGGAATTATGATAGTCGATTTCTTTAATTATAGAGATAATCTTCGGTAGGTATATATATATTCCTCATATACTATCCCATAGATGGGGGTAGATTCGTTGATGGTTTCGTTTATGGTCTGGGAAACGGCTTCGAGATTATGTTTTGTGATGGTCGTTGATGTATGAGCCGATTGCACTCAGCATCCGTTCGATTAACTCGCTGGGAGGAGTTGCTTTTTTTGGGAATATTTTGGCCTTAATACTCTGGAACGCCGAATAGAAACAAAATATTTGAACAACCTCATCGTGAGTAACTTGACGAACTGCCAGTGTGATGAAAATTTTTGAGTAGTGATCTACCTCTTTCATTCGGCGATATGGTCCCAGAAAGACAATCTATATAGACTCTTTGCAATGGACGAAATTTGATCGGTGGCGAAAGTCATCGGTGATCTATAAGAAGCTATAATTCGGTGCTGTAAGCACTTGTATGTTTCATACGATGGTATAAAATGTTAGGGAGTCGCCTTAGTAATGTTTTATCAACTCTGTTGTTTTAAAGATACCTAATTGAGCTGAAGTAGGTGGGGTGTTGACTGATTGTATCAATCAAATTTTTTATCATTCTTCTGTGGATGGATATCAGATTTGTGACTTTTGAAGATAATGCTACTTGATTAACTTGCTTCAAATTCTGCGTAATTAAAGTCTATGGAATAAAGATTGACGTAGATTGGACCACAAACTCAAATTTGAACATTTGTAACATCAAGCTACATCTCGCCAATCTTCCGATGAGATCTTTCGAGAACATCAACCACGTGGCGTCGGCTATCAACACTGTAAAAGTGTATAATTCCACATAGGTGGAAAACCGTTTGATGGCCAATATATACAGCGGCCATAAGCATTAGAGCTCTGTCAGACTACCGTATAGCTGAGCTTTGACTTTATATGAGAGATGAACCCTATTGGCGTGTCTTGATCATCTTACGTCTATAGAAGCGTTTATTAAAATTAATCGTGTTTCGTACAGGTAGATGGTGGTAAAAGCTGATTTTGCTAAATCCAAAGCGTTTTGAGCTGATCCGGACCAAAAAATTGTTGGTTTTTCCGAAAGTCAAATAGACACGGTCTTAAGTCTCACGGATTTACGAAGACCATGCTAGCCTTTATAGTGCCTACATTGAAGATGGGTCGGCCCAAATATCCTCACTCCGAATTATCTATGTACGACTGACAAACAATCTTTTGATGTGGGATCTCTTAAATTGGTTTGTTCTTTCTCAATTTTTATGGTACATACATTGAAACCCTACAGGACAACACTGAAAGGGAAATGTGGTCATTAAACCGTTTTTCACATTACGTCACCGAGCAGGGCGATTTCTTAACAACGGTAACCTTTGGACATCGTGGCATAAAATATTTTGAAATTTTGACCCGTCAGGCATCTGGCACTATCCGGTCCAGGGAAGGACGATGAATGAGTTTTAGGATCAATAACCCGAAGTGATTCACGTAACGAAGTTTTGTAGGATATCACCAACCGGGAAAGTTTAGGCTATAATGAGGTTCCGCGGTTCTTTCATAATGTGTCGCCTAATTCTGAGGTATGATGCTCAAATTTCCATATGGTCAAAACAATCAAAAGTAGTTTCAACATCTGATTACGATTGGTGATCCGGAAATAATCATGACGTCGAAACTTAAATCCTCCAAATGGCAGAGTATATTTCACCATACAAGTGTATCTCACCCTTACCCTCACCATTACCCACCGCGACCATCATTTTAGCGCCAATATGACCTTTTACGCCAAACAAGTAATCAATCAAACACCACAACCGTTGCGTCATCTCAAAGACATAAAACAAAATTGTTAACATAAATTAATGATTGCAAGCATAATTCCATGCGCGCAAGTACACACACTAACTGAAAATTCTTAGAACGATTAGAATGTTAAAAATAAATTTATAGCACAAACAAAAAAATTCTTCGCATATTTGGATGGTACCATAGTGATATGGTGACGGGAACCGAATCATCTGCGTCACACACAAAAATCGTTTTTGCGCTAAGACTTGACACCAAACAATATTTTTCAACATAATAATTGATATTATTGTTTGTTCGGTTTGGACATTCGACATCCATTAAGAATTTGTCCACACACACACACACACACACACACAAACCCGAATTTGAATCGCTCTAATATCGTCATGTATGGATTATCCACATGTGTTAGACAAATGCTGGAAAAATTGGAATTTGATTTTTCTTTTCATTCGAATATTCGGTTGTGTTGCTTTTGTGTTGTTGCCTTCTCTAAAGCCATTCCTAAACAACAAAAACCCATAATTTATTAGCTTTGGTATTGTTTTAGCAATCACTTTGTTGTGTTGTTAGTGGATCTTTTGTCTTGGGTTTGTTTGTATCTCTTTTGTATGATTAAAATATCATCATCATCTTCATCATCATAATATAGGTTGACACTCGTTGTGTAGCAACAAAAGAATTACAAAAGAGAAACTTGACCATTTGGTTTACAGCAGGTTAAAAAATGTCTTTTCTTATGTCTTTACAGATTATGTGCGACCGGAATCTCTACAGCGGATGCATGCAATTCACCATCTAGTTTAACGTCGAACGTACTCGTATCTGGTCATTCACAACAAATTAGTGCAACGTTGCCGTCATCGTCATCGCCGCTATCACTATTGGCCAATCACACGAATAGTATACAAAGTAATCTACAAATCTCACCACCAATCCATCATCCTCATCATCATTCACATCATCTGCAGGCGGTATCGCAACAACATCATCAGAGCCAGCATCATCAGCATCAACAGCAGCAGCAGCAACAGCAGCAGCAACACCAACAATCGATCAATCTAAATACCCATCATCAAAATAGTCCGTTAAGTATTGGCGGTTTAAATTTATCATCGGGCGGTGGCAGTTCGAGCGGCAGTAGTTCAATATCACTATCGACATCCGGACTTAATTTATCGTTAACCTCGTCGTCGACCGACAGTGATGGTCTAATTTCGGGCCAACAATCGAGTGCGTCACACTTGCATTTGGGTGGTTGTGATAGTGCCAGCGTTAGCGGTGGCAGTGCTATAAGCAGTGGAAATAATTCCACAAGTTTACTAGGAGCCGATTTGGGGATGTCACATTGGATCAACGAGAGTAATGTTAAATCGGAAATTCGGAGTCCGGGACTAGATATTGGGGCGGCCAGTGTTGTGACATCGACACTGACGGCAGGCGGTACAAATCATTTGGATACATCGCTATTTTGTGCAAATCCAACTGTCGGCCTCGACACGCTACAGGGCGCCAATACGTACGATCATAAACAAGACTATTACAATTACTATAATAGTATGCAGCAATATACACCACCGTTTTATTCGTCGTACGGGACACCGTATCCGACGCGAACCGCTACAAAGCTACCTTCACCAAATACCTACCTGCCATCGAGCTATGCGACCAACAATAACACAAGTCAATTGTATTCGACATATGGGTACAATAATTTTGGACAATTTGGTGCCGCACAGCAGGACTACAGTAGTTACTACAATGATCAGTATAGTAGTTATTATAATACAACCGGTTATTCCCATTATGTAAGCTCGCCGGGTTCGAGTGGCAGCCAAACGTTTCATGTCCCAACCGGATTGTCCGAAAGTCCTTCTGATGGCCATCCAACAACACCAACATTATTAGCCCATTCACCAAATTCACCGCTCTCGATTTCGCCAACGTCGAGTTTATCGACCAAAACAACACCGACAAATAAAGTGGGACGTGCTCGCGGCCGAAGGCATGCCCATCCTAGTCCAACACGTAGTGTAGCTTCTGATACGGCTGTCGCCGATACAGCCAAAGCACCCGATCGTGTATTCGTTTGGGATTTGGACGAAACACTTATTATATTCCATTCGCTGTTGACTGGCACATATGCCAGTCGATACAATAAAGATCCGCATCATATTGGCCAACTCGGTTTTCGTATGGAGGAAATGATTTTCAATATGGCGGACACGCATTTATTTTTTAACGATGTCGAAGACTGTGATCAAGTGCATATCGATGATGTATCATCGGATGACAATGGACAAGATTTAACCAATTATAATTTTAGTACGGACGGGTTTCATGCTGGAACGCCGCAAGGTGGCCCGCCTAATTTATGTCTACCGACAGGGGTACGCGGTGGTGTCGATTGGATGAGAAAACTAGCGTTCCGATATCGGAAAATCAAAGAAATCTACAATACGTATAAAAACAAGTAAGTGTTCGAGTACTGTAAATGTTAAATATAATTTGTGCTAATATTTTATAATTTACAGTGTTGGTGGAATGCTGGGACCGCAAAAACGTGACCAATGGCTGCAACTACGTTCCGATATCGAATCCGTTACCGATAATTGGCCAAGCCTAATACTAAAATGTTTGACCATGATTGCCCAACGGGAAAATAGTGTCAACGTCTTGGTAACAACAACCCAACTAGTTCCTGCACTAGCAAAAGTTTTACTATTTGGATTGGGGAATATATTCCCGATCGAGAATATTTACAGTGCAACGAAAATAGGTTTGTCCGATAATCGGTTCCCTAAATGCCGTAAAAATATTAATTTTGTGTTTATTATGTAGGTAAAGAATCGTCGTTCGAACGGATCGTGACTCGATTTGGCCGCAAAACAACGTACGTTGTGATCGGCGATGGACAGGACGAGGAGACGGCTGCAAAAAATCTAAATTTTCCATTTTGGCGGATATCGAGCCACAGCGACATCATGGCCCTGCATACAGCTCTCGATATGGAATTTTTATGAAAAACTTTTTTCAATCATCTTCTATCGTTGGATAATAATCGTATTGCTATACATATACATAAATATAAAATTTAATTAATTATATTTTCAAAAGTGTACATAATTTAAATTAAATTACAAATTATAAAAAAAAAATTAATTAATTAAAAATTTTAGTAAAGAACTTTTAAATCGTATAAAAAAGTATTAATTATATAATATGCACGTAAAATAAAAGATTTAATTTAATTTTAATTTTAGCACACATTTATAATTTTTTAATTAATTTTTGCATAAAAATTATTTTCGATTGTGCAATATATAAATAATCTATGTGTGAGCGTGTCTGTGTAGGAGGTTCTAATTTGTACGAAGCAATATATAATGCAGCAATCAAATCAACAACAAACGAATTAATTCAAAAAGTGCATTCAAATTAAATTAAAATTAATCAAAATTCACCAGTGATAAATAATTATGATTTTAGTTTTGTTCTGTGCCGATTTATGAATCAGATACAAACATCAGATAGACGAGACCCAGTGAATCCGAATAAATGTACATACAAATATTTGAATAATTTCGATTTATTTTTGTATTAATTAAAATTAAAATTTTGTGTTCAAATTTTTTAATTTTTATAATCATATATGTTCTATATAATTATGTAGTTTATTGATATAAAAAACAAAACCTATTAAATATTAAGATCTAAGTAAAATATATAAATCAATATTATAAATTAATTAATTAATTAATTTAATTAAGCAACGTAGAAAAGTATATAAAAAAATTTAAAACAAAAAAAAATACAAAAATTGTTTAGTTTATAAAATTAAGAATATTTTTTCCTATCGTAAGTGAATATTGTAAATAATTTATGAATTTAAAAATTAATTAATTATTTAAAATTTAATTAGAAACAAATAAATGATTAAATAAATAAAAAGAAAATCAAACAAAAAACGTTTAAAAATTAAAATAAAATTTATTGTAAAATTACGTGACGCATTGTGTTAATTAAACGAGGTTGTACTGTATTCGATACAGGTGAGTCTGAATTGGAATTAAAATTTTTTACTTTTCCTGGCCATCAGTTTTATTATTATTATTAAAGTTGGCTGGAACCCTTAAAGGTTCTGCACTCAATGCCACAAAGGACCCATATTGCAAACCTAGGATTTCATCGAAGGGCACAGGTGCGTTCTGCAACCTTAGCAAACTGGAGCAGGGCAGAGAAGACAGTTGATATACAGGAATATTCCTGGAGTTGAACACAAGGGATCTAATGCGGTCGAAAGATAAACCACCACATCTGGATAGATAAACCACCTCATATGATCTGTGGAAATGAAAAACAGGCAGAAGCCAATCATAGCTCCTGTTAATTCATTAAGAATTGATCTATGACCTGAAGTAGTGCCAAAAGCATTTCATGTCCCAGCATTCCTCAATCGCAAGCCAGCTGAACAAGCAGTACCTAAAATGAAGGATTGTAACTGTGGTAGGGAGAGAATGAGTTCCATAGCCAGGAGCGGAGTTGAAGACATTGTTACAGCCCGACAAGCGTTATTTTGCAAATAGTTGAGTTTGCCGAATGAAGATTTCAGTTTAACCGACATTGCGCAAAAATCGCAGTGGCTTTTTGTAGTTTGAAATCCAAATGATACTTCCAATAAAGTTTAGTATCCAAAAAAATACCAAGGTGTTTGACGTAGGCTGTGCTATTTACCTTGTATCTGAAAAGTGATGGTACAGAAAAAGCTTCAGTATTCCTACAACTTGTAAAAATAACCAAATCGGTTTTTGACGGGTTCACGTGTAAACCCTTATCCAGACACCACTGTTCTATAATGAGAATAGCGTGTTGAGTTGAATCTGATACGACATTCAGGTGCTTGCCTGAAACTGTCAGAACCAGATCAGCATAACTTTGAGCGGTAAAACCGAATTCACGAAGCCTTGCCCGAAGTGTCGGTATCCTCAACCTCACAAATCACTATCCGAGATTCAAGCATACATTCAATCCACCTGATGATGTTGGGTTCGATACCAAAATAAGTACATGCTTTCGTAATCGAGAGGAAAGTAGTATTATCAAAGGCTCCTGCTTTAGGACAAATAGTTTAGACTTAAGTTAGATAGATGTGGCACACCACTGCCAATAAGCAGGATTATTTAAAATATTCTTTATAAATAATCACAGATTGTTTTTGAAGCTTCTATAACACAATATGTCAGAGCTAATAATTTTGTTTGAAACACTTTACAAAACGAACCTAAACTGCCAGACGATCTCAGATTATAATGAGAGCCATCCGAAAAAACACGGGAGAATCCGATAACTTACTAAAAATTATTCAATGTGATCCTTGAGGTTAATATCAATATTGTTATGGACTCGGGCGACATGTCTGGGACACCAATTGGAAAGGATGCGATAGATCGAGCAACCAATCCTGGAAGGAAAATTGCTCAAATAATTATACTCAAGCATCTGGAATTTTTGATATGGTGCAGTTAATGGCCACGATACAACAAAATAATGATCAATCAGGTACAAATGAGAAACAGATGGGTGACTTTGATAACAAATGGTAACGGATAAGAAAGAATGATGATTGAACAAAAAGCGATAGAAACATGGTGTTAGAAAGGATCAAACCGCCCAGGTTGGGTAGTGGTGAAAGATGCGGTAAATAGACCGGGGAAGACACCGGGTTCGAATGCCCGATAGGAGCATGATGCAAAAGGGATTTTTCACCATCGATGTGCCATTATTGCATCTCTCACATTACAATATGGCTGCTGAATGTACCGAGAGAAGTAAAATAGATGCGGTTTTTGCATTAACAAACGGGGCCCATAACATAATCAAACCAGCGGTTTGAGTTAGAACAAGACAACAATTTTTTTTTAAATTAAGCTTTAATTGGGTGCAGGTCGTACTTTTAGATTGTGCTAGCTACTTGTAACTGTCACAGCTCCTGCATCCAAAGCGCGATCCTTCAAGTAAAGGTTGATAACTGCCTTAAACTTATGCATTTTATACTCAAACGGAAATAGAAAACCAGATAACGAATTCCACTTCCTGGATGTTCGATAAATAAACTCGCGCTTTGCATCTTCAGTTCGAGGTTTCGGCAGATCCTCATCGTAAACCTATGCGCATTAATCGTTCCTCGTGTTACCCGTCCTGGCGTAACGAATGGTGGTATTTTTCTCAATTCTGTAGAATATTTTCCATTTATAGAACATGCAACACGAGATCTTTCATAAGTCTGGAGCTTCGTATTATTCGGATGGCACGCCGCTGAACTCTATCCAGCAACTGGAGAGCAATGCCATATTCTCGACCTCAAACCTGACAGCAATATTTGATACAAGGTCTAATAAAAGTTTTATATGGAGAGTTATAACTCTAGAACAAATGAGCCAACAACGAGCTTCCGGGATAGCAACAGCAGAATCATATGTTATGCCTGCGACAAATCAGGTTATATTTCGAGAGTTTCTTGTGAAATCAGACGTAAGTGAGCATAAATAAAACATTAGCAAAAGTTTGCGAATAATTCTACTGGGCAGGATGTAGATAATCAGAATTTTGTCATAAGTGTGACCAATGCATTTCAGTAAAAGGTTCTACAAAACAGAGCTTCGAAAAACAACAGGTATAGGAAATATAGGTTCGTTCGACGAATACTGAAATGCTTCTGGCCTATTAACACCATAAGTAACATTAGAGAAACCGAAATAAAGAGACGAAAGTAGAGATGGATTGCCATCAGGTGCGTCATCTAGATGGATAATCTATAGATGACGCTCCTGATGAAGGCTTCTATCAAACTTTGAGATAATTGCGGTAGTAGTGGCTGATGAAGAAACGATTCAAAAGCAGAGTATGTACTTACATTCTGATGAACTTCATCTTCAAGAAAGGAATTCTCTCTGAATTTGGACTAAACTGGAAACATACCATCTCTTCCAGGAGATTCGAATCAGCCCCATAGTCCATCTTACGTTATAATAGGAGGTAACATCCACTCCTTCTGTGTTCGGTTTGCAGTGATAAATTTCATCTGACTTTTGATAAAAGTCTATGTCATTGGAGTGACCATCGGCAAGAACCTTTTGGAGTCTCACTGCAGGGAGTAATTGATACCTTCACAGCAACTGCTCTATACCAAATTAATCGTGACGCACCACGGAGTATCCGCTGGTATGTGATGCTTTTGGAATGCCATCATTCGTTTTGTTGTGGTGACTCTCAATTTTGATTCCCATGAGTAAGGGACACTCAAATTACCACAGGAAGACTAGGTTGAATCTTGATGGCGCCTGGTATCTAACGATATATTGTTTGTGGACTTAAGACGATCGTACGCATCATTAGGAGTGACTTAATCTTGATTACTGAGATGGTACTTAAATTTTCCGTTAACAGTAGACCACCAAAACAAAGGATTTTAATGAATAATGGAAACGCCAGGAGTTTAATACGGCCGGATGTTATATTAAAGACTAAGGGTTTTTGAGCAGGAGGTCTTTCCCAGATCTCCTTTTCACGTAAAGGCATCTCATATCCAGCTAGTTTTTTTAAATTACGCAAAATACAAAAGTTCGAATCAGAACTCCATGAAGTGTTTATTCAATACATTAAAATGATCTTCGATAAGTCTGATCTTATAGGACACGATACTCTTTCAATTGGTTATCCAGTTTCCTAACCCAATATTTGACTATCATGACAGTTAGTATCGTTTACTGTCATGACATATTTTTTCCGTATAACACAGGTATTTAAATAGATAAAGCACAAAAGATGCAGAATCAGACCAAAAGATATCTTAATTTATAAGGAAATACATGGAACCAGTAATTAAGAGTCTATCCACAGAACCAAAACATGTAATTTTTATATAAATTATTTTCTAGTACAGTGTTTTACTAAGATTTATTTGTAATATGTGTTACACAAATTGATGGTTTGATTGTGACAGATTTTTGAATTAATTTAATTCCATTAAACTTTATTAATTAATAAAAACATGATTAATCATAATTAAACACAAAACTAAAATGTATATTAAGTAACAAACAAATTTTACTAAAATTATAATTATAAACCAATTCAATTGTGTCTAACTAAATTAATACATTTCCATTGCGATTAACAAACTAATGAAATTAAATTGTTTTATTTAAATGTTTATAAATACATTTTGTTGTTAAATAAATGTATGTACTATACAGCTTTTAAATATTAAACATTTATTTCCATTTCTTGTTTTCGTAGTCCCATTGGGATGAAATACCAAAGATTGGATTGAATTCACCGTCGAGGATACGTTTAAGTTGAGCTTTAACACGATTCTCTTCGAATGTAACTGGATGTTCGGAATAGACTGGAAACATAAATTATATATAAATTATTGTAGTGATTAGGTTTAATTAAGTTCAATTGATGTAGGTCAAATTGATTACAATGTAATTTGTATTGTTTGTCTGTCGTTGACTTACCAAAGCTGTTCATCCAAACTGTGTATAGTATACCAACAGAAATTGCCATGCATAGTACACCGACAACTGATTTCCATTCGCCGGTTGGGGCTTTAAATTCAGCGAATGTTTGACAGAATGAATGACGGTATAAGGCTTTCTTTTCTTCGATTGAAAGTTTTTTCCAGTCTCCCTTCTCTTTTTCTCTTAAGCTCTGGAATAAAAACCAACATTAGGACCAGTTGTCGTCTATAGTCGTCTAATTAACTCACCTTAATGGCATTTGTTTCTTCACGGAATCGAATGGCTGGCATTGGATAGTCTACACGATCAAAATAGATTGGTTGGCCGTTCCATCCATAACCTACAACATCACGTTTACCATGCTTTGTGAGTTGGGATGTTGACATGGACATGGCTCCCCATGGGGCCTTAAGCGCTGCATTTCTTAAAATTAAGGATGGTAGTGATGCCATATTTGATATAATCTGAAAATAAATCAAAAACGTTTAGATTTGTATCGATCGATTGTGTTCAATTCATAAACTGATAAGAGCTTGGGCTGATAAAGCGCCCTGAGTTCTTGTCACATTGGTGTGTAATCCATTACATAACCGTATTGACAAAGTACACAATTTGAGCCGAAAATATACTTGTAGTGTTATTTTAAATTACAATCAATATATAATTAAGCCTCTAAATACGCCGAAATACCCAATAATTCGATATTTTATTTATAATTTCGATGAGAAAAATTACATAAGAAATTGATTTTGACGTCTCGAGACTCGATAAAAAATTTCAAATGGATTTTTTCCTTTCGATTTAAAGACATCAAATAACTTACACAATATATATTAAATTATTTAACGAACTAGATAAACACTTAAACTATATATTAACAGTAGTTTTACAATAAATTAATACTTTTAATCGGATATAATTAATAAAATAAAATGAAAAAATTGTTCGATGGCCTTACCTTCGTGCACTTGGATAGTGTAAAAAAGATGGCGTTTATAGTAGATGTCAAATAGAGCAACAAATCGAGTACGACGCAAGTCAACCGAACCACTTTTTAATGGTTCAAAATATTGTATAAAATGAATAATATTATAACTCCTCAATATTTACGCTAGTTGAACCTTATTCGTTAATTAAAGTACTTTTAATTTATACTTTTAATGTAATCACTGTTTTTTACGTTAAAATCAGTATCGATAATACAGTTTGAGCAACAAAAATAAAACATTTATAATGTTCATTTGAAGCATACAAATGTTTAAAACGTCACATGTCATTTGTATAACCTCACTTTGTCCCGTGTTTCAATCACTTCAATGACAGCATTTTATATCATCTCGAATTTTATTAATTTATAAATTAAATACGATGACAATTTATAGTAATTTACGTTGCAATAACATTATTAAATCATTGTCCAATATCAAAAGTTATATTCAGGTAAGGCTTACGAATTATCGGTGTTAAATTGCTTTTTAGTATTTTGAGGTTATCTCTAAGCTATTTCGGGAATTATCTAATAATTTTGTTAGCTACATGGATTAGTTTATCTAGTGGCATGGTTTACGTGTGCATTTGTCATTAATTGGTTCCATTTACTGATTGCATAATGAATCGATTTTGTTACAGCTCCAACGATGTCATATGTCAAAATATGCGGAACACAAACCGCTTGAGAAGATCCGAAATATCGGAATATCGGCACACATTGATAGTGGCAAAACTACCTTGACCGAACGTATCCTATTCTATACTGGTCGCATTACCCAAATGCACGAAGTCAAGGGCAAAGACAATGTTGGTGCAACTATGGACTCGATGGAGTTGGAACGACAGCGGGGTATAACAATCCAATCGGCTGCGACCTATACAGTTTGGAAGGACCACAATATTAACATTATCGATACACCCGGACATGTTGATTTTACCGTTGAAGTAGAACGTGCCCTACGTGTTCTCGATGGTGCCGTTTTGGTCCTGTGTGCTGTTGGCGGAGTACAAAGTCAAACGCTTACCGTGAATCGACAAATGAAACGGTATAATGTACCGTGTTTAGCGTTTATAAATAAACTCGATCGAATGGGTTCGAATCCGAATCGAGTGCTTACACAGCTGCGATCGAAGTTGCTTCATAATGCGGCATTTATTCAACTTCCGATTGGACTAGAGAGTAATTGTAAAGGTATCGTCGATTTGGTTAAAGAACGGGCTCTCTATTTCGAAGGTGATTTTGGTGCCGTGATACGAGAAGATGAAATCCCGTCTGAAATGCGAACTGAGGCTAAAGAACGACGATTAGAGCTTATCGAACATGTTTCAAATGTAGATGAAACTCTGGGCGAGTTGTTTTTGGAGGAGAAGGCCCTAACCGAGGCTGATCTGATGGCAGCTATACGTAGATCGTGTCTTAAACGTACTTTTACACCGGTTCTAATGGGGACGGCGTTAAAAAATAAAGGAGTCCAGACATTGCTGAATGGGGTTCTTGACTATCTACCACATCCCGGTGAGGTTGAAAATATCGCTCTTATCGAACGGGAGGGAAAGGATACCGAAAAAATTATATTGAATCCGGCACGAGACGGAAAAGATCCGTTCGTCGGTTTAGCATTTAAATTGGAGGCGGGACGATTCGGCCAATTAACATATCTACGATGTTATCAGGGTGTGCTACGCAAAGGCGACAATATTTTTAATGTACGAACTGGTAAAAAAGTTCGTCTTTCGCGATTGGTTCGACTCCACTCGAACAACATGGAGGATGTTACTGAAGTGTATGCTGGCGATATCTTCGCACTATTCGGTGTTGACTGCGCCAGTGGTGATACATTTGTAACGAATCAAAAACTCGAACTATCTATGGAGTCGATATTTGTGCCCGAGCCAGTCGTCTCGATGTCGATTAAACCAAACCACTCCAAGGATCGTGATAATTTCTCAAAAGCCGTTGCTCGCTTTACGAAAGAAGATCCCACATTCCAGTTTCATTATGACGCCGATGTAAAGGAAACCATTGCCTCGGGAATGGGTGAATTGCATCTCGAGATCTATGCACAACGAATGGAGCGAGAGTATGGATGTCCGGTGACACTAGGCAAACCAAAAGTAGCATTCCGTGAAACATTAATGGCCCCATGTTCGTTTGATTATCTACACAAAAAGCAGTCGGGTGGTTCTGGCCAATTTGCTCGTGTCTCGGGAATTATGGAACCACTACCACCAGATCAGAATACAACTATCGAATTCATTGACGAGACAGTTGGTACAAATGTGCCAAAACAATTTGTGCCCGGCGTGGAAAAAGGGTTTCGTATGATGGCTGAAAAAGGTTTATTAACCGGTCACAGATTATCGGGTGTTCGATTTAGGCTGCAAGATGGTGCCCATCATATCGTCGATTCTAGTGAATTGGCTTTTATGTTGGCCGCCCACGGTGCAGTCAAAGAAGTATTCGAATTAGGCGGATGGCAAATTCTAGAACCTATAATGGCTGTTGAAGTAACAGCCCCCGATGAGTTCCAAGGTGCAGTAATTGGGCAACTTAATAAACGGCAGGGCATTATAACAGGAACGGATGGTGCTGAAGGTTGGTTCACTGTATACGCAGAGGTGCCGTTGAACAATATGTTTGGATATGTTGGCGAGTTGCGGTCGAGTACGCAAGGCAAGGGTGAATTTAGTATGGAGTACAGTCGATATTCGCCTTGTCTGCCGGACGTACAAGATAAACTGATCCAAGAGTATCAACAGTCGCAGGGTATCAATGTAGAAAAGAAAAAGAAGAAAAATTAGATAATTTTATTGTACATTAAATTAATTTAAGAAATTATTATGTAAGATATTTATAATTACGATTAAATGGTTTTAAAAAACAATCGAATTGATAGTAACTTCATATCGGTTGCTTCTAACGCTCGGTGACGTTAACGTTGTATATGATGACAGTTTTTTGACGTTCAGTACGATAAAGGAGGACGACGCTAAAAAATACTTGGGGTATATTAATACGAAAAAAACAAACTGCTATAATCCGAAGCATCCCGATTGCGAAAACCGAATGAAACGAAGTGAGTATAAAAAGTGAGCTGAATTAGACCAAATTTATACCCCATCTGTACTTAAATATCAACTCATTTAATTTATAGTTTCCACTTTTTACTAAACTACGACTTCTGAAGTGCACTTAAATTACGATTTCGACTATTTTGATGAGTAGAGTAAGATCTCACCCACTCTTTTCCATATCTAAAGTGTAAACGTACACATACATTTATTCTCACCATCTTTACCACCTCTCAAGATAAATTGTAAACGAACATGTTAAACGTCAAAAGTTTACACAAGTTTTATCTTGGTTGACTGTAAACCAACAGTTAGGTTATAGTTGACTAGTAATAGTGTTCCAAACTATTAATTACACATAATGGAAGCGAAAAAGAAGTCAGTAATTATAAATATTTGAAATTATTGTTAACACCCAAGATAAAATCCTAACCTTAATTTTTGATTTAGGAATTTTCAAATTAGAGGCCAACGGGGTTCCAAAAGGCAAAAAGAAATTCTTATAAAGTATATGGAAGACAATATCAATTTCGCTCATGACAGGTATGTTGAAAATTAAGTATCTTTCGGCAACGGCAGCAATTGTCCCTCTTCTATATAGAACTGAAGGTGAATATGGAGTCCAAAAACAGCAGCTTACGTGGGATAAACTTACAACTATGCTCAATGCGACGGATGATGCTCGGAAGACGGCTGAGCAATGGAAGCAGTATTGGCGCGATTTAAGGTAATAAATAATTTTTACTTGCTTTGATATAGCCTTATTGGTTGATATTATGTTTCAGACGAAATGTAAAGGCTAAGGCAGCATCCCGATGCCACTTGGATCAACAGGAGAAACGTATCTACTCACTTATTATTCCAGACGGAACTGACCTCGATGAGAAAATAAAACCGATTGTTGAATTAACGTTTGATGCCTTGGATGATAATTATAGTCCGGTATTTCGAGAGCGAGTTTCATTCCCTGATGTAAATAATGACGATAGTGTTAGCGAGTCACAGGAAATTTACCGAGAGGTAGATGTATCGGTAAATAATCATGTTTACACTTGACGATTTATCTTATATTTTAAAGAATTGTTGTTGCTAGTTTAGAAACTGTTAATCATAAATCGTTTCAGGAATCAAATGACGGAAACATGGAGCAGTTGACGGGATCAGAGACTCCATTTAAAAAAATTAAAATGAATCATGAATACGATGATGTATCATTAAAAACCATACATTCGAAGACGACAATGACAATACCACTAGTTCCCGAGCCCGACGATGAGATTACAATTTTTGGCAAGTTTATTGTTTCGGAGTTGCGGGGTATTATTGCAGCCAGTAATCAAATTGTCTATCGCCAGGCAAAACGAAAAATTCAACAAATATTACTGAACACATGGGATGACATTGACACTGTATCACGATCAAGTACTCGTTCGTCGTTTGCATCGGATAGCAGTTTTTGGACTAATCAAATTGTGGATGATAGCCTAAATGAGGACGAAAGTAATGTAACTAACTCCTAAATATTAAATAAAAGTATTAGTTTTTAAGAATTGTTATACGAATTGTGGTTTGAGCATCTATTTCTTTCAAAGCCTTAATCGACTCTGGATAGTTAGTTACCCTTTAACATTTAACCTGATTATTATCACAATCTACGTATAGAACGTAATTTGTTGCAATGGAACATTCTAAGATCTTGTCAGTACATAGGGAGATTAGTGTCTTTGAGCATTTCCAGTTTAGCATTGGCCAGACTTGCCTTGCAACTCTACACGAGAGGGTGTTCGTCCACCTTTCGTTCGCTGAGTAGTCTCCTTTTTAAGCACAGTCTTGAGTGCCTTAATGGGTCTCCCCAACTTTGCCCTTTCCGGAAGCAGTTGGAGAGATGTACCATGCCTCACCAGTTCATCCGACCTGCAGTTTCCCATGACGTCCGAGTGGCCGGAGACCCAAACTATCTAGATGTTGAAATGCTCACTCATCTCATTTAGAGACGAGCGGCAAACCAACGTCACTCTAGACGTCAGAGAAACAGAGTTCAGTGACTTGATTGCCGCCTGATGTCCACATAAATTGTGATATCAGTCGAGGATACCACATTAGGTCTTAACCAGTTCAGAACCTCCTTAATCGCTATCAAATCTGCCTGGTACACGCTGCAGTGATCAGGGAGACGAACTGCTATATCTACTACTTCTAATTTATCATAGAAGACTCCTGCTTCTACTTTACCATGTAGCTTGGAGAATCCGTAAAGAAATGTATTGCTCATGTTTCCACAGCTTTGAGAGGCACCTTTTCTGTAAGTTACACGCTCACTCCATACATAAGTACAGGTTTTACTATACGGAAGTGAATAGTCAGTGTATCAGCTCCGGCTTCAGGCCCCATCTCTTTCCTATGGCGTTATTACACGAGTACATATCTATATTAGCCTTGTTTACTCTATCAAAAAGAGGTGGATCTACTACCGGGATTTTATATTTCCTGGTAAATAGTACCAGTTCAGTTTTGGACAATAATTGCCAGTCCACATCTGATGGATCAAATAGTAATGTTTAGGAGGCCATTTTGGAGCAACTCCTTCACCGTGCCTAAATATTTACCAGAGACAGCTATCACTACATCATCTGCATCCGATCCACTCTCTCTCTCCAGCTCTAACATCAATCCATTGATTACTAATTACTATGGTCCAGAGAGGAGAGGAGACAGGAACTCTCCCTGCGGGATTCCCTTAGCCACCCGCCTTCTGATGGCGGATTCCCCCAGCTCCGAGTTAACCACTCTGCACCTAAGCATTTAATTGATCAACCCACTGATGGTTAATGAATCACATACGACAATTTCTCCAGAATTGCCTCCATCTTCACACCATCGTTAAAGGCGCCCTCAATATCAAGGAATGCCACCATACAAAACTCTTGCGAGAATATTGATTTCTCAATCGTACTTACTAGAGCGGGCAGAGCTGTGTCGACAGGTTTCCCTTTACAGTGAGCATGTTGAGTCTGAGCCCAGTCACTAGGCTTTATTTTTGAGCGTATATGTAGATATCCATCAACCTTTCCAAGGTTTACAATAGAAAGGATGATAGAGTTATTGGTGTTCAATCTTTTGGGAAGCCATGTGAACATTTACCCGCTTTCGGAATAAAGATCACTCTGACCTCCATCCACCCCCGCGGAATACAGACCAGTTTTAAACTAATAATCTATGGCATAGAGGCCGTAAACGGCCCTTACCGCGTCTCAACTGAAACCTTATGAACCATTTTAGCGATTGGTGCACATTGTAGGTGGTCAGCCCAACGAATGTTTTTACACACAATCGCGTTTTATGTCATCCGGTTGCATGTTAATTTTTGGTCAACGGCGGAAATCGAACTCGAGACCGCGGCGTGATGAGAAACTCTCTTAACCGTTGAGCTACATCCAGCGACAAATTTAAACACCCTTTGAAGAATACTTTCAGCTAGGGGAGAATAATCCTCGAGTTGTTCTCTTGTCAGTACATGGACAAATATTTTCTTGATAGAGGAAAGCAACAATTTCTATTGGCGTCAAAACGTGAATAGTGAACGGCTTAAGTTTTGGGAGTACAAGAACACACTACGAACCTCATTATTCTTACTAAGGCGATTCTCTGGAATAGTCTGACTACATTGCTCTGAATCATTTTTCTTATTAACATCCCAAAAAAACTCGGACTTGTACAGGATGTCTTTTATATTCCAGGTAAATTTGGCCAATAGTTTTGTTTGAATGACATTTTACAGTTGGTTTTTGACAACAGTGGTCGATATCAATTTCGGTGTGATTCATGTGCCGAGCAATGAAGTTCAAAACCCTCAATTAACACAAAAAAGACCTATACTATATGGGATGTCATTTGGGCTGCCGGCATTATTAGGCCATATTTCGTTGACGATGCTAGGTGATGTATCAGTTAATGGTGACTGCTATAGGGAGATGTTGCAAAACTTTTTTGTGACTAAACAAGATCAAATAGGTTTACTGAATAAATATGATTCCAACAAGACGGTGCCTTTATTACACACAGCTCGTTCTACGATACAAATTATGCAAGAAATATAAAAAAGTATCGTCAGATATCCACGATCCTCTGCTTTGATCCCTCCCGATTCTTACCATATCGCATATGGGTCAACATATGTGATATGGCCATAGGCGACTAGAGATCGAATTATTTCTAAAGTTATCTATAGTTTGCTTTTACTGCCAATCCACTGTCGTCAAATCGACAAATAGGTTATATAAACGTGGGTAGTTATAGATGTTCAAATCCTCGTTTTGTCTATGTTTCTCGATAATGCACTATAGGATTAGGATACTCCTCTTCATGGTATTATCAACATTGGTTCAAAACTTAATACCTAGTTTTCCACAAAAAAGCTCCTCCAATCTCGCTTGTTAAATCAGCACAAGATTTTATGCTTCACCACCTCTCCCTCCTCTATAAACGAGTGAAGTTTCAACCATATCCATACAGTGAATCGCGTGCAATTTAATTACAAAGAAAACAATTATGAAAATACTCATGTGTATAGCAGTTAGTTATGTAGGAAAAGCTTAAATCATACACAAATATGTACACAGCAGATTACGAAAGCTTTTCTTGTGTTTGTTTAAGCATGAAAGTTTATGAAATGTAACGAATGTTTTCAAAAATAACTTTGTCATTACAACACTGTGCATGGTAATATATATTCCCACACTCTGCTTTCCGCGTCTAAATTAAATTATAACCGCCCAGGTGGCTCAGTGGTTAAAGCTGTGGCAGTTGAAGCGAGAGGTACAGGGTTCGAATCCCGATAGGAGCAGGATACAAAAGGAATTTTTCACCATCTGATTACGCTCGGTGGTGTTAATGAACACATCTATGACCCCCTAATCCCTATTGGAGTGCAGAACTCATGGGCCGACCCATATTCCATGTCAGTACTGTAATGCGTCGATGATTCTACAAAAATCGGACCTATAGCCGTAAGTCCTCGATTTGACCATTAAGTCGTTAAGTAGGACGTAAATAAGTGAACCGCAAAAGAGCTGGGAGAGCCTTGAGCCCGATTGTATAGTATAAAATATAAAAAAATAAAAAAATTATTAAAATATAAACAATTGGCCTTGTGGGTTGTTGAAGCGTGCAAAGTTCGTAAAAAATTTTTACGAAACCTAAGACCCATAGACTGCCTTCATAGTAACCAAAGCTTGTCGTAAAAGACCATCAAATCTGGTTGGATCGCTGGGCTGGAAAATGTGAACAAAACAAAACAAATTGGAATGTCGACAATATAACAAGGAAACCCTTTACCAAAACACCCTTAAGCACCCGGAGACCGTGGCTCTCCAAGAAACTCGATGACTTCAAAGTAGAGATCATGTGCTCCAAAGTTATACATTGCTACACAGTGGAGATGACCTCGAAAAAGTTGCAGTTAGATTTCTCATTGGGAAACAGGTAAAAAATACTGTGCTGATCTTCCAAGCAGTGAATAATTGAATGTGTTAGCTTCGCTTGCACATTATATAAGCCAACATGCCAACTGTCTGGGTACATGTGCCCATTGATGTAACCCAATCCCAGGATATAGACTCATTTCACAATAATTTAGATAATCTAATGAGATTTATAGCTGGTCATGCTGTCAGATTTGTGATTGGTGACGTTAATGCCAGAGGTGGCAGAAATCTTACCTACTTATATAATAATATAGGCCCGTACTCCCGACACGAAAGTGCGGTTAAAAATGGAGAAAAAATGATGTACTTTACAATCGCTCATGATCATCCATTTGGAAATAATGGCCACATTCACTTGAAACATCCGAAGACCAAGTGTTGATTTTAAACGAGTGGATTCGAACTGTCCTAGACGTGAGATTGTATCGGTATTCAACAAAATTTGTAGACAGTGACTATTTTCTAGTCATTTCACTGATACGATGCAAATCCTCCAGTGAAGGTCTGAAAAATGAAGAACCGCAACAAAAATATGAAGATAATGTCAGTGTAATGAAAGGAATACTGTCTGGGAAGTCGTGGAACCCTCTGTTATTGATACCGCTCTGCAAACTCTCAGTATATAGTAAAAACTAAGCTTTTTTAATGATGAGTGTCGTCAAACTTGGTTTACAATCGCAAGGAAAAATAAAGCTAGAAGGACTTATTCGATTGGTAAGCTGAAGTGAAGCTTTGACCGAAGAATGTATAGTGGTCCCGGTATACCCAATCTTCTAAAAGGATGAGTGTTTTAAATGCGTGAGTAATAGGTCGGGTTTGCACAACAGATAAATTACTGTCGTACATTATCTTGCGATAAACAACTCTTCTGGCAGATGAAATTATCGGTAACTACCAAGGAGGATTACGTCCAAATCGGTTGAAACATCTTATGATTTATACCAGGTAGTCCCAGATTTCAAGCAATCCTATGACTCGATCAATCGAAAGAGGGTCACTTGAATATTTAGAAATACCAAACATATACGAACGTCTGGGTAAAATGCTGTGTCAAAGTTGAGAACAGGCTATCGAGAACTTTTGCAATTAGTTCTGGTGTTCGACAAAGAGATGCGCTATCTCCAAAACTTTTCGATCTCATGTTGGAATCCATCCTTCGTAAAAGTGTATCAAGACAATATCTTAATCCAACAATCCAATCAAATTTTTGACTCGTGCAAATAATATCTGAGTGATTGGATTAAGTTGCAACGGAGTAAAAGAGATACTTGATCCATGATAGGTTAATGACCGTAACCTATCATTTTCAGCCTCGTTAAAATGTCATAGACGCCTGTCTAAATTCTGCCGGTGTTTCGACAGATATTACAGTTATCAGGTTGTGTTCAGAATTTCCAATTCCAGCCTCGACACGTGCTTCCGTGGAATGCGGAATTGTTGTAAGACAAAGATCCAGAATGCCTTACAAAAATTTCGCATTCCATGGAAGCACGTGTCAAGGCTGGAATTGGAAATTCTAACCATAATCTCGCCCTTGAGCACCACTGAGAAGCCTTTGCAATCGCTTTGGATATATGCAAGGCTTTTGACAAGGTTTGGCATGAGAATCTCATTTGTAAACTTGTGACATACGGCTTGGATTCGATGACCATCAAGTGGATTAAAAGCTGTCTCAAAGACCGGAAGATCAACGTTGTGCTAAATGGGAGATCATCAATGACACACTACCCAAAGACTCAATTCGTCTGCTTGGTGTTCAGATTAGCAAAAATTTAAAATGGAATGAACACATTATCGCATTGGCCAAATCAGCTTCACGCACACTCGGGTTCCTTAATAGATGCAGACGATTTTTTAGATCGCATCAGGTTCTCCAGATATATACTACAACAACGCAGGGATGTCGCAGAACTTTGCGTGTTCTATAGATTAATAAATGGTAAATGTTCTGCAGAGTTATAGGAGAAAATACCAACATTTGTTACGCCAGGACGGATAACACGAGGAACGGTTAATTCAAAGGTTTACGGTGAAACTGCCGAAACCTCGAACTAAAGGTGCAAAGCACGAAATTATTTATTGAACATCTAGGAAGTGGAATTCGTTCTTCGGTTTTCAGCTATCCGGCTTTACGGCTATCAACCTTTACTTCAAGGATCGTGCGTTGGGAACAGGAGCTCTGACAGTTACAAGGAGCTAGGACAGTCTAAAAGTCCGCCCTGCATCCAATTAAAGCTCAATATAAAAAAATAGTGTGGGAGACAGAATTAATGTGGCAAGCGAGCTTTACATCCTCAAAGTCCATTTCTGAAATCAAAGTATCTTGCAAATTTGTATAAGCAGGAATTGTACAGAGTGTTCATCAGACCCATTGTCATGTATGGATGACAATGAACCGATGTAGTCAGATTGTTGAGCTCTAAACGCCTTGACAAGCTATTCGTGTGACTTTGTGATAGAAACTGTTAATCAATATCGTTTTGGATAATTAAACTCCCCATCCCAGCGATGGCATCTGAGCCAACACCTAGTCGAACACAACATTTATACACAGAACGGATCGTGTTGAATCACATACAGTTGAACACTTTTATTTACAAATACAGTTTTGTACACTCATTAATTTAATGACTATTATTCATTGGATTTACACATTGTTTCATTTAATTGAACGTTTATTCGTCTTTGATCATTTTATATCACGAATCATGATAGAGCTTTTATGTAAATTATATGCTTTTGTAAAAAAAATAACTGATTTATCATGTGCATAAAACGACATGATAAATGTAATTAAATTCTACAACACACATAATTAAAATTCAATGATTTTAATGAACGTTATGCTGCTGTTTATTTAACATATAATAATTACAGCATAATATACTCGCTCATACATAATGATAATAATTACAATAATTAATTAAAATTAAATTCAAATATTTAGAAATAAGGAATTTCGAAACCGACCAAATGACGTAAATGGATTGTTCACCATCTGATTACGATCGGTGGTGTGAACACATTTATGACTTCCTGTTGGTGTGCACAATTCATGGGGCAATATATCATCCAGAAAATTGCCAACCCATCTTGCGAAAGTGTTGGGCGAGCCTTGAGCCCCAAAACAGATTGCGAAGATATAGAAACAGACAGACAGACAGGAATGTCGAATAATTTACTAGGCTTGAGTCTGCATGGGAAAAGCTGCAGAGAGAAAGAGACAAAGAGAGAGAAAGAGATAGAAAGAGAGAGAGAGAGAGAGGTATTCAAATGAATCATATGACTGGTGCTGAGCTCCATTTACGCCCTTCCGGGATAACGTACAGTTGTCATCATATGGATAGGGTAATTTATAAGCCTTTGAACAACTCTCTTGTTGTAATCACGATTTGTTACGAGGTCTAAGGAACCGGATGCGGTTTAATGGAAGACTGTAAGGGAGATTAATAATGTACAAACGGTGCAAATTACATCCGATGGTAACTATGACGGTACCTATTGCCACAAACAATTAGCAATGTTCAAAATTGATCCTAAACTCTACACATAATGTAAAAGCATACAAGGCATACACTAGACTGAAAAATCTGGCTATATTGGAGGCTATTGTTATCTGAAATCCCCATGTTTCAGATCATTTACGACTTTCCTCTTTAGTTGAAGAGATTCCATTACATTCGTGTTATGTAATTTGAGGTCTTTCTTCCATTCATCCCCACTTGTGGTTTCTGAGTTCGGTTTTAATGTCTGTTTGGGTTTGTTTACCACAGAAGCTCTTTATAGATCTTATCTGGTCAGAGTAATTTTATTATTATTCTCAGCCATTTGCTTACAAACACTTGTAGTTTCCAGGTTTCACACTCATACAGCAGAACTGATTTGACACACGTATTGAACAGTAGTAGCCTTTTTCTCTCTCGACAGAACAGAAGCATTCCAAGTCTTGTGAAGCATGTTAAGGAATAGTAGTGGAGATAAAACACAGGCTTGCCTTATAGCCAAATTTTCAATTTATTTTCCTTTTCATTGAGTTTTCTTTCCGGCATCCCGATACATATCTTTGATTAGTTCATTTTTTTTTCTTCGGTATGCCTATTTCGCAAAGTGTCTTACAGATACATTCGTTTGACTGGTCTATGATGATACGTGTAATGATGATATGATCTGTACAGCTTTAACCTAGCCTTAGTTTGCTCAAGGATATTCATAGCTAATACTTTTATTCTGCTGTTGAGAAGTAGCAACTCTTAGGTCGGTTTAAATTCGAGTAGTGTTTTCTTTACTTTAGCTGTTGTTAAAATGCCAACGATTATATGTGTCGCGGCACAATCAGAAAACATTTGATAGTTGTGGAGATATTTGTCCATCTTACTGCACTTACACCCAATATCTCAATGTTATAGCGTTTCATTTCCTTGTGCTGGCCTGGTTGTTTCTGTTAGAGTTTTGATGTTCAAATTTCCCATAAATTGGCCAGTTTGTGGTATTTCTTCTAGTGTTCGTTTCTGTAGTGATGTTTCATATCAGGTTAATGAAGGATTGATCCATTGAATGCAATCCAGTTTCCAATACTCTCGGATAAGGCGTATATTGAAATTTCCATTTATGAAATTCCCAATCACCTTTAGAGTCATATATAGTTGGGTAACTCCGCCTCGGCAATGGAGTTTAACCAAACAGAACCTTCTTCGTTGAATGACTGTGCTCTTAACGAATCGTATCGATGATATAATTCTGACCATTAGAGGGACGCACAAAATCAAGGTGCAGTATAGAGGGTGGTTTGTGCAGAAGATCCTGATGTTCCAAAGTTTAATCTGACACGGTCATAGCCATTGTATACAAAAGATCTGAATCTGACAAAAAACACACAATTTCGAACGGTTTGAAAAATATCTGACTCGTGAAAGGCACCATTTCGGAGCTTGACTTTGGAAGCACTAATCTTATCAGGTCATTCTATATATAGAGTGTTTGAAGGGTGATAATCGATTATTAAAAAACCAGAATGTTTAGTAAGTCGATGAAATTCTCTAAAAAATTAAGGATGTGGTGCTAAACAATTGACCAAACATTGTTTTGAATGTTTTCTATTACGATCGCGATCCTCAATTTGCAAAAGGCTACATAAATTATGGCATAGTCCGGACTACCACCATATAGCTTGGTATTTGATGAAATTGGAAGGAAAAGGTGTATCATGGCTGGTGTCTACCATCACGAAAAGGCCAAACCAAATACAACTTTTATAACTCAGAAACACTTTAGGGAGTTGTGTTGATGCATCCGACTTCTATGTGTTTTACTGTAACACTCACTTGACACCGCCCAGGTGGCGCAGTGGTTAAAGCTGCGGCAGTTGGAGCGGGAGGTACCGGGTTCGAATCCCGATAGAGGCAGGATGGTAAAGGGATTTTTCACCATACGATTACGATCGGTGGTGTAAATGAACACATCTATGACCCCCTGTTGGAGTGCAGAATTCATGGGCCGACCCATCTTCCATGTCAGTACTATAGGCTGGCATGGAGCTATGCAATGTGCAGATGGTTTTACGTAAATCGGACCTATAGCCGTACGTCCTCGATTTGGCTGTAATGGCGTAAGGTTAGGACGTAAATAAGCGAACCGCGAAAGAGTTGGAAGTGCCTCGAGCCCCAAAACGTTTGTTTGTTTGTTTGATAGTAGAGATAAAAACAAACAAACAAACAAACAAACACTCACTTGGATCAGGTTTTGCTCTAAGTTGGAAAGCGATAGAATAAATCATGTGATTGAATTTAGATAAAAACAGCCAGATGAACCTTTCCCTTAACGTGTTATAAGGAATGCCTGTTGAGATGAATTTGACTTTTTTTTCATCAGGTCGAAGCAACAACAGCATTACAGATACACGCAGATAGCTCAAACTGATACGGCTGTCACAATCATACAATCAATCCACCAACACCATGAGTTCACGCAGTAACTACCATTCATGCTGAACAATTTATGCCCGTATAGTACATAACAACTAGGTAACATCATAAATCAATGATTCCCGTTCCATCATCGCTCCACCATTAGCGTAACCAAATATATATCCAGGGAGGAACAATTATATAGTTGTAAACTATTTATGAAAAGTTTATGCCGTTCATGTCGTATAGTTTATGAAAATCGGCATTATGAAATGTATAAAAATTTTATATTTTACCAGAATTTATGATAAACTATGCATCAGCATAAGTACATATTTGCATGCATAAAAACGACAAAAAATCTCATTTTGAGATTTAATATTTACTTGCTATAATTAAAAATGCAACAGAAAGCTTTTAAAAATGATTTAATTCAATTTTTAAACAGGTATATATACCTACAGAAATGTCATTCATTCGAACTTTTAATTAAATATAAATGTCAACATTAAAAAGTTTAGATAAAAGTTTGACACAAAGATCGAAACACTTTGTATGTGAAAATACTTTATTAGAAAATGCAAAAGCGTAATTGAATTCGAGCTTTTTAAAGTATTAAAAAGCGAGAGTTTTGTATTATTCTCACTGGTCATTTTCAGGAATATGTTGTTATGTTTGAAGCACTCTCAACTCTTCCGAAGTTCCCATTTTACGTCCTACCTTACACCGAAGCCAAATAATGGACGTATGGCTATAGGTCTGTTGACAAAGACCGACTGTATATTGCTTTGCTCCATGCAAGCCTATAGTATACTGAAATGGAGAGGTCGTAGACGTGATAATTAATATAATCGATTGTAATCGAATAGTGGAAGCAAATAGTGAAATCGAATAGTGAAATCGAATAGTGAAATCGAATAGTGAAATCGAATAGTGAAATCGAATAGTGAAATCGAATAGTGAAATCGAATAGTGAAATCGAATAGTGAAATTGAATAGTGAAATCGAATAGTGAAATCGAATAGTGAAATTTAATAGTGAAATCGAATAATGAAATCGAATAATGAAATCGAATAGTGAAATCGAATAGTGAAATCGAATAGTAAAATCGAATAGTGAAATCGAATAATGAAATCGAATAGTGAAATCGAATAGAAGCTGCAAGATTCCATCATTCCAGTTGACAAGTCTCTATAAAACAGATCACGAATTAGCTTCCGCCGTACCAGACAACTCAAATCGCTAGCACTAGGATTAAAGAGGAATTAATGGTTTCGGTATAACAAATGTTGGCATGAGAGCAACTGTGTTAATGGGTCGGAAGTCCATGGGACTAATTTGGAAAAATGTTATTTTCTCGAATGAGAAGAAGTTTAATTTAGAAGGACCTTGTGGATTCAGGTCTCAATAGGTATGATTTGAGATCGGATAAGAAAGTATTAATAAGTCGGAAAATTGGCTCCTTAATGATTTGGGCCACATTTTCCTATTTTGGCAAAACTCCAATGTGTTATAACTATACTCTCGATTGGATTTTTCATCAGGATAGTTCTCAAATAGTACGAAACGAACGATGGTTTAAGTAAGTGATTGATCATTTTGGACTCCAGATTAAAACCCTATATAGAAGATTTATGTGGTAATGAAACTTAGTTGATTTGCATAAAGCTGCTATGCAGACATTGGAATAAATTGCCCATATTGTAAGGATTGGTTGAAAATTATAGAAGGCGAAAAATATTCCATAACTCAATACCACGACAGCCTCATGGTTCAACTCACATTCACACACATATACTTACACAGTATAAATACCCAATCTCGAATTTTGGTCACCACCGAGAATCGAACCTGAGACCCTCGAATGACAGAAATCTCCCCATCTGCGGTAAAACACCGTTTGCTAAAAGGTGAATAGATAGAACTCACCAGAGCTAATCAGATAAAATGCCGTCATTTATCTGATTTGCGCAGGCCTAATGGAGAGTCGTGATTGATAGATTGCCATATAAGAAAACAGAAGCCTAGCCCTATATTCTTTGCGGAGACCTCTGGCATTGAAGATCCACGTCATTTTGCAAGGATGCTACAGGGATGGTGAGTGGTGGAATCGGTGATGATGGAAATCCTTCTGGTAGCGTTCTCAGAAGTTATTCCTTTTGAAAGAAAATGTAAACTTTTCCCAGAAAAGTAGCCTGAAATAAAATAGCAGGAAGATAAGAGTTAGACGACGAAACTACCGGACAACCAGTATAAAAGTGGTTGTAAGACTGATTACATACTCTTAACGTTAAGTTCACTTAAACCTTAATAATTAATAAAAATGGGTGATACTCATCAAAATTCGGCAGTCAATGGTCATAAAGGGCCTACAAGCCTGGTATAAACCTTAGATACCATCTGAGTGTTCAAACGTCCATTCAATTATTCCTTATCCTTTTGTACCAGGTCAACGGATTGTGCAACGCGTTGAGGGCCAAAACCGTACTGAATATAAATATAACGTCGAGTCTATTAATCAGTTGCTGCAAACTGTTGTGAATTGTATTAACCCTTATTACGAAGGTTGTGTGATAAGTACTGTCTCTACTTACCAACCTGCCAGCTGTCCAATTTTTGGTGAGTTACGTCATTCAGTATGCACTTGAGAGATAAGAACACCAGAATCATTCGAGTAAGGTGACAACAGTAGAAACCCCCACCACCTCTAAAGTTTACCCCCATAGCAACTCAAAACTCTAGTTCCATAATACAAAGAAATGGCATATCGCCATTATACGACAAATTAGTTCCCGTTCACCTTTTTTACACCTCACAGTCATTATGCTTAAGACCTATTCACATTATAATTTGATTATGAGATACATTAAGAGGGTGATGATGAACGATACTAACAAACATTTTAACTGCATCTGAGGGTATATAATCTCAAAAACAAATCTTTACTTTTGTTGGTTTACGAACACCGTTCAAACTAGAATTAAATCTGACCCGAGGTCATCCCACTCGACTGAAACCATTACCATCCTCACAATTTCACTATATATTATGATTTTCTTTGCCAACCAGCCCATAAAATATAAAATTGAAGTAAGAGTATCTCTCCCTATATAAATTGGGTGGAAACTTATTATTTTTTTGTGCTTTCGGTACAGTGGGAATGGTAATGTTTGCATAAATACATTTTTTACTTTTGAATAAGATGAAAAGTTGTTATGTTCAAATTATCGTGTTCGTTTCGAATGCATAATATTTTTTATTGATTTACAAATTGATGGGATGCTGGTATTTTGTTTGGTTCTTAACACACACTAACAATCAGCCAGTTTACTCATTAGCCGTTTATTTTAAGCACGATGGTAAAAATTTGCTTCAGTTTTTATAGCTTCCACGGAGGTACGGATTGTGATTGCCAGTGGTGAAGTGCACCAAAAGCGTAGTGAAAAATCTTGAAACGTGAATTGAACAACATTCGCCTTTATAGTCAGCGGTTAGTTTTTACACCAGAGAAATTATTCTTCCAAAATTAACAAAACAAAAGCTTCCAATTGCAGGCAACAAAAGTTTCAACTTTTGAAGGCAACTTTCGTTCTATGGCTATGATAAATCTAGAACATCTAAAAATGTGATACAATAGAGCAGAGCTTCTGCTTAGAATCGATTGTCAACTGCTTAGATACACTCCATCAGTCTTTTGCATCTTCTTCTATTGAGTAAACCAGTATTATCCATTGTTAAATCGAGCATCTCGGAGATCATCCGATACTCTTTCTTACATTTTATAGAAACAGGACTTACATTGTCCTTAATCCCGAGTCCAGGTTTAAGTAGAAAATGTATAACACGGATTATGACCAATTATTATCGTCGAAAGACGGCGTTAAGTTGAATGCTGTTATTGATGAGAGTATCTATAATTGCCCAAATATAAAAGTACAAATTATGTCAGCATGAACGTCAACTTCTTGCTTGAATTTTTAAACCGTATCAATATGACGCGTGTTCCAATTTTCTATAAGCTCAAAATATATTTATTGTGCGGTGGCAACCCGTAAATTTTTTGACATATGAAAAGTCAAAAATTTGCCATGACTAAAAAGTCATGCATTTTTCAGCACACAACGCGTTACGACCGAACTGAGCTTTTTTCATAAAAAATAGCCTATTTCGGATGAACAATTAACTATCCGGGTGAGGTTCTAATATTTTGAACCGTAGTGTAGTTGTATGTATCACTGTATTTGAATGGAGTTGTGGCAGAGAAGACTCGTTTTTGGCAACCGCCCAACGCATATTTCTTGGAACTTAAGATGTCTGCTATCATCAAGTAATACACAAGCTGCTGCTGAAATGGTTTATCTGATAAGAAAATGTTGTTAAGTACACTTGGGTGTAAAAATATCGCACATTGCTCAATTTTTCACAAAAGTTCCAAAATATCAAAAAAAAATCCAATATTTGTTTAATTTTTGCAATGCAGATTTAAAGTCTACTCAATACCTATCCAGTGGTATCTTTTTGGTTCTTGTACCATGACAACAAAGTGATTTTCTGTCTAATGCATACAGCAGGCTTTCGAATTAAATTCTAAAAATAATTCAACAAGATCAATACAATAGCATGCCATGAAATATCTCACTCGGAATTGTGACCATTAGTGTATCGACGCTTAGCCTGAACGGTCCTCTAGTAATTACGTTTTCAACCGGAGCTAACAAAAGGATATCACACTAGAGGTAGCCGCACAAGTAGGTGCACTAATTTATGGGGGCCAGCACCAAAGTGAAGCTTTACAACTAAATTTGAGTCGATTCTCCATTCGTCGAGTGAAGAGAAATATTTGGAAACTGGTGGCTTCAAACGGTGACAAGATCCTTGTTGACCTCGTAATACAGTAAAGTGCGAAATTGTCATATGAATGCGGTTCAACTGAAACGGGGGCTCCATGGAGTTCGTGAAGTCGAAGTCAATCGGTGGACATAGTTAGTAGACGACTTCGAGAAATTAATTTGACTACACACAGATCAGCAAATGGGTTGAAATTGACCGCAGCCCACCGACAAGCACGTCATGCGTTTGCTTTGAATTGAACAGAACAACAATGGAGAATAGTCCTGTTCTCTGACGTGTGAATGATGTGTTTATATGGCACCGATGGACGCGAAAGAGTTTACAGAAGACAGTGAGAGCGATATGCACAATGTTGCATTGAAGAAAGTGTCTCGTATGGCGGTGGATCGTGCATGTTTTGGAGGCATATCACAAGTGCCGTCGTACCTTTTACCGGGTTTATTGATGAACATTTTTTGTTCATGCAGGATGATGCGATAGTCCAGTAACTTGAAGAGGTGGATGTGCCTGTTATGAAGTGGCCAGCTCGAAGCCTGAACCAATACATCCCATCGAACATTTATGGGACGAGTTGAAAAGAAAGATTCGAGACAGAGATGTTGCTCCAACGAGTCAGCAGGAGCTGCAACAGGCGATCGTATAGAGGAATGGTAGGTGATACCTCAAGATTTTGTGAAAACATTGGTGAAATCAATGCAGCATCGAATGGAAGCTGTCACTCGGGCCAGAGGAAGGATTACTTCTTATTAAGAAAACTGTTTTTTTGTTTTTTTCCATCTGGATAGATAAATAAACTATGAATCTGCATTAAAAAAAATTAAACAAATATTGACGATTTTGCTGTTCGGATGACGCCTGTAACTGAACAGTGGTGGTCACATGAACAATGTTGCATAATAAATACTTTTTAACTAATTAACTGAGGTGTGCTCAAACTTTCTGATCCGATAGTTATGGCTAAAGCATTTATTGAATATATCATCGAAGCTTCAACTGATAAGATCAATCATTTTTAAAAGTTTGACAGTTCTAGTTATCTCATAGTCACCCAACAGTCATTTTATCTGGATGTAATGATGTTTCGGCCAAGGCTTGTGGATTGTGTTCACTCCAAATCCGACATTCTGAATAAAATTTTATTTGGAAAATCAACATCAATATCAATTGAATTGGTGGCTTGTCGTGTGGCTCTAGTTCCTGCACAAGTTGAATTTTGTAAGCACGTAAATCAAGGTCTTTGGTTTGGTGAACTGAACCATTGTTTGATAAAAAAAATTGAACAATTTGCAAGCGTTGCTCTGGAGTGAGTCTATTGATAAATCGATTGTCAAACAAAACAGTGTTGCCAACTATAAGATATGAACCTCTAAAAATACACTCTTTATAGCAACAGACCAGACTTGCTCCTAGGACAATTGATGAAGGACTCTTTTAATGATGCATGTAAAAGAGTCATGCAGCTATACATTATGCGAATTCATCTGACAGTGGTATAAAATTGTGACTTATGGTTTGGGTTAAAAAATTGCAAATTGGAGGTTTGCCGGCCCGCATGATGATTTCTTTCCTTCGGCTATAGAATGTCTAAATATTTTTTATTAATTTACTAATCAACAACACCGACATCAGACTACAAACGATAACCTTGTCTGTGTATATAGATCTGTACATATTATATACACATTAAAACGAGCTTTTTGTGTGCTTTGTGCAAAAAAAAACAACAACAATTCTACTGTATGATATATGTTTTTACACTCGTACGTTTTTGGAAATTTTTGTCAGACCGACAGTAACATGAAAATTATTTTAGCACAATACAATTTTGACAATAGATTATAACAATTTGAATATGTAAGAGTGTTTTTGGATTTCTCATCTAAAAAAGCTTTTGAATATAGATTTACAATTGGAAAAAGGTTAAACGATGTTATCTGGCATTTAACAAGGCTGGATTTAATTTCTAATTAAAACATTCGGTTTTTGTCTACTTTGGACATGTATACATCTCAATTCAGGTGATAAGTGATATTTATTGTTTCGAAATTCGGCAAAAACATATGTTTTCAAGATTTGATAAATTTAATTTGTAGAGAGATGTGTGATCCCAAACCAACTGACCTAGACAGTTGGTGATTACCAACCTAAATCACGATACCGTACGGTTGAAGTGGTTCAAGAACGACATGGAAAGCTTGTCACGGTCTTTCTCGTGATTGCCTATTGCATTTTCTTATATTGTTAAGTCAAAATATTCATCATGGGCGGTGTTTATACAAAATGTTTACCGATTAAGTGCGCCAAGAGATCTTCCATATTTCCTTCGATTAATTTCCTCTAGTATAATAGATCGTCATTCGGTCTCTTCTTTTTTGTTCCTTAATTCTCTTTAACTTTGGGGTACTCTAGGTCCTTAGAGGAGCATCTCACCACCCATGACTATTTCTTCTATCGGATCTGAGCTTTGGGAAACAATCCTGCATGAGATTAAATACTTCTTAAAGCGATTCTGAGAAACTGGGTCCACCCTGACGTAAGCTCAGGGTAACCCGTAATACCATATTTTCGAAATGATCGAATCATGTAAGTCATTCAATGTCGTCATCATCAGATCCATACTGACCTAGTGGATTTTACAAGATCAAGCAACATCTCCGAAGTGTATACAATACTTATTCAAAATTATATAAAGCAACTCGCTTTATTGGTGTGACCCCAACGGCCCTGTTTAGTTAGGGAACATTTATACGTCAATATCTTCTGACACAACCTCCCGATAATTTCATCATAACCTCCTGCCTAACCTAACAACACGGCCAAAATTTAACTTCCCGCAATAGAAATGAACTGCCTTCTCTCTCAACTACGTGGTAGTTCGTGTCGCACTTTTAAGGCACAGATATTTCCAGGAAGTTCGTTTCATGCTGCAACAAATCCAAACTCAATAAGGTGGGCGAATGTGGGTAACCCACAAATACAGCATTACGGTCGGTTCGTGTCATGTCACAAACAAGGCTAATCATTAGGATCGAAACCGGTCTAGTGAATTTACAAGATGCAACAGCTCCGAGTACAATAATATTCAAAATTTTACATAAAAGATACACGCTTCAGGTTTTAAGACCGAGGCATGATGATAAGGCGGAGTTTCTTGATAACGCGATTAGCACTCTCTACGATTTGACCTGTTATTATACATCGAGGTAATTCATTTGCCCTAGTACAGTCCTGGACGATATTTTAACGAGGATGCATGGAGTATCTTAGTAATGTAATGTTGTCTTTCATTATGACAATCTCTGAGTAAATAATCTTGCAGTACAACTAATCTTATGAAGAACCCTAACGTTTACAATCGTTCAGTTTCTTTAACATGAGAGACCAATTTGAAAGCTTTGCTTAAGTTTATGTCCACTTCCGAATGAGATTCAATGGCTTTACTAGTTTTGCAAGTCATAATAAGTTCAGTCCTTCCTAAGAGGAAACCATTCCGAGATGTGTTACTCATGACTAATTTAAATAGATTAGGTAACATGGTGTGTTAGGTTTTGTCCCAGCCTTGGGTAACAATATATTTTTAAAGTATTTCCCATTTGGTCTAAATGTGTTCGAATAGAATGACATTATGTATTTTAACTAATTCAGGACTAAGTATTTTCAAAGTTTTTTTTTGTTTTGTTTCGGGGCTCGAGGCACTTCCAACTTTTTCGCTGTTCACTAATCTACGTCCTTACCTTACGCCATTACAGCCAAATCTAGGACGTACGGCTATAGGTCTGATTTACGTAGAACCATCTGCGGATTGCATAGCTCCATGACAGCCTATAGTACTGACATGGAAGATGGGCTGGCCCATGAATTCTGTACTCCAACAGAGGGTCATAGATGTGTTCATTCACACCACCGATCATAATCGTATGGTGAAAAATCCCTTTTACATCCGGCCCCTATCGGGATTCGAACCCGGTACCTTCCGCTCCAACTGCGGCAGCTTTAACCACTGAACCACCTGAGCGATATTTTCATTGCTGTTGGGGGTATTTTATTCGGTCTACAACTATCTTAAAAAAATTAACACTGTCAGAGCTGTTTGAGCCCGATACTCAAAAGGAGTAAGTTTTATTGCTTTAACCTATGGCCGTTTAATTAAAATTTATCTGTTCTATCTTTACAGGTTGTTTATAGGCTCAAATCATCCGCTTATGTACGTCCTACATATCCAAATCGAGGACGTCCGCATATAAGTCTAATTTAAGTAGAACTATCTGCACATTTAATAGCTCTATACCAGCCTATAGTACTACCACGGAAGATGGGTTTGCCCATGGATTATGCCATCCAACAGGAGGTCATAGATGCGTTCATTCACACAACTGATGGTAATCAGACGGTGAAAAATTTGCATCCTGCCCCAAACGGGATATCAACCCGGTACCTCCTGCTCCAATTGCCAATGCACCATTTGGCTGGTGATCGAAATTTATTTGGTACAGTTACAGGACTTTCAAATCCTTATTTACCAGAGAGTTATAATTCAGACAGACTATAGGGATTAGCTAAACGCGATTACCTAAGCTTGGTTAGTTGATCTACCAGTAATCTAATATCATTGACAATCATTGGATTAGTTAAACAAAAATGCTATAGCAGAGCTACTAGTGGGCGATATCTGTATGAATTAATACGTCAGTTTAAATATTCAGCTCTTGGATTTGCTGACTAATCATTGGTAATTCATCCATATTCAATTTCACTCACAACTTCTTTCACAAATATAAACAAAACAAAAACTCAATATGCCAATGAAGCTATCACTCTGTCGACATAATGTCGCTACTTGTACTTTCAGTAAAGTGTTAGGTTTTGTCAAATGATGGCACCACTTGTATTTATATGATGTTATAGTTTCTGTCGTATGATGGCAACATTTCGATTTATTCAAGTTTCATTTTGTTGACGATACCCTTCAACATTTTTATAGATTAGTTCGCTAATCGCGATTAGACATTAATCTCGAAATAAAACGAAACTTGGCACACTATGGCTAGTCTCAAAATTCCTAATCTGACTGAGGTATTAGTTAACTTGGATTGCCTGCTTACAGGGAATATTTGTTAATAATTCAAATTAATAATTAACTGTGAGCTAATGTTAAACCATATGACTGCTACCCCTCTCTGTCGTTTCATTTAACCTAAACCATTTCGATGGAAATAGACTAATGTCATTCGATTGTTACCCTCCCACTCGTCAATTACATATTAACGAGTGGTATAGGTGAATATATATCAAATCAATGTTGAATTTGTATATTAAAAAAAAATCCGAAATCAATGCGATAAGGTAAAAAGATTAACAGGAAAAGCACAAAGCTTTTATTTTTTTATGATATGCGTTCGTGCTATTGTACTTTCAATATTTTATGTGAGAAGAAAATTAAATAAAATTTTTTATCAATAAACATATAAATTGTATTCCAAACAGAATAGGTATCGATAATCTCTTAATCGTTATACTGAATAATTTATCATAAATTGGATTAAGGTTTTATTCAATAAACTTAATTAAAAAAGTTTCCTATCTTTTCTATATGTGCAGTAAAAGCTTGCGTATATACCTGTATATCTACTCCATATCTGGTGACCCTCTCATTTACCACTACTCGAAATAATTCATCATGACCATTAATGTACTCATTGGCGCTGGTTCTCAGGAGCCTAGCAACGTAGTCTTTTTGGCTCTGTATTGCTGTCAATGGACTATCATTTCTTTTTTTAATCATTATCCAATAATAATTAACAAGGTCCACTGGAACTAGTAGGACTGTACTTCAATATTTATTACTTCATTCAATGTTGGTCTTCTGTACTCCAGTTAATCACTGGAATAATATCTAGATCTTCATTGAAGATCATTTTTATAATTTTACTTCTTGTCTTTTTTTGCAAGATCGAATATTATTTTTTTATACTGATGAAAATGTCCAAGTTTTCGTCTTTATACGTGCACTTCTTACCTTATATCTCGACATAGCCTTCTGGTGAAGTTTCACTGTCTCCATCATACCTCCAACTTTTTTTTATATTGAAACTAAACTTTTCAGACTAACCATAAATTTACATCTGAATGTGGTCACTGTTGATCCAACGATGCATCAATGTCCGTTGATGTCTGTCCGTTGATAAAGATGATCACATACTAACGAGCTGAAAGGGTTGGGTTCTTTTTAGTCTCCAAACCAAATGTTAACTATCCAGTAGCCGAGAAGCTTCCCCAGTGACATGTTCCATTAGTCTTGATTCATGCTTCGTTGCTAATCTTTTTATTTCGTGTTTTATATCCGGAATCCCCAAATCACGTTGCAAAACTCTGTAAAGCTAAATAGTCAGATCGGCTTTAGGACTTGATTGTAAATCAGTTTTTATATGCTTAATTTTGACCTTCGTCTTCGCTCTTTCCTTTTCATCTTCACATGCTCTTTCTATTTAAGCTTAACATCCAGTGTCATACCTAAGTATTAGACATAGTTCTCGTCGTTTCACATGATTGCGGATTAGCCTATGTCTTGTTCGTGAAGTTGACATGGGTAGATTTTAATTCATTAAGTTTGACATCGCTTAGTCCACTGACGAATTTCATCACATGCACTTTAAAGTTTATTCGCCGCCTCTTCCATAGGTTTTGCCCTGTTGCTAGTATAGTGGTGTACGTCAGCAAACGTTGCTATGCTTTCGTGGTTGGACTATGGTATAACACCTTGTATATATTAGGACTGGATAAGACTGGACTCAGAAATCTGCCCTTCTGGACTCCTGACCTTACCTCTCATAGTCCAGAATATTCCACTTCTTGTCTTCCTCTAAAAAGCCTTTCAGAGAAATGTGATCAACATATGAAATGGTCAACTTATGATCCCGGAAGCATAACCTCTAGTTTTCTGCCATACCTTATCGAAAGCTTCTGCCACATCCAGAAATAAGTTCGAACAATTTTGTTTATTTTCTTACGCCTTTACTATAATATTTGTGATTCTGTGAACTTGATCAATAGTTGATGTTTGTCTCTGAATTTAAATTGGCGTATTAGGTCTCTCATTTTTATTATTGACTTCATTCTTCTCAGGAGAGTCTCTCCATTAGCATTGAAAGTACGGAAGCATAGGGACATCGGACGATACGATTTAGCTTCATTGGGTGGTTTACCTGGTTTCGGTTACATAATAACTTCCGCAACTTTCCAGGCCGAAGATACATGCTGCAATAACAGCATTAAGCAAATGCTTTAACGACATTTTCGATTACAATATCCGATTCGGTCTCGTTCGGTTTGAAAATATCAGAGAGATGATTAGAATTCTTCAAGTTTTCTCCAACATTTCAATAAATACGTTTTACCAGCTTTTGATTCCTTCTACTCGGATACAACTGGCTTCTCATTTGCATATGACTACTTTCACTGACGCAACGTATCTGCCACTAGGTTATTTGTATATATATATATATATATATATATATATATATATATATATATATATATATATATATATATATATATATGCCAGAATTATTTTTAGACTAGTCTAGCGATGTCAGTTTCTAATACTTGTAATGCCTTCAAATCTGTTTGCTCCTTATTTTGAGTTGTATGCAATAGAGGGCTGCATGTGGTTGAACCTAAAATTTGAAGATTTCGTACAATGTCGTTCAATCGAATGTTACAAATTTTCAGTATTGCAATTGTTACTGCTGTTTAATGCCAACATGGTGCATTGGTTCAGGAGGTCTCAGGTTCGGATTTCGATAGGGACCTGGATCTCCTGTTAAGTTTAAAATTCATGGGCCGTCTCATCTTACATGTCAATACTAAAGGCTGGCAAGGAATTGTTCAATACTCAGATTGTTCTAAGTAAATCGAACCTGTAGCTGAACGTTGAAGGGATGTCACAATGGGCCAATTGAGTCCTAGTGATGGAGGGCACAAGGAAAGCTTACCGTTGATCTTGGAAACACTTATTCACTTGCTGCCTATTTTTCATAAGCCCATTGAAACCCTTCTTTCGTCTTCAACTCGGGTTGGTCTTGTTTCAACTACCTCTTGCAGACCACAACTGATTCTTCAGTTATTACACATCATTCCTTCCTTAATGGTGTTTTGGTGCTCTTGTTGTGACAGCTTTTGTGTGTAAAGAATATCGCTTAATTATGTCTGTTATTCCAACTGTTGCTCCTCTTGATGTGGTTGTTGTTTCCAAAACTTGGTTCCAAAACAATGTTGGTTCCAAAACTAATGTGTATGTGTGTTGCCGGACGATAGAGTACCCTTTAATTGTGTACATATATCATGTGTAAGTATAGGCACCAACAACGTGTTAAATATAGTTACCAACCACATTGAGCTCTAACAATACATGATTTTTTTTTGTACAATTTCATTGCAAAGCATAAAACATAAAAAAAATTAATGATACAACACAAATGATGATTTTCCCACATTAGTAACGTTTCAATTGGTTGTGAAATTAAAATATGAATTTTAAAAAAAATAAAATGAAAATTGAAAATAATTCATCATAAATTTCTGCAGATAGTAGTAGGCACGAAATTAGGTGTTAAAGAAATGGGAATGTCTTCTTGGTTTTACTCTTAATATTGTACACCATTGCCAACAAAAACAGGTTCGATCTAAGTAAATGAACTCCACATTGCGAATAACACAATTGAAGGTCATCCGCATTTCCGATATTCCTCGTTTGTATCCTACCAGTACCAGGATTCAAACTAGGAGAATGCGGATTGTAAGAGAGTCAATAAAATACAGGAAGTCGTCTATGAATGATCGTCTGTTAGTATCTGAGGGTATATAAATGATCGAAGCTGGTTTTGAAATGTTAGCTCAGATCGAATCACTGAAGTTTAATTGTTAATTGAGTTGAGTAATTGAAGTCCTGTAACTCTGTTTCGGCCGTGGTAGTTGGACTTTAACCATAAGTATTAGATGGTTTTAGTACCTAAAACAGTTATCTATACTCCTGAATACTATGTAAAGCTCAAGAGTATAGTGGTATCATAGCCTATACTCTTGAGCTTTACATAGTATTCATAGATATTTTGCTATAGTATTCATAGATATTCATAGATATATATCATAGATATTTTGCCCAAAGACTCAAGTATTTCACCTTGTCTTTGACCTTGAAGATGACCTTGAGAAACTCCCGATGCAGGAATCAACGACTAAATCTAATTTTTGCAAACTTTTTGAGGCTTCAGACACTCCTAACTCTACTGACAAGGACGTTGGGTTGATAGTGTCCGCTCTGTTCAAGCGAATTATCGATAAGACATACTTAAAGCAATTTACAGAGCTGCTTCCACAGATCACTACATTATGCATGCTGGTTGGGTTGCAGCGGTTTTTTACACATAGACAGTTGTCGGTCCGTTGTGGTACGATAGATCAAAATCTTGCTTTTCATTTCAGTAATTGACATAAATACAAATGATGTCTCCTATCCCGTGTCCTTACAGCTCCTGCTTAAATCATTAGATTAGGTCGGTGTTTGTAGTGAAACCAAACTTTTCGAACACCTCAGGTCGAGTTTAAGCCAAACTTGTCTTGTTATACCGCAAGAGTTTTCCATAACCCATTCACCAAGGGGCTGGTTATTTTCACCCTATTCCTACCATTTTTGGTAACAGTTGAAGTGCTAAGCCATAATTGGGATACGCCACAACCAGTCCAAAAAAACTCTTCAATTGAATTCGCATCTCAGCTTGATATGGAGACGAACATTAAATTGTTTCCTAATTATTTACATAATTCTGTCAGACAGACAACCAACATGCTATACAGAATGTAATTTGTAGACAGATAATATAATAACAGCATACATTACATCTTGATATAATAATTGAAAATTGACTTATGTTTAATGTAATCGTATGTTTAAGATGTGTGGAGTTTGGGTGGTAAATTATGCATAAAGAAAATCAACTTTTGTTTGGCATACTCCTACTCTCTGTTCAATTGTTATACATAATTAAGATGTTTTTTTGTGTGCTAGTGAGGGAGTGATATGGTTGGGGATGATTTCGGATTTTATCTTTTAAATTAATTTTACTTGACAAATTTTAATTAAAAAAAAGACATTTTGTGTTTTGAAGATAGTAAAAAGAGGATTAAACTTAATTTTGAAGCAGGAATATAAAAGATTATTGTTTTGCGTGTAACCTATTGCAGTTATCTCTGTTTGACTGGTTTTGTAATACTTTCCAATGTTCGTGTTTGTATGTATGTTGGAAAGAGGTTCCCACCTTCCTCATTACCTTTCTAATATATAACATTCTTACGAGAATATACTCGCTCGTAGTCAGACAGTACGAGTATATGAAGATTTGGGCAAAATGTCTTGGAATTGTAATAGCTCCTGTAAGGTTAGGGACGTAGATTTTCATTTTACGACATAACTTGACCAGGACTAACAAAATTCGCATTTGTAAGACATTGGATTTATTTCCTCCTATGAGTACTCCAGTAAAACATAAGTAGATTGTTTTCTGAACTTCCATCAGAATTTCCCGGTTGGTCAGTATATGCTTTATACTAGTCGCCAAACAGTAATACTTCCTAATAATTAGAGGAGTAAAGCGCTATAGTGACTTTATCCTTTTTCGTATATTAGGGTTCAAGAATATTGACGTCAAGTTAGTTAGTTATATTTGTACTTTCTAGTGAACAGTACTTTCCAGATCACAGCTGTTGGGCCATATCGAGAGATTTTTCCAGCACAAACTACATGCGATGTTTTATGGTGTAGGAATACTTCTTGAAGTTTGAATAGCCACAATTCCTTTACATAGACAACACTTCGGAGGCTTGCCTCGCCAACTTCAATGAGAGTCATTAGTAACACAGTCTCTCTGAATGGAGAACAGTACTTCATCTTACGATGATCTTATACTCATCTGCTAGAGAACGAATATAGGTCAGCTGCAACGGCCAAACATTCAAGTTGCATCTTGGAATATGGTCTGATGTTACCAAAGGTTCACTCTATATTCACAAAGAAGTATTCCTTGTGTTCAAGAGATTCCCCCAAGCGAGTAAAGAGCTATTTCCACCGATTTCATCTTACTTAGGTTTAATCAAGCTTCTGATAACTCGAAGTGAGAGACCTAAATGTGAATATTTTGTGAATCTTGGAAGTTTTAGCGGATTCTGGTACCTCAATACGGAAGAGTTTTCAGGGTTCGGTTTTAGTATTTTAGCGTTCAGAGGACTGTATGTTTTTGTAGTAACCCGTTAGTTAGAGCTCTTGTTTTTCGAATCGATTTTGAACAGTCTCCTTCTTGGCGCGAGTTTGGAAGTTGAGTCGACCGCCAAAATAGCTAAAGCTTTTCTAGTGGTTGGCTAACCGCACATAAGTTCATCATATGAGCATAGGATGTGGACTACCGCCATTTTCACTTCCTCGTCCAAATAGCTTTTGCAAAAGTCATTAACTTTCCTAGCTTCCTTGTATGTTCTCCAAGTAGGCAGTGTTCTATGAGTATCCTCACGACCGTATTTAGTTTATGTCTTCGTAAGGAGATTAGTGTGTTTGAGCGTTTCATGTCCAACTTTGGCCAAAGTTGCCTTGCTACTCTACATGAGACTAATAGGCTGTTCGATCACGTTTCGTACGCTGACGCTACTGCCTCTTTTTCATAGTCTTGTAAGCATGGTCAGTGCCTTAATGGGTTTGCCCAACTCTGTTCTTTCCGATAGCAGTTGGAGAGTTGTACCATGCCTCGCCAGTTCGCCCGCACTGAAGTTATTCTTGACGTTCGAGTGGCCAGGGACCCAGACTATCTGAATGTTGAAATACTCACTCATTTCATTTAGAGACGAGCACATTAGACGTCAGAGAAACAGAGCCCAGCGACTTGATTGCCGCCTGACTGTCCACATAAATTGCGATATCAGTCGAAGATACCACATTATGTCTCAACTAGTTCAGGATCTCCTCAATTGCTATCACCTCTGCCTGGTACACACTGCAGTGATCAGGGAGACGAATAGTTATCTATTTCTTATTTGTCACAGAAGACTTTAGTTCCTACTCTACCGTGTAGCTTGGAGCCATCTGTGAAGAACTGCAATGCTTCCGTTTCCGCAACCGACCCACCCCTCCAAGATTCCCTTGAGGGCCAGGAAGTTAACCTTTTTAGTTCCTTCCTTAGCGATCTAATTATCGTGGAGTGTTCTATCTGAAGACATCCACTGAGATATGGCTGATAGTCAGGTGGCCGTAATCGTCGCCATCTGCTGACCATAAATATCAACGGGGAGAAAGTGAAACAGGACAATATTTTCGAATAGAATGACAACATTTTCGTCTCAATGGTGACCAGGACCACTACTGCTCAAGGTTAGGAAAATAATATTGCCTACTTTGAAATATACTTTTCACAACGCCTATATTGATAGTAAAATCAGGACATTAGTAAGCATGGTCAAGTCGCTCTCGTGGCAGAGACAGTAGGGTGCTTGCTCTGTCATTAGAGGGTCTCGAGTTCGATTCCTGGGGTGGTGACGAAACATCAATCGCGATTGGGTGTTTTTAATCTGTAGGTGTATGTGGGTTGAACCGTGGGCCTTACATTATTTACCATCATTTGAAAGTTAACGTTCATAAACTGTACAGTGTTTTAGGTTGAATTGATATCAATAATTTTACAATTTAAGCTTTTAAGCTCACTATATCAAGTGAAAATATTGTACTGACGACTTCTGAAGTGGTCGAGAACTGTTAAAGACTAGCAGCTCTCTTCCTACCAAGAAAATAACAAATTGGCCGTTTAGAAACGCATATACAACGAATGCGACTTATGATAATAGTCTCGAAGAAGAGCCTTTGATTCTCTTCCATCTCAGGGTTTAGCTTTATATTTCTTACAGTATAGGCCAGTCTGTCTTGGTTTAAGCAGTTTGCCAGTCTATAGGGTTAAAAATAATAATTAATTATGCGTTGAGTGATAAACCTAAGGCAGATGGAAAAGCCATCATCACGAGTGTTCCTTCTTATATACATTTTGTGTAACCTCTTCAAAAATCAGTTATACATTATGTTGTATGCTACACGACTCCAGTTATCGCGACGTTTTAACCTTTGCAATTTTGTGCAAACAAACATAAAAATTCAATTCAATTTACATAAAATCGAATATTCAGTTTAAAGTTTTCCAATTTTTTTTGTTATTATTTGCACAAAACCGCACTCCATCCACTTGAAGGTGAACAAACCGAGGTTTTGTATGCATACACACAGACTTACAAATATATTGCAATTTATGCTACAAAACTTTTCTGGGGACACAAAATCAATATTAAATTATTCATGAATCATGATACCAAATATCACAAAAAGCTCGATTCAAACTGCGTGTAAATTATCGGATGCTTTCAGGTTGTTATACAGTCTGAATATTAATGTATAGACACTTTGATCCTAACAGAGGTTTTTGTTTTTTGTTGCTGCCTCTATCATATGTTTTGGAATCGAAGCAATCCCAACTGCCATCTACAGTATTGACATGTATGATGGGATGGTCCATGTGCTAATGACCTGTTCCATCGTGAGGAATCAACCCAATTATATAATTTCTAAATATATCAAGCATAGTTTGTTGTATTGTTGCATGCAACACCTCTGTTGCAGACTTACTAATTGTCTGTAGCGAAATGTACTTTTAGTAGAGCAAACAAAAATTTTAGATGGTTTTGTGATTAATCCACTAAAAAAAATCCTCATAAGGGCCAATAATAGCCGTGTTTCTTGACGCACAGTGATCCGGATCAGATCACATTTTCCATGCAAACCAAAGACACATTTTGATCCAAAATGAAATTTGGATCAAAATGTGTCTTTGGTTTGCATGGAAAATGTGATCTGATCCGGATCACTGTGCGTCAAGAAACACGGCTATTGATCCAATCAGAATAAAACATTTTTCTTGATCGAAGTAACTATTCTTAAACGACCCGGGTAAAAGAAGTGAACTAGATAACGACCGCGGAATTACTGTTGCTAGTGTATTTTTGGGTACATATGCACAATGGAATCAAATCCAGACAACACTCCACGTTGTGTATGCAAATTTTGGAAAGGCATTCGACAAGATCAATCATTCAATTACTATCGAACAGTTGGGAATTCGATTCATTCATCGTCCCGTTTGTTCCGAGTATCGTCTGGTGCACTGCGGGGCAAAAGATTTCTTGACCAACCAAATTTATTTTCATTTTTAAGCGTTTTCTAACAATCAAATTCTGAAATACAAATAATTAATATTGATATAAATTCCACTAGATGTCACCCATTCCATGTCATTGTAGCTCCCTCGCCGGTGTTAGTTCGTCACCAGACGACTTCCGCATCTGTAATACGCCACTCCTATTGCAGTGAGCAATACCAACATCTTCCTCAATATTACACCTCACATTAGTTTTAGCGCACAGTTATCCACACATACACTACAAAATTTTAAGGTTCAAAAAAGGAAAAGATACACTCAATAGAACTAACACTAGATTCGACCAGGGTGGTGAATAAAGTCTGCTACTAATATATAAAGCTTTATATAGATAAGCGTTGGGTGTGCAAATATGTGTTGCAAAAAGGATCAAATATGGTAAGATTAGTGACACAGTACACACAAGTGATCATAGCATCAACTTGTACACAGGAACAATACAAAATCGCAGAAGACCAGGGTACTGGCGCCATATAATGCTTCAATAGAGAAAGATCAGTTATTCACATCACTGAATCAAATGGTGACCCAAAACAACTGTTGTGTGATATCAACATATATGCTTTTTATTCCGTGCTTTTAGACTGAATGGTACGTTCAAAAATTACGAGTGGACTGAACATAGTTATTGCTAAGAAAAACATCAGCGAGAAATAAACGATGTCAAACTACTTCTCAAGATCGAACCATAACAAGTATGGAATTTTCAAACTAATTCGATTTGTTCATACTTTATAAATTTGGGACACCTCAACTCATTTGGATGTTATCAGTAATATGCTGAAACTATCACCAGGATTTACTACGATAGCATACCCCCTTTTGCTATAATCAAAAATGTAAATAACTTTTTGGCTGCAAATGTTGAAATGAGCATACACTCTAAATTTCACCCAACCGTTCTAGACATACATTCGTATTTCTACACAATCACTCCATTGTTGTTATGGACATACATTCCATATTCTATTTTATTACGACAGTGTTAATACACTTACATAGAAACAAATACTGTGGAATGTATATTGAGAACAACCCTTTATGAGAAAGATTTTTGAATGTGTCCGGAACAACATTGGTGTGGTTGGATGGCATTTAGAGTGTATGCTCATTACAATATTGACAGCCAAAGTGTTAAGTACATACCAATATTTTTGATAATAGCTGAAATCATTATGTGACAGTCGAACTAGAAACGTCGTCATAAACGTAATGCTTTAAAGCAATTGAAAAGATGCTGTCGAATAGATTCGAATAATTAACCCAGTTGTTGGAAATACTGTACACCTATCAATTTGGATTAAGAAGAAGGCATTCGACCATCGAAGTCCATTTGCTATCCTACAATGATATTGAAAATGTATTTATAGGAGCTTTCGATAAGGTGTGGGGAGTTAAGGTGTTTTAACTGATTGCTTAAAGTAATAAAAGCTTAAACTCAAATCTCGATAGACCTTTTCAACTTGTTATAATTGGTTCAGCACTAAAAGATTGTTCAGTTAGTCTATTTTTTTTTTAAATTACTTATTTATTACAACTGATTTACAAATCATCTAGTAATTTATGTTGCATTATTATTTAAATTCACGATTGAAGGGTTATAGCTCTTAGGCTAGTACTTTTTACATAATTTTATTATATTTTTAGCCGATCCAGGTTGGATCTAGTAGATCAAGTGGTTTCTTCCTTCGCAGCTTTCTCACTGAATTTGTGTCATCCAACATTTGGCGAATTTCAGCATTTTTATGTTGACTAATCCGTTGTATGTGTTGTCTTGCGTATTTATTTATTTCTACGCTAACGAAATCCATCTTCAAAACTCTATGGATGTTGTCATTTCTCAAGTACCACAGTGCATTTACTTTTCCACGTACGACTTTGCTTTGGAATGACTTGATGATATTGACGTTTGTTTGCTTTGTACAGCCCCAGAGCTGAATACCGTTAGTCCATACAGACTTAAGAATTGGCAGGTACAGTAGCAATTTATTATGTAAAGTAAGCTCAGAACTTCTCCCTAAAAGCCAATTCATCTTTCTGTATCTAATGTTTAATTCCTCTTTTTTCTTTTTCACATGCTCTTTCCATTTTAGTTTCGCGTCAAGAGTCATGCCTAAGTATTTTGCTGTGTTTGCATATACAATTTGCTGGGAGTTCAGTTCTACTGGTATCCAATCAACGTTTTTATTGGTGAAATTTACATGAACAGATTTGCTTCATTCAGTTTTATTCGCCACCTTTTCGTCCAAGTGTTAACCATATTAGTCGCTGTTTGCAATTTGCTTGTGGATTCTTCTATGTTATCTGCAACTGCTTATATGGCTGTGTCATCTGCAAACGTTGCTATAGTTGTCTCTTGTATCGTTGGCAGATCAGAGGTATATAGTACATATAAAATTGGTCCCAGAACGCTACCTTGTGGTACTCCTGCTGATATTTTCTTTATTTCCGAGTATTCACCATCTAGTTTAACACAGAAGTGCCGGTTAGCTATGTAAGATTTAAGTATTTCATAGAATTGCTTTGGTAAATCTCGTTTTAATTTGTATTCCAAGCCTTTATACCAAACTTTATCGAAAGCTTGTGCTACATCCAAAAAAATACTAGAACAAACTTTCTTTTTTTCAAGTACATCTTCAATTATGTTTATAATCCGATGCACTTGCTCGATTGTTGAATGATTTTCTCTAAATCCAAATTGATGAGGTGGAATAAGATTTCTTTCTTCAATTATTGGTTTGTGTTACTTAAGCAGTTATTTCTCGAATATTTTTGAAATTATTGGGAGTAAGGAAATCGGTCTATACGAATTTTTGTCATTTAATTTCCGTTCTCCCGTGTGACTCCGATTTGGTGAGGGGTTGATTAGTTTTCTCCGATATTACTGAACTTTGCTTTCGTGATTTATCTCTTAATCTCTGTAGCTTCTTAGCTATTTCACATCTCCTGTAATTTTCCGGATGTGGCTATTAATACATTTTGCAGGAACATCTTTACCAACCGGGCATACCTGAGCATGATGTTTACCAGCACACCTAACACATCTAGCATCTCTTTGGCAATATTTCTGAGTATGTGGTTAAAACCTTGACATTTTTTGCACTGCGGTATGCGACCGCTATTTTTTTCAATGACTCTATTTTTACTCTCATGTTAAGTATTGCCTTGATATTATAAACATCTTCTACGTTTTCTTTATTATTGAAAGTGAGCATAAATAGTAGAAGCCCTCTTTTTTTGATTTGAACTTCTTGTTCGGTTTCGATTTTTGCTTTTTTTATGATGCTTACGGCATTTTCTATTTGATGGCCCTTTTGCTTGAGATCTTCAATAATTTCCTCTGTTGCGTAGGTTGGGTGAAGACCTCTAGCCATAACCTTTATTGGACGAGTATTCTTGTCCTCATAAGTAAACCACTGATATCCCTCGGAATTTAGCTTTGTAGCTAAAGCTCTATAGTTGTTAGAATCCGTCACATTAATTTTCCAGACCCAATTGGTTAGAGATACAAGTTTAAACTCAGATGTCGTAACCGATTTCATAATCGATTGTATAGTGGAATAATTAGATATTTTCAACGATGCTAATTGGTGGAGGTACTTTCTCTTTTGGTTTAGATGGCTGTTCTTCAGAAATCAGTTGTTTTTTAAATATTATCTGACTTCTAGAAACATCTTTTGAAGTTGAAGGTAAATTTTCTGCCATTTCCAGAGAGCGTTGAGCTTTCCTTTTCTTGCTTGGTCTTCTAATTTGATGTAAAACCCAATTAGTTTCTCTTTCAAGTTCTTCTTAATCCGTATGGAATGAATCACTGACATCCTCGATATTTCGAAATATTACTCCAAGTCGAGTAATAAATCGAGCCAGTTCGACTTGGAGTAATATTTCGAAAGGTTTTGTGCTGTTTTACAATTGATCACATTCTGAAAGGAATAGTAACTTTGTATGGTCTAATTTATACTCGACTACAAAAGGGTCAAAACAATGAGATTTGTGGTTAAAAAAAAATATACCAGCTTTTTTTCGAAAAGCTTACCTTGAAATCGGTAAAATAACATTCTTCAAAATATTCTTTAGACTTAAAGATTCCAATTCAGTTGGCTAAATCCTATGATTTCGGATAGGAATCGCTTGCGCTTTCACTAAAACATGCATTTTTGAAGCGTTTCCGAAGCTCTATTTTTTGCTAACAAAGGATTGGGGAATTGACTTAGAGTATTGAGGTAAAAGGTGGCTATATTTAACTCTGAGTTTTGGTAAAACAGTTGTCTTCTCACCTTTATCCTGGACGTTATGCTTCGCGATAGATACGAGGAATTACTGATTCAAGTTGCTTGTGACCGCCCATTTGGCTCAGTGGTTAAAGCTGTGGCAGTTGGAGCGGGAGGTACCAGGTTCGAATCCCGATAGGGGCAGGATGCAAAATGGATTTTTCACCATCTGATTACGATCGGTGGTATTAATGAACACATCTATGACCCCCTGTTGGAGTGCAGAACTCATGGGTCGACCTATCTTCCATGTCAGTACTATAGGCTGGCATGGAGCTATGCAATGCGCAGATGGTTCTACGAAAATCGGACCTATAGCCGTACGTCCTCGATTTGGCCGTTGAGGCGTAAAGTAGGACGTTAATAAGCGAACCGCGAAAGAGCTGGGAGAGCCTTGAGCCCCAAAAAAGATAGCATAGAATAAAATATAAAAAAAAAAAAAAAAAAATAAAAAGTTGCTTGTGTATTGGTTTTGTTATCAGATATAAGATATTTGATTTTGAACATTGATTGGGACATTTAAGTAGCATTATGACAGCATTGTTGTTATTTTACCAAATACCTTTGGGTTTGGTTTTTCAAGATACTCTAGCCCTTACTACGATATATATAAATTCCTGATTGATTGAGTAGTCTGATATCTAAATTTAGAGACAGTCCACCTTGGTATAATCGCCAATAATTGCTATTTAATATAGAAAGACCTTTGTAGTGAATTGAGTGAACGTGACACATAACTTAATGGCAAGAGTATTGACTTTGTTCTTAGATATGAGTTTCTAGAAGACCTGCTAAGAGCTTTAATAACAAAAGCTTGTACTATTGAAATGAAAACTTGTTACACTGGGAGCTTGTAAGGAAAAATATGAAAGTGGCACTAGCCTGTATTTCCACGTGTCACCTTTTCGTCTCTTTCTATCGCTCGTTTCAGAACGCCTCACTTTGTCGAGCAAGCACCGCGATCGCTCATGTTCCACTTGTCGATCCTCTCCACGTGGCACTTGACACGACCCACCTCTACCTCTCCTCTTATTTTTCGTTTATTGCACTTTTCACTTTATTTTTATAATTTTTTTTTATGTTTCCCTGTTGCTTCCTCCAGTTATCTTCCAATCCCGTTTCTCGATTCTATCGCTTCGCAACAATCAAGCAGAAAAAAAAGCTCTTTTTCGCCGACACGCATCACCTTATCTCTCACGGTACATCGGGCAATACGCTTTCTTCTCCGTTTTTCTTACGCCATCTATATTGTAGCACCAAAATTCATCTATGGTTGCTTATCGAGATGCAACCAATTTGTTTGACATTTGGCTGACGTATCAGTGTCACAGTCATAGAAAATGTTTTGTTCTATTTGTGGTGTTGTGTGGTGATTCGTCATTTGACTGTTTATTGTAAAGCGTCTCTTATATTATGTGTATTCGGCCGGCCAAGGCACCTATGTGTTTATCATATTTGTTCAATTTTAGATGTATGTGGCTTGCCATGTCTCGTTCATATTTTACAGGTTAGTACCTAAGGAAAGGACGGGGTTGGGTACATGGACCGAGGTGTCCCCGACCAACCGGACACAGGTATGTAGCATCACAATGCTGTGTTAAAGTTGAGAACAGGCTTTGGAGAATTTTTGCAATTACTTCTGGTGTTCGACAAGGACATGTGCTGTGCTGTACCCGATACTTTTTAATCTCATGTTGGAATACATCCTTCGGAAAAGTCCAACATCTCAAGACAATATCTTATTCCAGCAATACAATCAACTTTTTGCATATGCAGATGATATCTGTGTAATTGTATTAAATGGCAACGGAGTGAAAGAGATACTTGATCCATTGGAACTAAATGATCCATCGGTCTAACATTTTCAGTATGACTCATGTAACCGAGTTATTTCGCTGATGAAAGCTATATGAGCACAGTGTTGTAGAAATCAACCCTTGTTTTCGTCTCTAAGGGACGAAACGTTACAAAATCTAAAAAGTAAGCTTTAAGCTTCTATATATACAGCACGCGTTATGTAGTAGATTATATCACGTAGTATGCTGTTGTATGCTATAAGCTGGCAGAATTAACGTTATCTACAAATTTTTCGTATTGAATTTTTCCATTTGTTTACTTCAAAAGAAAATCGAAAGCTCTTATTTATCGTGTATATACAGGGGTATAATATAATGTATATGCAAAATCGATTATGTGATTCTATTTTGTATTCATATCGAACATAATCTTGTCGAGAGTAAACAACACGAAACCATTTATTTTCTAAATTTCGATTTCACAAAATCATATTGTCTATCGATAAAGTAGTTACAGAAAGGTACCTTATCGTAAATGTAATGTACGTCGAGAATATAATTTCCATACTTGTCCAAATTGTTTGTGTGTTATATGGTTGCTTCACAGTAGAGATAAAGCTTTTTGGGAAAGTTTTTTAAAGTTTTTATGGTTGATCCTTCTGCTCAGAATTAACAAGCCTACGTCTAAGAATCCAGGTCGAACTATCCGGCTTGTTTCTATCGTTAAATAATTAAAGACACTCTCAATGATATACCGTGTAATGTGGGTTTGTTTTGTCCCTATGACAAAACAGGGCTCTCTAGGAAAGATTAAATTCGAGTTTTACTGTATTATGGGGAGTCTAAATTTTTGACATCTTGAGCTTTAAAACAATCAGGATCTGTTCTCTGCCAATTATATCGCAAACGCATTAGGAGAGATTTTATCGAGTCTAACAAGTCCTCGAAACGTTTTGGAATGTAAATTTCAAACTATAAACTCTAGGCGATATGGTGAGTGTAAATAACGATTATAGCATCCAGGTAGCATAAATTAGGGACCAGCACTTTGACAATTCCAAACACACAAACAAACCTGCCCAATACCTCAACTCGTCATTTACTGATTGAAATGATAGTTACATCGTTACTTATACCAGGGGTAGTATATGTAAAGAGATAATAGCCTGAAAACATGAAGAATCGATAATTGAATATTACCTACATCAATGAGCTGTCAAGTTGGTTTCTTCTGTTAACTAATGCAGCAATGCTTTGATATACAACCTGAGAACCGTACCAATAGAACCAATAGAACCGTATAACTCTCAGATCTCGAACAGCTACTAACTCTATAAGTTGTTCAGATGCGTCGTCAAGATTTCTGATAATTTTGTGTATTTTAGGCGACGAGATATACTGAAGTGTTTATGATTTTGGCGAAAATGCCGACATCCAACAATGAATATACCCAAGAAAGTCAGGAAATCTTATTGGCGACACCAAATGAGGTTATGTATGAGATGAAAACGAATACAAAGTCACTAGTCGAAGTGTTCTATATCTTCTGTATATCAATGATGTTCCTGTATTATAAAACGACACCGTGAAGGGCTTTTGCAAATGACATGGCAATCCCAGTTGTTGGAACAAGTCAGCCAGGAACAAGTCAGTTCACATCGCATACACAAACAAACTACTCGAGAAATCACATACAGGAGGGTGTGCTGACAACCAGCTTTTACTATATACAAGCAAATATTGAAACCTATTCGGACTTCTGTTATTCAACTTTTGGGTTACAAAGATTTTAGAAGAAGGTACATCAAAACCACAAAATGAACCTTAAAGTGAACTACGTTTCAAATGAAGTCCAAATCAATGCAACGATCAATGTTGGGCCAATCTGTATTGAACTATAGACTATTCACACAGGATTTGGTTATTTTGACCAGCTAATATGAGTGAACCGAATCGAATCCAAGAACTAAGTGTGCGTAGATGCGTTGCATTGTCGTTAGTTCTAACTTCTAACCTTAGATTGTTGTAGAGTTCCAAGAATCTTAATGAGTCTGTGGTGTACCAATCCAAAATGAAATTAATTTTTCAAGTCATACGTCTGTAATTCGCTAGAACTGTCGCGACATGGCTTAAGAGGGTTATACCTATCATTATCTAACTAGCTATCTACAAATGCCAAACTGTACTCTACTCAATAAAAGACTCAATCAACATCGACTGGTTGATTCAGTGACACATGGCTCAATCATACCTATAAAAATTTACATAGTTGTGGGGTCGTCGTAAATGTCTATTCCTATGGGCATCAGATTATCCATCAGAATTTGGACATTATATTTTCGTCATAATGTTCCCTTCTCGTTATTAATCATCTATCATTTATATTCTGGCGTTCGATGAAAGCTAAAACCATAATACATCTAAGTGAATACGTGGACCATGTGAAGGAAAACTTGAATGAATTATACTGGCTGTAATTGTTGGCCTTTACTATTTGTTTTCGTGGAAAACTACTGCCAACTCTGCCTGTTTCTATCTATGCAATTAGTTTTGGGGCGCAAGGCTATGTAAATCTTTCGCGGTTCGCTTATTTACGTCCTACTTTACATAGTCAAATTGAGGACGTACGGCTATAGGTCCGATTTACGTAGAACCATCTACACATTGCATAGCTCTCTACCAGCCTATAGTACTGACATACGAAAGGGGTTAGCCGATTAATTCTGTACTCCAACAGGTTATAGATGTGTTTATTCACATCACCAATCGTTGATTGTAAAAAATCCCTTTTACATCCAACTGCGGCAGCTTTAACCACTGCGACATTTGGTCGGTCTCCCAACTCTATCCCAGATTTCATTAAGTATGTTGAAGCCAAATCGAATTGGTTGAGCAGACATGAAATTAGATCAGCCTATAAGTTGTGCCATTTCAATAGTAGTTGAATGATTCACTTTCAGCTCCTGTGTGCGAATCGCACACGGTTCCTTCCGCTCCAACTAACGATTTCTATCCACTGTACCTTTACGACCACACTTGTCCAAACATTCAATATTTATTTAGACTACAAATAAAGTCTTCTACCATATTGGTGAGGGGTTACTAAGAAAAAAAATTGTTTGTTGGGAGTTACTTGGATGTCGAGTTATGAAATCATCCTGTCTTAGTACATATCAAATATCTACCACCTCTCATCTTCACGATAATCACGATTTTGTATTTCGATCGATACACACAACCCACCTGTCTGTTAAAATCATGTCCGGTATGTATCCAAACACTTTTAAGGGTTGGGGTTAGACTATATCTATACGCACTCTGTTCACAATCAATATAATGTCGACTACAGATTTTACACACTCCTCACCGACGAATAATGTTTCACATTTTGAACATAATTGTACATTTTCTAATTTATATTCATGTTATTTTCTACGTTAGACACAGGGTTAGAGATGGTGATTGATTGTGTATATATTAAGGTGGTATACGGTTGGTGTGTGTCCAAAACTCAAAAGTACACGATTGGAATGAATAATTAAAAAAAAATTTCGATTATTTTTGTGGAGATCACACCGCAGTGTGAAAACTTTTCAAAATATCCTAAATGTGGTGGTTTTGGCATAAAAGTTTGTATATATCGACTTCGGTAAAGGATGGGTAATGGTGCAAGCATATAGCCAGCTAAGAGTACACATGTACATGTGTACACATTTGGGATTGGATATGATAAAAAAAGATAAATAGTAAAAGCTCCCGAGGATTAAATCACAAAATTCGAAATTGATATACACAAGAAAGGATCGAAATTGGTTTTATTCCTTTTATTTATTTTGGTTTAATAAGAAAGGATATTTTCAGACCAAATAGAGTATATTGATAGGAAAAATTGGTCCATTTTACGTTTTGTTTTTCTGCCTATTTAGTGTGTCTGTTGAGTTTTATTTGTGTTTGGACATCGCAGTTCAATAATATAACCATGTATACAAAACTCTACTCCTACCCAATCCAAGTCCAAAAGTCCAGTCAAGTCAAAAATTTGCTCAATACAAAAATTGACATATTTGAGGTTATATATTCAAATGTCCTGAACTTCGTCGGAACTGTAACGCGTGTTGGAGTTGTTGGAAGACTTTGAATTGTAATTCGGAGGTGTAATTGTATGTGTTGTTGTTATCTAAGGCCGGTAATCGCTAAGGCCGGTTTCGATCTAATGATTAAAAAGATTAATCACGTCAGACTACCATACTTGATGTGTACTTGTGCGATTCGTATTTGTAGTGTTTAATCGTGTCGATACAGTGCTAGCGAATTACTAGAACTTAACTCGAAATATTGGAATTATTTGATTGTGGCTTAAATTATTTGGTACTTATTGAAGGCAGGGATGTTTGTTGAGGATCTATCCGGATATCAAGAGATCTAAGTTAATGCAATCAATTCACCAGGAATTGATTGCATTAATTCAGAGCTCTTGATATTCAGTGAGATAACTTTGTAGAACTGTCTTTTCGACCTTGTTCGATTGGTATGGAGAAATGAACTTTATGCCTGATGAATTGAAAGTGGCCGCCTTATGCCCAATATTCAAGAAGGATGGTCACTTGAAATGAGAGAATTAGCGGGGTATAACTCTACTTCGCATAGCATACAAGTTACTGTCGGTGACTAAAGATATCAGATGTCAGATATCATTTGCGGTGCACATGCAAATGATATCTGTGTGATTGGAATAAATTGCAACGGGATGAAAGAAAATATATTTGATCCACTCGAAATGTTTTCAGCTTCCATTGATCTCAAAATCAACGAGTACAAAACAAAATATCTGATCTGTGGTTTTAAAGGCCAAGACACAAATGATTTTAGTAGTGGTAATCACACTTTTGAAGGAGTGATGAGATTCAAGTATCTTGAATCTCTCATTATTCACGATAATAGTGTGCGAGAGGATATCAAGGTTCAAGAGGAAATCCGCTTCGTCCAGTTCTGAAATCAAGCAAATGCGGAAAAGCTGAAATTTTACAGAGTGTTGACTTAACCCGTTGTCATGTGTATGGATGTGAGAGTTGGATCTTGACGGATGAGTACAAAAAATGGCTTCTAACATTCGAGAGAAGAATTATGCGTGTGATATTTGGTCCAAAACGCGCCGTTGATGGCACATATCGAGTTCTGTTCAGTTAAGAGACCAGGAACTTAATGTAAAAAAATTAAAGGACAGCGAGTAGGCTAGCTGATCCGAACCGAATGATGCAGCGTTTTTTGTAGGGTTAGCCGCCTTTCAGTATAGGTAAAGCGGTTTCTGCCGGTGAGGATGGCTCCACGGCGTAAGAGAGTGATCTGGCATCATAGTTGCTTGCAACAGTATGAAGAGCTGGTTCGTGATCGAAACCGATAAAGTCAGATTTTTGACACGGTACGGATCAAAAAACCACTCAAAAAAATATTGAAAACATTATTACTTCTCCCCTCCCCGCAAGTGAATAATCTGTCCGCTTTTCTTGATTATGAGTCTGTATGTGTAATCCTATTTAGTTGTCTTGAGGTGCCTGGTTTCACCCAACTGCTGTGTTGCAGCATTTGACGAACTTCCTAGAAATATGTGTGCCTTGAGATGGACGTTTAAAAAGACAAACATTGAGAAGTTGGCCAAGTTCTTGATTAGACAGGAAGTAGTATGAATTTTTGGAAGGTATTAACGTGTCATCTAGTGTTACCTGAACTGTTTGAAACGGATGATAATGTTGACATAGGCGTAAACGAAAATTTGCTGGTCTAGTTGTTGTACACAAAAGTAATATTATGTTCATCAAACTCATGAGATGAGAAGTGGAAAGCGAACTTTGACTTCTTCAAAAGCATCTCATTGATTCGTGACTTTAGGTGTTGTGGCATCTAAGTCTGTCACAATGGAAGGACAAACCAACAATATTTTATCTTTCTTGGTTTTGAAACTATCCACAGAGCCACAATCGTTGGAAACCTTTAAGCAACCCATCCATTCCGGAATTCACGAAAAATTTGTGGCACTTAAGATTAAGAATAAGAATATGTTGATTTAGAATCAATATTAAATCTTTCAATATTGAATGGTTCCATGTTGTGGCTTGACGACCTTGGTTTTGCGTCAATTGTAAAATTTTGGGTCTGTGGGACTTTTGCCTCATCAACCAGTGTTCCAAATTTGGTTTATGATTTTCGAAACTCTGGAGTACCACACAAACAGTACATACCCGAATAAAATTGGCCAATGTGTAATTCACCTGACACAAGCTGATTTTAAGGTTAGAAATGAGATAAGCTTATTTTACTCAATTATAATCCAGAACACAAAACATAACCTGACTGGAGATTACAATGACCAATCCTAACCTATTACAGAATAATCATATCAATGCATTATTTATCGTGATAAATCATTTCCAAGGTAGTATGAATTTTTAGTGGATTCAAATTTCCTCACGTAATTATCCATTAACATTTAAGACCACCACCCAGGTGGCACAGTGGTGTAAGCTGCGGCAGTTGGAGCGGGAGGCACCGGATTCGAATTCCGATAGGGGCAGGATGCAAAAGGGATTTTCACTATGAGATTACGATCTGTGGTCTGAATGAACACAACTATGACCCGCTGTTGGAGTGCAGAATCCATGGGATGATCCATCTTCCATGTCAGCACTATAGGCTGATATGGAGCTATGCAATGTGCAGGTGGTTAGGAAAATCGGACCTATAGCCGTACGTCCTCGAATTGGCTGTAATGGCGTAAAAGCAAGGACATAATAAGCGAACCGCGAACAAGTAGGGATTTCCTGGAGCCTCAAAACAGATTAGAAATTAGATTAAAAAAATAAAAAAACATTCAAGACCCTACTGGACAGTTATAACCATTTCAAATGTCACCAAACTCGTATTCTATTAGTGCTAGTTCCAATCGTTTTTCCAAGTTTAGCACCATTTAGTGAATAGAATGAAGTTATTATCCTATATGCTTGCTCATAACCAAGCTAAGTAAATCGTGTTCGAATCGACAGAACTCCCAAATAATGAGGAGCGTCCAAAAATTATTGGTATGCCACTTATAGGCCATCCATGTAAAAACTTTACTCTTACCAATTTTTGTTTATCTTATGACTGCAGTGATTTTTAAAAATAATATTTCGAAGAGTCGGAAAATCGTCAATATCGTTGAAAGCTTCTATAAATGATTTATTCGACTATAAATGAGAGGAACGCCAGTTTATTTTACAAGTAAAACTACACTCACACTTGTGTCTTTAAATTATTATATTCCAAAAGCTTTTATATATGTCGTTATAAATGTTGCCCTTCACTTTAGCTTTTTTTAGTAAATGAGCTTTTATTTTTAATACTGTTCCAAACAATATTAGAAGTATAATAATAAAAAACAATTCACTAAATAATATGTCGTTATTTACACATATAATAAACAACATGACGCTTTAAGCACGAAAAGCTTCTTGACAAAGAACAATAAATTCTATTAAAAAGAACAAAAGAATTTATAAATATTCATAGAATTATTATTTTAATTCAGAAAGAGCTTTTTGAAATATTATATATATATATATATATATATATATATATATATATATATATATATATATATATATATATATATATATATATAGATATTTATATATATATATATATATATATATATATATATATATATATATATATATATATATATATATACATATATATATATATATATATATATATATATATATATATATATATATATATATATATATATATATATATATATATATATATATATATATATATATATATATATATATATATATATATATATATATATATATATATATATATAAGATTGTACTATACCTGATTCGAGCAAAGAAGAAGAAATAGTACAGTACAAGAAACAGCATGGCTACTACCAACATCCAAAAAACGAAACCTCAGCCCGACAAAAACCAGCAAAGCCTGTAACTTTTCAAAAACGTAAAGAACCTAAAAAAGGTAAACCAATTCCTTCTCCGGTAGTACTTAGCAATGTTAAAAATTACTCCGTCATTAAGTCATTAACAAGTCATTACAAGACAGTAGCATCAATTTTCAAGCCAAATTGATGAACAACAAGCAACAAAAAATAAATGTTGACACCGAGACAGATTATAGAAATCTAACAGAATATTTAAACGGTTCGCAGCAACAGTGGCATTCATATGAAAATAAACACAAGCGACCTATAAGGGTTATGGTTGGAAGTTTTGCACCAATCATGTGACTCAGAAGATATTAAAAGAGAAGTGAGTGAACGAGGTTATAACATCATTCACGTCGTCAACAAAATTAAAAAGACTTAGAAAGGGGCTGAAGGACTAAAAATTCCTCTTCCGTTATTCATACTGATCTTGCATGATGCTGAAAAATTGGCTTATCATCTGACTGATATTTTCAAACCGAATCGGATATTATAATCGAGAAAAAAAGGAACAATTATGGGAGTAGAATGCCTCTAATAACCCAGAAGGAAGTTAATAGGGAAATAAAATTCAATCTGAGGTCATCAAAGGCTCCTAATTATGACCTTTTAACGGGAGAAAGCAACTCGGGACCATATGTTGATCTTTTCAGATAATATTTATCTGAAAGGCTTTTTAGAGTAAGACTAGAAGATGAGTATTCTGGACTGAGAGAGGTAAGAGCAAGTGTTAATGCCGTAGGAGAACTCTTCTAAATACTTGGTATGGCGCTATCTACCAACGGAAAATCACTAATGTATCACTGGATCAACAGTCACCACATTATAGTTTAGTTTTTAAGAATTTAGATGGAAATTGATATTTAGTCTGGAAAAACTAGTTCTAATATATAAAAATAAAATAAATAAAATATACCGTACGAATTGAAGCCGAGAGACGACGAACATTTTTTTCGCGTGAATAGTTGCTCCAACAGAAAAGGAGTGGTTTTTTGTATCCATACCATGACTGCTTATTAAAGCTGGATATCGGTATTTCTATAGGATCATCTGTGGGTATATTTTATTACGAACTCTTCAACAGCAACGAAACTACCATGGGAGACGGTGAAAACAATTAATGCGTCTGAGCCGAATATTAAAATATTATATGAGAAGAGACCCGATATACTCATTTTGTAGCATAGCGAAGGTCGATCATGCTTCAAAATAGGGCCAAATTGACTTGGAAACATTATCACTGGACATCGCCTCTCCCGATTTTTATTTGTTCCAACCGACGACTGATAATCGTCCATGCTAATAAATGAGACAATTCGTGGTCGACATTCACTTCTAATACTATCCTTCCACGCAGCACCCTGTAGAGCCAGTTGAGATGTAATAAAAGCATCCATTTATTACAATGAAGGCAATAAAACGTTATTGCTTCGACATTTTTGCCATTAATCTCAAAATTATAACATTATACTGACATCGAAAAGCGTAGAAGTAAACAAATTGCTGGGTAATTAAAATGGAATTACTGGAATGGTAGATTTTCTTAAAAGCCAGTTATCAAGGACCTTCCAACAATTCGATTATAAATAGTTTATATAATGAGAGCTGTCTTGTAAAGACGGAAAACAATGAATCTACTGTGTTATTATTTAAGATATTCAACATTCCTAACCCTATATTTGATTTCTCTCCCTAAAATTTCTCTCTCAGTGCTACCCACTCCTTAAGTATATTTAAATTGATTTATACCCTTAAGATATATAAACAATTAATTTAAATTAATATTATTTATTGTTTTATAATTGTATAGTTTTTTAAGTGTACCCCATCCTACTCGATCACATTTACGATATAGCCCACCGAACAATATTCTGATTAATTAAAGCTATTTTGCGTGAATTTTGCCCCCAAATTATTTTCGATTGATGCTCGTATTTCAAGAGATATTTCAAACCTTGAAACATATTCCTCAACATATTCTCGATGGCGTTATCTCGAATGATATACTTCAGACCAGCGAGGTTCGGGTTCATTACTATATCGAATGGTGGAAGTGGGTCCAATACGAAACCCATGTGTTATGTTCAAATTTTGCCGATGGTAGCTACAATTGACCGGGTTATGACTTGGCCCAATCAGCCGGATGAGCTAAATATAAAAAAAGGCTTATCGGGTTTTAAGCTACTATAAGACTTTTGAGATCAAATTGCTGTAATTTTAACCTGACACTTTCCGAAATATGTTGCACGTCTGTTTTAAACTGAATAATAAAGTCTTAATATCGAGCGTGCCGTGAACTCAACGTGGCGATTGAGAGGTTTTTACACTAGAGGTTATCATTCCCATTTATGTAGTTTAAGATCGTTCTGTCGATGATAATGTGTCATCTGTTGTAATATGGTGACTGTAAAAGTTTGGAGAGTTTGTGCGACATATGAAAGACCGAAATGAGTATTTTAAAAATTTTCACTTATCAATAAAGGATTGTAATAACCGTTGGACCGATTGTCCAACAAAGATCCACATCATACTCAAAGAGAATATTGCACCCTTTTAAGGTTTATCGAAAAATTATGAATACTTAAGGAATCAAATACAGAACAATTCCTCGAACAAATTGAATGGCCTTTCATTTATATATGATGAACCACTTTGTTGACTACATTAAACGTTATTCAGATATCTAGTTCAACGCATTAAAACGAATAATAACTAGCCTGACAACGTACTTAGTTAGACCCAATCAGATTAATGATTAGCTATAAGTAAGGACGTTGTAGCTCTAAATAATTAGACTCCTTATCTCCACAGTATTTAGTAATAATATATTGTGTGACGAATCACAGTGACACCTATGATAATTAATATGAAGTCAAAATTATTGCGGGAGTTGAAGGGTTACCCTGTAACCATGAATAAAATAAAAATAAATAACGAACTCAATAGGCAAAGCGAACAAAATATTAAAAACAAAGAATAATGGAAACTTCGCGAAATGTAGATATGCAATATTCTACAAAGATCGTATAAATATTTGTAGACATTTGAGTTGCGAAACGGTTTTGTTTTGAATTTTGAAGTGTTATTATATTGGAAAGTGATAATAAGTGAAAATGAAGTTTTTAAATAATTGTAGTGATAATTACTGTGGAAAATAAGTGTAATAATAATAATTTGTGAAAAAAATCAAACCGGATCATTAATTTGAATTTGTGCTCGGCTAAATCGTAACAATATATAGTCTTGTGACACAATGTCTAATTTCCTATAGAACCTCCTGGAGACTTACGAGCTCTATAGTTGATACTCTTTCAAACATGTGAAATAATGTCTGACATTCCAAGTATGAGTGCATATTGAGCTTCGGCGTAACAATCAACTACGTCTTTCATTTCTTCATTGTAAATAGATGGATCATAATGGATCACTTATTCAAAATTTGATTGTTTGTTTTATTTGTCTATTTCACTCGTACTGTATCCACACGAAATAGATCCAAATCTCATTAAAATTTAACCAACAAATTTGATTAAACGAAGAAAATTCATATTTTCCGGTTGTTTAAGATTATCGAGATTAAAGGCCGACGAAGGAATAAAATACATTGATGTTGTTGTAATATTTCAATTTCCGAATTCTTCCTCTTATCTTCATTTAAAAAATAAATTCTTACAAAATGGTTTACTATTAAGATTTCAAACACAATACTGCTTTATAAAGGTTGATATAGGTCGAGTACCTATTATGATGTGATACGATCAATCGATCATAAACTGTGAATGATATTGAAAGATTACAACTGAATATAAATAAATAGAAAGATTACCGGCGAGACATCCCACTTCACTCACTTAGGTAGAGATAGAAAACCAAGTGTGGGGATTGGGTAAGAAATTATGAAGAAAAGTCAAAAAGAGGATTCAATCGATAAGCTTTTTAAGTTGAAATGGAAAACAGGTAAAAATACCATCAACAGTTGCATCAGCCGCAGAAAGGCACCAGGATAGCAAGAAAGGAGTATTAGAGGAAAAAGGGATTGTAAAAAATCAACAATTTGTAAATCAATCAAAGGTACCTTATAGAGGTGATAAAATATTGTTTTGGATGTAGCAAAAGCTTTTGATAAGGTTTGCTACAGTAGCTTTATTTACATAAAATATTCGGATTGGCCAAAGAACTTCCACTTAATTGTGGAACACTACCTCACGCATTCCACGTAATCATACCTAAATAAAAAAAACTTCATCGACACATCAAAAGGCCTGATAAAATTGTAAGGCCATGGTAAAAGAAGTGGCACTCTTAAAGCTTTGACTATAGTGTTTGTCGGTTCATAACCTTAATACAAAGTCACGGGTGGTGTTCCTGATCCTACCAGTATTAGGGCCTTTGCTTTGGAACATTATGTACGATGGCGTCTTGAGGCTCATCGTACATGATGGTGTTAAGATCATGGGCTTCGCGGATGATGTTGCCATTGTTGTGGTAGCGAAAACCATAAATGAAATAAGGGAGGGTATGTAGGTTGACCATTAATGTTATTAAAAAGTGAACTCCAGCTGGCTGACATAAAACCGAAGTAGTCTTAATTACCAGTAGGACGGTCATAGAAACTGTATATATCGATGTTGGTGGAATTTTAATTTCCTCGGAGCCTTCATTATGATACATTGGGGTTGAAATTGATAGCACGCTGGAGCACCTAAGGATAGTGAGAGGAAAATTTGCCAACGTAACTGCAGCCCTCTCCCATATTATACTCAACATTAGAGAGCCAAGACAGAGTCGAATGATTCTGCCTGCAAATGTGATAACATCCATCATCCTATATATGGAGCACCTGTATGGAGCGTTGCGATGGATAATTAATCATATATAATTAATCGTTTCAGAATGGCAAAGACGCTGGGATAGCTTGGAAAAAGGACGGTGGACTTATCTTATGATATCATCCATTGAAAAGTGGATAAATAGGCAACATGACGAAGTTAATTACTACCTGATACACTGACACAATTGCTAAGTGGGCATGGCTGTTTTGGTGCATATCTTTACTGATTTAAACATGCCAACACTCGAGAATGTTCCACCTGCAATGGATCATAAGAAGATGTGGAACCTATTTAACTTTCAATACCCACGGTTCGAGACAACTCGGAGAGAGCTCTCGGATGTCCTAGGGCAGCGAAAAATACCCGACAACATAGTTGAACTGATGATTGTGTTTGAACAAAAGTGGAATGCCGTGACTTACTATGACTAGATAGTAGTGTTAGGTTGACACGCTGGGGAGTATAAAGAGTTTAATATCTACTCACCTCGATGTGAAGTAATGTGTAACGATAGTTCCGCACGGGGAATGAATGATTGTCTGTGGTTTTAGATGGTAAAAATCCGTCACTGTTGCTGGGATGTTTGCCCATCGATGCTTCGTCTTCTTGAAGATTCCGTCATTTTACCCATTAATAAGACACACACACACACACTACGAAATAATTTAATGGACAATCTCGATCCAACCCTATATTAGATTAATAAGAAAACCCTTTTTCACTCTTGCACAAAAGCATCCCTTATACCTCCTCATGAGGAGAGAGAATTTTCTTCTTATAACAATTATTTATAAAATGTTCCATTCTTGGATGAGATGGATACAGTGGAACCCGACCTAAAGATTGCGATGCAACGATATAACGAAACATCGATATCTCGTTTTCTGACTTTAAAAGCACAAAATGAAAAACTTTTTTGTATTTAAATTTGAAAAACGTGATTGGAAAACATATCGAATAGTGTATAACCCTATCATCTCGTATACACACATACATATATATGCATACATGTACATGTAATGGAAAATGATAAAATCCTATATACGAGTATACGTGCTGAAGTCTGCCTGCATGATTTCTAATATTGTTTACGTATGGCATAACATAATAACTTTTTCACCTGATGTCATCTTTTATCTAAATCTCTTTGTACATTAATATAAATACGATCCACGTGGAAACACACACACATGTATCATGTATACAAATATGTATATACAAATTGACTCGATACACCATAAATTGTCAATATATGTTTAACGACATAACAATGTGTTGTGCTTTTGAACAAAGCTTTTATAGTCTCGTCGAATATACAAACACCCATCATCAATAAAATAACGAGACAAATTTTGTCGAACAGTCAACAAAATGCATTCCATCAGCACAAAACTAAATGTCGGAATATTATTCCTCGATGGTATCGAGACGAGTCAAGAAAATAATTTTCTTCTCGTCAGTCGATGGGGAGAAAATTTATGAATAAATTTGAATACAATTTCGAATCATAAATTGGATAAATTATCGTACTGTTAAATTTTTGAGTATATGGAAGCTTTTTCAGTTGTAATGGAATTTACATGTATGTATGTATATCCGGATACATGAGCTTGGTGGCTTCAATTATTTACCATAATTCAAAACGACATCTTCCGAGGGGGAATATTATCAATGAATTATGTACATATATCAAGCCAATTGATTTGTGATGGCAAATTACTCTTGGTACTGGTGATGTGTTGAACTTCATTATTTTCCGCTTAATGGAATATAGAGGGAATATCATGGTTAAACTGTCAGTTGACTTACTTTTTTACACCCTTGGAAAGAGAGATTTGATAGTACTAACTCATTTGACCACAACAGAATGGTTCTCCATTTAAGTTTTATTTCGCATGCTGGTCGCAATTGCGCTAAATGATCCTATAACAAAATGATCAGAACTGACTATTGCCACTTCATAAGTAAGTAGTCATCGGTATATCCCGATTCAGTGTTCTACTCAATATCATAAACATTTTGTAGAGTTGACTTGACTTCTGGGATCTCATCGGTTGACAACAGGTTGATTCTTCATATCTAGTGCATTTAGGCAAAACATATTTAAACCCTTATCGTGGAAATGTTCATATCATCGTGAACTGCACATTTTCCATGCAAACCAAAGACACATTTTGATCCCAATTTCATTTTGGATCAAAATGTGTCTTTGGTTTGCATGGAAAATGTGATCTGATCCGGATCACTGTGCGTCAAGAAACACGGATAATGTTACCTCAGAAATAAAACCGTGAGGGGATTAACTGGTTCTTTAAGGTACCGCAATATAAAGTTTCAAGAAAAGCCACCAGCACCAATCCGGAAAGTTAATAATACCCGAACTGGTAATTTTCAAAATTGTTGAATTTCTTCAAAATCTACTAGTGAGTTGTGGATAAAACAAGACGTGTCGTTGGCTTGATTTCGTCCTTTAAATGTTTACGAAATCTGAACTAGTACAATCCCCGTAATCTACACAGATCTCCCACTCACAAAAGAGGTGAACTAGTTCAGATTTAATGAAGATAAATCTCTCCAAGATGTGTGAGTTATATGAAGCCTTTTGAACTAGCCCGTTGAGAAGTTCGCGATGGTTCTAGAACTTCTGAGTTTTTTCACTGGCGCTTTGGACTATATCAATTTTTTACCATCAAGAGAGTATAGTCAAACAAGCGAGTTGTCATGATAGATCACAACGCTCTTTCTGTTGGGAATTCTGATCCCCACTCAATAAAACATTATTTTCCATTAATCCAGGTTTTCAACTAATTTTTAAAGGGTCACCAGTCCTTGACCAGTAATGATTCGTTTCAAAAATGTTTCATTCCACTGATGTCAATTCTGTTCATCAAATTTCTTTGCATCATTTCAAGTGGTCTGGCACCCAAACATCGAGCTACTTATATTGTAGCCGGCTCTTTTTAAATGATTCCAAACTGTCATGTGGTTGCAAGATGTTTAATGTCTCCAATATTTTCTAACAGCTTGCATTCCGCTCTTGGTCTACCAAATCCTTCGAAATTTCAAGTGACTGGCCGACCAGAGCTCTTCGCTTCTGGGGCTCTTCGTTTACTGACACACCGTTTCATTCAGACACAAGAATTTCAGTAGGATAGTTATGCCAACAAAACCAAAGAAAGAAAGACAACTACCAGAAATGCCTTGTTGTCTTTTGAAGCGTTCACCCTACATTCGGATTGTGATAAATCACAACGTAAACACACAGAGACAACCCCATTCTCAGTTCTCAAATATATTTCCTCGAACACCAATATTGTTGCTATTTTGTATTGTAAATAATTTATATTTTATTTGCTTTCGAGTTGGTATAAGGAATAAATTTGCAAGACGACCAAAAAAGGATTTCATCTTTCGCTTTCATTTGTTGGTTTACTGTGTTGTGTTATTTTATTTAAATTTGGAAAAATAACTCATCCACATCCACACACGCAAACACGTATACACATACATATACATACATAAAATATTAAATCTCAAATATTTACGTTGGCAAGCAATGTATGTTATCCTGAATGTAAATAAGCAGGATGGAATTTATTATTTACGTATTGAAAAAAATTACAGTCTATTTGTTGATGAAATTAGGGTGGTTCAGAATAAAAGCGCGAATATTACACCCTGTACACTGATAAATTTTGTATGTTAGTTAGATGGGAATCAGACGAAGCCTAAAATTCCCAGTGCTCCAATATATTGCGAGTCTCAAAGTTTAATCAATCGTTTGGGCGGTGCGATGGTGCGAATGAACTAATCTGAGATTCTGTTGAGTATAGTTTCCATGTGCCGTCCCATATTCCATGTTAGTACTATAATAGGTTAGAATGGAGCTATTCATTGTGCAAATGGTTTCTGGATGGTTTCGCAGATTTTTCTATACGTAAAGTCGGACCTATATCCGGATCGTCAAGTAAAAAGTGGCATGTCACAATGGGCCAAATGAGCCTGAGTGACAAAAATTAAAATAGAGTGGCCTATACATAATGCCCGCCTATACGCGGGAAATAAAGAAGCTTGAGATCGTGGGTCTGGGATTCAAGTTAAACGACGTCGCAACATCCAAAACTCTCCAAAGCTTCTAGAATCTGCAGGCTAGCCCAATTTTCATACCAACTGATAGAAAAAAATCCTGATTTATTTGACAGTAGTATATGACAATAATAAAGCATAGTCCAACGTTAAGACTTCCGATTAAAATGATCGATCGTTAAGTTAGGCATCAATAGTGAGAACGGTAAGCTGTAAAAAAGGAACAAAAGCGAGTTTTTTTTAAATCTAATCTCTAATCTGTTTTGGGGCTCAATGCACTCCCTATACTTGTTCGCGATTCGTCTATTTACGTCCTTGCCATCTGCACATTACATAGCTCCATGCCAACCTATATCACACCACAGATCGTAATCTCATGGTGAAAAATCCCTTTTGCATCCTGCCCCTACCCTATCGGGATTCGAACCCGGTACCTCCCACTCCAACTGCCGCAGATTTAACCACTGCGCCATCTGGGCGGTGGAATTGAGTTATTATAGAATAATAGTTGAACAGAATTCTTAGAAGGCTATTATCTTCCTTTATAGAGTAGTATATTTTGAGGCTCCACCAGAAACCCTAAATCATGCCCTGGAGTAATCAAAACTGTGAAAGTTGGACAAAATTCAACAATAACAAATCGTTCATTGTTTCGAATAACCTTTTAGATAGCCACAAGAAAATTAAGCACATTGCAATGATGAGAAACTCTTAGATTGCGTCCCATATACAGAGATTATGTTCACCATATGAAGTACATATAGGTTAGGCTAGGTTGCAGTGACTTCTCGAAAGATATCGAGTAATATCCTCATACATTACTGATTTGGAGCTTAGAAACGCACTCGATCATCTAGATAATCAGCCTTTTGCATGTTAGTGTCGGATAGGGGTAGACTGTTTCTTCCTGCTCCTCCACAAAGTCAAAGCTCACGATACTATTATGATACTAACTGTGGATACCATGCCAATAAGCGGTCACCACAACTTCATGTATATACATGGTTTAGAAATCAGAGAGCCAATCAGACATACTCATATCGAGCTTAAGTACTATTAAGTCGTTTAAATACAATCTATAAACTCTAATAGAGCCGCTTTACACTAAGTAGCACGGTCGCATTAAAACCTACATGAGAGACCTTCACACAATGTCCTCATAAGTGTGAAATAAGGAGATTTCAGATACTGGATGGTATTGAAATTTGTAGAATTTGCAGAACAGCTAACATTAGGACCAGTTCATGAAAAAAACTTGATTTGTTAGATTGCTCAGTAACCAGAAACAAAGCATATATCAAGACTAAGACTTCCGATTGAAATGATGAATCAAATTAACCATCAATGATTGAAACGGAATGGAGTTTTTATAGCACACAAGGTGAACAGAAGTTTTAGTTGGATATCTCTATTAAAACCAACTTAGCTGTTCAATAACACTTCATTGTTCAAAATTGAGCAAGACGGACTGATGAGAAAGGTGTTTGCTTTTTATCTAAAGATTGTGTTTTCACTATGCATGCTTTACCTAGGTGTGGTTAAGTTGCAGTGGAAACTCAAATGATAAATCGCACTTTATCTCGTACATTACTGTTTCTGAGCTCAGAGAAGTCGATCATCTAGACAGTCAATTGCCTTGTGCATGCTAGTGCCGGGTAGGAGTAGAAAGATGGAACTACCTCCGACACGTCTTCAAAGCTCCTACTGTTAAATTTTAAACCCAATCTTCTTGCATGACTTCGAATAAAAATAATAAGACAGTAAGTATTCCTACAATCAGTCGTAATGATGTGTTTGTGACCAATAATCATATTTTGCTCTCAAGTCTAGTTTTGACCAAACGTTTTACACTCATTACTTATTTTTGGGTAGCTCATCTGCTCTGCAATTTCAAACAACATCTGAGTAGCCCAGCGACCTAGATGCCAAAGGTGTGCTGTCAAGTTGAAAATTTCAATGACGTGACTGTCCACAGATTGTAATATAAACGGTGTATATCAGATCAATTAGCGTTTACCACTAATTGATATAACCTGCATAAATTGGGGACTCAAACCGACATTTCATACGGAGCTTGTCAAACCAAATTCAAGCCAAAACTCTTCCATCTAGCTTAGAGCATCTACCAAAAAATTACACAATATCAGAAACCCCATATACTGAAACCTAAATTAAGTCATAAAATCAGTCATCACTTAGCGACCCAATTTCTTTTGAGTGTCCTGTCTATATTTCCACCCAAATTCATTTGAATATACTCACTATATAAAAACATAGTTCGACTATGCTAAAATGCGACATATATAGTGTTGTGGGCTGAGTTGTACAAAACTAATAAAATTTTATACAATTTATATATTTGATTATATGTTGTCTCGCCCCATAAAATTATGCAAATTTTTAAACTCACTTAATAATCACAACAATACTAAGTCTCAATTTATATATTTATGTTCAGCACTGTATATAGCAGACTGTAATATCGTTCTTAATAATTTAGCAATGTATAATATACATAAAATATGTATGAAAATGGCATAATATGACATATCCAATTTGAAACCCCGTTTCCGTTTATCATATGTCTGGCTTTGTACTGCTCATACATTGTACCTTAATGTATGTATGTCTGCAGAGCTACCTGTTTCCAAACAAAATCTTTTAAACAAATGTTCATCGTTTATCGTCTTGCTTGGAGGAAAATAAAATGGAAAACATATGTCAAATTTCTTCTATATCGTCGTTGTTGGCGTTCGACAACAATCGCACACATTATTACATCTCAATTGAGAGCTATTGACATTTAAACTTATCTTGAATTGTTCCATTGAATTATTATTGTAAAAATTTACCGAAGTGAAATATTTCCCAAATAACAAAAAATGAACATGTGTGAGTGAACAAAATACCATATACCAAAGCAAATTAACAACATCAATAACCAAGTGAATAATAAAAAGAATGAACTATAAAATACAAAGTTTATGCACTTTGCAAAACAAACTCCGAATGGTCAATCCCAGGGGTCGATAATATAGAAAAGTGACGTCACAGCTACGGTATGTTGCATCAATGTACAATGAACAAATCTCTTCAACCAAAATCATAAAGAAAATATGTAAGTAGGTTTTCTAGAATGCCTATTGGATGAAGTTTCTTAAATTATTGCCTAATGGCCAATCGCAGGGGTCAACAATATGGTAAAATGACGTCACATCCACGGTATGTTGCACCAAAGTACAATGAACAAATCTGTTTGTTCATTTTACTTTATTACAGCATACTGTGGATGTGACGTCACTTTGCTATATTGTCGACCCCTGGGATTGGACATTTGGCAATTATTTTAGAAACTTCATGCAATAAGCATTCTAGAAAACCTATTCACATAATTACTTTTTGATTTTGGTTGAACGGATTTGTTGATTGTACTTTGATGCAACATACCGTGGTTGTGACGTCAGCTTTCTATACTTGGCCTGTTGTTTTTATTATATCGGAGAGCTCAAAGAAATCGGAGAGATAATTTTTCCGAAAAATCTGATAATTTTTAATCTGAAAATCCTTTTTTCTGATTTTTATACACTGTACTGAAAATGTGTAAGGACCACTGAACATTAGACAACTGATTGATATTATGAATTTGAGTCGCTGTCGAATCAAACGTCAAAATATAATTGGCCTGTTTTTTCAGAGCATTTATAAATATCGATACATAAATATACAAAAGTTAAGATAAAATGGAGCAAAATGTGTTAGTTAAACTAGTTGAGAACACGTTTAATATAATATATTGTAACAGTGACGATTCTGACGAAAGCAGCAGTGAAGACGAAAAAAGTTTCAAAATATCCAATTTTGCCGAAGAAATTTTACCGTCTTATACGAACTCGATATTTAAAAGTCATTTTCGACTAAATATTGAAACGTTTAATAAACTCTGCAGACCTATCCATGACAGCAAAACCTTAGAAATTCATCTAGGAAGACCTGAAATACCAGTTGAAAAAAAATTCTTTTTTTAAAAGAAACCGTCAGGTTTATTAACCCTCGGGTAAATAAAACTACTATTTAATAGTTTAATAACCACAACTGTTTTTAGAACGATTAGCGATAGATTTAATGTTGCCAAATCAACAGCCTGGAATATCATTAATGATATTTCGAAGATGTTACTGGATTTAAATATTGAAAAAAGAATTATCACAATCCATTCCAAGTGCCGTGTTGACATTGAACGAGCCTTCGGAATATTAAAGGAGCGATTTAGATGACTAAATACGTCGAAACGAAAAGAACCGAGCTTATCCCACTTTACATTGGAGCAGATGATGATCAACTAATCATCAGGGTGAAATTCTTACAGGCGACGAAAGCGGCCGGCCAACAAATTACGCAGATTCAAGCTCCAGTGATGATGAACAAAATCCAAATTTAAGTGAAGGTCAACGAAAACGATTGTATATTATGAATTCTTTATTTTAAATTATATTTCAATTCAAATTCTTATTTTTAACATCACATTTTTAATTGTATATAATAATAATAAATAGTATATACTCTACATGCATATAGGTATGCTCAATTATATTTGGGAATCATTATTTTTTATGAAACAATCCACAAACTGTTTGAAATCTTTATTGTGTTCTGTCATCAGCTCTAATTTCTTCCTTCGGTATTCATCTTTGGAATTTTCCTGACATCTTCGCTTTCTTTCATTGACTGATTGTTTCATAAGGATGTCCTGCCGATGCATTAAGTGTTTATTTCAATTTTTAATTTGCTTTTTAGGTTCATTTTTAAAAAAATGTCATTTAGGCGAATAAAATACTAATACATTCATAACATGTGTTACAAAAAATTTGGTAATTTTTTTGGGAAGTATTTCACGCAGTCATAAAAATTTTCATATTTATTTTTAAGGTGAATGACACTTAGTTGACCTAGTTAGATTATTAGCAGTTAGAACCTTGTTTGTAAGATATAGATTTTTGCTAAATCAAGCTAAAAATAAGAAGGGCTTGATCATTATTTAAGCGATCGATCTTTAAAGTAAAAACATTAAAAATTCTCAAAGAGCGATTTTGCGAACTGTTTAAATTAATAAAACAATATTGTGAACATTGGCTAATTGGTACATGGTCCTTCGAGCCGGATAATTTATTTTTCATCGTAAAGCTGTAACAAACACATTAAAGACATTTTGGAGTTGGAATAAAACATTTACGAAGTGAATTGTTTGTATATCAGGCGAATTGCAGCAACGTTACCTAAAATTGTGAGTTATTTTATTTATATAAGCTGTGAAAAACGTGAATTTTGGGATTACTGGATAATGTTCATTTGGCGCGAACACATTTTTTTTGATAATATCCGAAAATCGTCTTTGCAAAGTTAAAATTAATTCAACAATTTAAATTTATGCTAAATTCTTCAACCTTAAACAACAATACTGTCTGAACATTAAAAGGCTATTGAATCACTTTGTCGAAAACGTGGCAACAGTAAAGGGTCTCTCACGCGATCACTCAAACATAACACCTGAAACGAGTTTAGAAGATATATGAATTCGTTTTTTTTTTTTTTTTTTTTTTTTTTTGCGGTTTTTACAGGCCATTGTTGGCCCGTACCGTGTCAACAATCTGGCTCCAACAGTTTCGATCACGAGCCAGCTCTTCATACTGTTGTAAGCAGTTGGAAGATGCCAGATCGCTCTCTACGCCGTGGAGCCGTCGTCGCCGACAGCGACCTCTTCGCCTACCGAAAGGCGGTTCTCCCTTTAAAGATCGCTGTATCATTCGTTTCGGATCAGCACGCAGAACGTGACCGAGCCAGCGTATTCGCTGTCCTTTGATTTCATGCACGATATCAGGAATTTGCATTAAATTCCTGATCTCGTGATTGAATAGAACTCGGTATGTGCCATCAACGTCGCGTTTTGGGCCATATATCACACGCATGATTCTTCTCTCGAATGTTAGAAGCCATCTTTCGTACTCATCCGTCAAGGTCCAACTCTCACATCCATGAATTCGTTTAGAGATGTTAGAAAAGACTTATAATGAATTTAAAGATATCGATGAACGTCTTTCAGTATATCCGCAACAGGTTTCTGAAATAAGCGAAATTGTGCTATTTATAACACGCGATGGATGGCTAATCTAGTTGTTGCTGGAAAAATGTGATGATGAAACCAGAAAGGCTTGGGCATTGAAAGAAAGTGATAAGGAATTTCCTACAATCGAAGATTTTATTAATTTCTTAAATAACCATAGCAATGCTTCAGAGCGAGCAGAACCAACCCCAAAAAAAAAAAGTGATAAGAAATAATTTTGCAATAACCTCAACCAACGTAACAGTTGAGTGTCAATTATGTTACAAACATCATCTCTTATGTAAATGCGATAAATTTCTTGCGTTAGACGTCAATTCTCGTCGTGGGTTTATTGCGGAACAGAAATTATGTTTCAACTGTATGAGAGGAAATCATCGATCTCAGAGCTGCAAATTAAAACTTAAGTGAACCAAATGCAGTCGAAAGCGTAATGCATTACTGCATACGGAGGAATTTAAAAATGCAACCCAACTGGTAACGAAGCATGAAGTCAAAGCGAGCTTTATCGAATCAAGGCAATCAAACCCCACACTTAATAGTCTTATCTAAATTGTCTTGTGAACACGATTGTTCAAAATCTATTACCTACAGCATTCATAAAGGTGAAGGATGGTCTAGGTCAGGTGCTTGCCTAGAGTAATGTTAGATAGTGGGTCACAGGCTTCTTAGGTATCAATATACGGATAAGCATCATCAGGTATTATAAATAAGAGATTTACTAATGTTGAAATGTTATCCCGTTTCAATAACAATGTTATTCAATCAAAATTATTCATTTTGGATAAGTTGCCATTACACTTGCCATCAGCTTCCATTGAACCCAGCGAAATGGAGTTCATACAAGGGTTACAGTTAGCTGATCCTACGTTTTTACAACTAGCTGATCCTACGTCAATGGGCTAAAAGATGGAAAACGAATGAGATCGAATTTTTCAGCGATTACAGAAAATACCGAATTTGGTTATCTAGTGTCTGGAAGAATCAACAGTTTCAGTTCCCATTCAATAAATGAATATTCCTTTAAGACGATGAAGATCGAAGACTTGTAACAAGGAAGTGATAAAATGGTGACTATACAATGAGTGTGTCACGATTTAGTGATATGTTTGTATAGTCATCAAGAGTGTTCAAATTCTCTGAAAGGATGCCACCAACTTCCAACACCAATACTGAACGTAGTTGAGCTGAATCATGCCTGATGGTGGCTTCTAAGAGAATGTAGATAAAACATGGCTAAAAAGTTTTTCAACATAACCTGCCGTTGGCACCACTGGTTATCTTTCACTGGAATTCCACAAAAAATATTTTACATTTCATTCTATTAGAAAATTAGTTACATAAAAAGCAATACAGTACATAAAGTGTTATTTGTTTCGATTGATGATGTATGTCTTATACCACCAAAAGCAATAGCTATCATAGTAAAGTAGATATCAGCGATAGCATCATAAATAAAAAAAAAATATATATAACTCTGTAGTTCTCTCTTCATAATATATATATATATATATATATATATATATATATATATATATATATATATATATATATATATATATATATATATATATAATATATATATATATATATATATATATATATATATATATATATATATATATATATAACGGGTGATTTTTTAAGAGCTTGAGAACTTTTTTTTAAAAAAAAACGCATAAAATTTGCAAAATCTCATCGGTTCTTTATTTGAAACGTTAGATTGGTCCATGACATTTACTTTTTGAAGATAATTTCATTTAAATGTTGACCGTGGCTGCGTCTTAGGTGGTCCATTCGGAAAGTCCAATTTTGGGCAACTTTTTCGAGCATTTTGGCCGGAATAGCCCGAATTTCTTCGGAAATGTTGTCTTCCAAAACTGGAATAGTTGCTGGCTTATTTCTGTAGACTTTAGACTTGACGTAGCCCCACAAAAAATAGTCTAAAGGCGTCAAATCGCATGATCTTGGTGGCCAACTTACCGGGCCATTTCTTGAGATGAATTGTTCTCCGAAGTTTTCCCTCAAAATGGCCATAGAATCGCGAGCTGTGTGGCATGTAGCGCCATCTTGTTGAAACCACATGTCAACTAAGTTCAGTTCTTCCATTTTTGGCAACAAAAAGTTGCTATAAGTTGCCCAAATATAAGTTGCCCAAAATTGGACTTTCCGAATGGACCACCTAAGACGCAGCCACGGTCAACATTTAAATGAAATTATCTTCAAAAAGTAAATGTCATGGACCAATCTAACGTTTCAAATAAAGAACCGATGAGATTTTGCAAATTTTATGCGTTTTTTTTTAAAAAAAAGTTCTCAAGCTCTTAAAAAATCACCCATTATATATATATATATATATATATATATATATATATATATATATATATATATATATACATATATATATATATATATATATATATATATATATATATATATATATATATATATATATATATATATATATATATATATATATATATATATAGGCCTTGCTTCCTGCTTATGTAAAGATTAGCTGAATCCTCGATGTTTCCATTCTACTGATCAATTGATGCATAATCGACTGTAATAACCGCTTGACGCGTTGAAGTCATCTCTCACCCGCCAAATAAACTTCATTATAAAGGTATGGCTAATTCTGTGAATCCCGAATAAAAACATCAAATCGTGTCCATGGCACTGTCCAGCTAATCTCTGAATATGCATTATACATTCGTTTTTGCCCAAGGTCCTACCGCACTTCTGTAGATGGTGTCGTTGATCTGTTTGACGGTGCGTATATGACCTTCCTAATATGTGTAACTTTTTTTTTGTCCTCTTCGGGTTTTAAAACCACAACAGTGGTTTTTTTTCTGGAAAACTATCAGCAGTAGTATTGATGTCGTAATGGATCTCGTTCATTTTCGAGCTAAATTGATCCACGTACTTCGCCTTGGTGTATTGTTGATTTCCAAAGTCTTAACCAGTAGGTATATCTTTTCAGTAGGTCATAAGTAGATGTATCTCAATTCCGAAAATTACATTAGCTGTCTTTTCTCCCGTGGTGTTGTGTTATACAATGGCACTCCGTATCAGCAAGCCCACTGTTTACCAATGCATTTGCTATTGTTACGGCCTCTTAGTTTGGTAGTGCGTTAACGTCCTTGTACTTTGTGAAATAGTCCATTAAGACCATGATCAAGTTCTTGCCTTGTCCGTTCTATCGGTGCTCCAACGTTGCAGTTTTGTATCTTTCCTCTTCTTATGGTTCTCGGCTATTAGATGCTGCGCAGATATCACATCGTCAACACTTTTGATCCACGTCTATCTGATATCTTATCCTAATAAAACTTTTTCTCCTGACTTTGACAAGTGTCTTATTAACTACCATGTGCCTCCTGCGTCCTAGATGCAAAATAGTATATATGGTCTTATAATAACTGCTTTTAATAAAATCTGGTAATAAACCTGTCCATAGGTCAAGATAGTATCAATTGGTTTTATTCGTCTTAGATTGTTCATTATTATTATTTGTTTTGGGGAGCTTTTATTGAATAGAAAATGTTAATGTTTGAAAAATGCTCAATTTTGAAAGACTTCAGGTTCACTCTGTTCAAAAAGATTATAATCGCCCATACAATTAAATTTAAAATATTTTAAAATGTAGAAGTAGTATTGGTTTGTCTTGATGTCGTATGAGGGCACCTTTGTAAAGTTAGCACAGAATTTCATCCCCGAAAATAACAATATAGTAATACAGTTAGAAAAAAATACTATCACGACATTATAATTCGATATGTATATTTTTAAATATGTATATATTTTTAAAAATGTTAGTTAAACAAACAAAATAAAAAAGTGTAACTGAACAATATCCCAATCTATTATATTATAAAAAATATATGTGAAAAATAAAACATATAGTTCGTTAAAAATAAAATTCTAACATTATTTATCATCTATCTTACATTACTCTTAGCCCCGAAAAACGTCTGTCGCGACACTTTTAGTATTATTTATATTAATTGATCATAAGCACAATAAAATAGTATTAACAAAAATAAACCAAACCAATTTTCTTTCCAACATATACAATCAAATATAAAATGTCCAAACAAAGGACAATTTCCTATACTGACAGTTTTTATATCGCCGGATGTAGCTTAATGGTTAAGAGAGTTTCTCATCCCGCCGCGGTCTCTAGTTCGATTCCCGCCGTTGACCAAATTAACATGCAACCGGATGACATAAAAACGCGTTTGTGTGTAAAAACATTCGTTGGGCTGACCACCTACAATGTACACCATTCGTTAACACTGGTTCGTAAGGTCTCAATTGAGACGCGGTAAGGGCCGTTTACGGTCTCTAAGCCATAGATTATATTTTATAGTTTTTATATAACCATCCCAGAAAAATTAACTATCATGATAGCTTTCATATACTTAACTTAAAAAGATTACTGAAACAATAAACATATAATCATTTGATTTTTAATCATTTGCTACAGTCTCTCAAACATAGAAACCATTCGTTGGACGGACCAACTGATTATTGATTTGAGTTAAGAAAGGTTTGATCAAGTATATGTGATTTCTCCAAAATTTTCCTATGATGGGTTCGTGTGATATAGTTCGTCAAACATAGAAACCTTTCGTGGAGTGAGTCACATGAAATGACGTCACATGGACCGACTTAAGGTCTTACGGGACCCGTGCTAATAAACTTCCAGGCCGAAGGTCCATTTAACAAAGCCCAGTCGCAAGAGGAGCCCTTTGAATACCTGGCGACCTCCAGTAGTAAGTAGCCTCAGGTGGAGAAAAGGCCGGAAACAAAAAGAGAGAGCTCAAACGGTTAAGACGGGGCTTCCTCAAAAAAACACCAGGGGAAGGCGACTTCAAAAATCAAGCGCTGCTGAAGGAGGTTTGACTTACGTCCGCCAGTCGAAGCAGTGCTACAGGAATAGACGGTTGGCGTTTAGGATTTTGAACAGGTGGGCTGCAACTCCTGAGGGGCAAAAGGATTCCGGGGCATAAGGAATCCGTGGAATGAACCAACAATACAGTCGGCAGCGACAACTAAAAGAGGGACCATGTGTCGAAAAGACAGCGGCGCAAGGATGAGCTAGAGCCCGTCGACACAAAACGGGTCAAACTACAAGCGGAAAAGGAAACTCTTCACAAGGTTTTACCTCCTAACAAGGCTAAACCAAAATCCTTCAGTGACAGTTGGTCCGTTCAACGAATGGTTTCTATGTTTGAGGGACTATATCGCACGAACCCATCATAGAAATAATGTGAATTAAAAACTAGAATTTTGAGTGTTTCCAAATAAGAGCAATATGATTACTGTTTATATTAATTTTGGTGTATACGCAAAACTGGTATTATATGTTTTTACACAGTCATTATAGCAATTAATCAAAGTTGTTTATTTATCGTGATAGTCATTTTTTGGACTGAGCTATCATGAGAGATTTTTTTTCTGGGCTGAGTATACGTAAACTATCATGATAGTTGATTTTTTCGGGGCTAAGAGTAAAAAGTGCCATGATAGTTGAGATTAGTGTTGCCATCGCTTTTTTATGGGATGAATTCTGGGCTAACTTCACATACATTATGAGGGCTTTGCATTCTACTCGGCAGCTCTTCGATGTTTCCATCATTTTATATTTGGGTTGAAAAGTCATGTAAGCACAGTTCTAGCACTGGACTAAATTGTTACTTTCGTTTGGTTATACAAATAAACGGAGTCTACTGAAAGTGCTGCTCTGCATAACATTGTTCTCTAAAATATTTTTATTAATTAATGTAGCGTGACCTATCAAACCAAATTAATATTTCAATTAAGATATAAAAACCTAATTTTTACTAGTCTTTTGATAGCTCATCCAAACCATGAAAATATATTACAAATTATCCTTTAGTAACAAACAAAAATAAAACGAAAATCAAAGTTAGAGTAAGTTTATTACCCAACCTACCCCAAAACACAACAACAACTTTGTGTCACATGAGATATTGTCTTGTGGAAAGGTACAGGAGACAAATACTTTATCGTACTTCTCTTATTAGATCGTACAATCTAATAAAATGTAATCATTATTGTATCAGTTCAAACCATAGAAATATATAATATATTTCTATGGTTCAAACTTATGTGTATACAAATAACATATCAGCGCTGTTCAACGTGTTATAACTCGCGGCCCTCTCTATAAGTTATTTAACAAAAACTCATCAAAGAGGAAAATTGAACTTTGGTTGCGTACAGTGTTCCACTATTTGATCAGTGCAACACAGCCAGCGTAATGATTTTGTGTCCATAACGTCCTTGTACAAAGACAAACAGGTGTTTTCATGAGTTGCAGCAATTTTATATAATCACAAGAGGCTCGTCGACCAGCTATTAAACAGCGCTGTACTACATATTATTAAGTTTTTGTTATAAAATCAGAAAAGAGGAACATGGTTCAGTTTTGTAGTTTATATTCCATTTAATATCCGATGTCTTTATTACAAGAAAATCCATATACCTGGAAAATTATCAAATTATCCTCTTTTATTGGTTTTTTGTATATAGTTTGGGAAATGATATGGATATTTGATTAGTTACGTTGATAATAAAGCTCGTTTACGTAATAATACATAATTTTTGTCGTTGGCGTCGTCAATCAAAAGTTTTTGTTTTGCCACACAACAAAAATGGAAATGCAATTCACAATTTTATGGTTCAGGCAAGAAGATACATAAATTTAACACCTTAAGCTTGCTACAAAGTTTTCCAAATCCCACTTGTGTGTCATGAAAAGTTATATTCATGTTTTGAAAACAAATTTTGTATTTCATATCATTAAGCGATTTAATTAACGCGGTTTGTGCTCCTACGACCGAATAAGTTAATTGAAGTGTGTGTGTGTGTGTGTGTGTACTTAATCCTTATATCACCAGTGAGTTTAGGTGAAGCTTTGTGGAAGTTCGTCTTTAATGTAACAGTGTTATACACCATTCTGAAAAGCACGATAACTTTGCATATAAACGTGCACGAAAGCTTACCTTCAATACTTGATCAAGTCGGGCTGTAAGGAAATAATCTGTAGGACGAAAATAATCAGCCTACATGTGCATCTTACTGCCTTTTCAAATATATAGCTCAGTGCGTAGTGATAAAAGCTAATTCCGTGGGGCGAAAATGTACCGGATTTTAATTTCGATATACCCAAAAAAGTAACCATTATAGTTGCTTTCGACTATATCTATTGTGGTCGAAAATAAATTTCCCCGAATATGTTTTGACAATCCTTTTATTTAGATTGCCAGTAACCCATGGCTCCTGGATAAGGGTCATGTGTATAATTGACACACATTAGCATGGTGCAGGTTTACCTGTTTATATATTTAATTTGTTACATTTGAGATTGGGATCTTATAGTACCAACACTGTCAGCAAAAGTCAATTTCTTATTGGCAGGGATCTTTACTGTCTTCAATTAGCCATAACGGATACAAGATCTACGAAGAGTCTGTAGAAGGTTGCTGTGACTTTCGTTACTCTACGTAGAACCCTCTGCTTTGATATTACCAGACCTTATTTTTTTGACAGTTAAGAAAGAATCCGAAACATAGGCAACTCACCACGATCTGGGAAGGTTTTTGTGGATTTGAAGATTAATTTTCAGTTGTATCCCCTTCCTATGGCCGAACTGCTTCAATTTAAGCTAGCTACTTTTATAATAGAGAATTAAAACCTACTCCCTTGATGGCGTTTCCGATAGCCACTGGTGAAAGTCCAGTGGCTATCGGAAACGCCATCAAGTGATTCCCATTGCCATTGACTCTACTACCCAGCTAAGGTTATTGCGCTTGAGAGCTTTGGAATCTTAGGCCTTTCCGTGGACAACTTCCCACACTTTGGATTTTTGTGTTAACTAAAGCAGCACTTGTCTTCTTTAGCGGTCTCACGGCAAGAACTTTGTCTGTATGTATAAATGTATAAAGACATTGTGCTAGTTTAGATAGCATCTAATTCCAAAAAAAGCTCATAATTAGACCACACAAACTGTAGTATCAATCGATAAAATCGTTTGCTCTACCTTTCCAAATTATTCCCCTCTTTTATCTGAACTCAATCACATAAATAATCCAAAACTGCCGAATCGCAGGTAAAAACTAGGCCAAACTGGTACTACATTAACATTTAAATGTGTTTCCAATTTTCTTTATCGATATAACCAATCTGTGTGTACATATACATATTATGTATATGTACAGTACATAAAACCATAAATTTTTTATTTAGACAATACCATTATCTCAATCGCGCGTTATATGAAATCAATTTTCTTGTGAAAATTTATTATATTTTCAACAAACAAAAGGTATATAAAGCGGCACAAAAATGTCAGTTATTTTTTTACCTACGCTACGTTTTATCCGACAAAAACAAATGAAATTAACGGAAATGGATTTTCTCTTCATTTTTGTCAACTTTACCCCTTATAAATTTCTTATTTTCCACGATTCGGAAGTTTGTGATGGCACCAATTACCATACTTAAAATTATTTTATTGCAGCAGCAACAAAACAAGTGTAAAATTTCTATTTCTCATTTTCATCTTAATAATTCCAATCATGTAATTGTCTTTCAATCGATCAATACCAATCGATAAGAATTATGATTTGATTGTTAATTCTAACGCATATGCTAGAAGATAAAAGCTTTGATTACCTTTTGTCTATGTGACTGACACTTTTATTTGATTATAATCAACATCAATAATCGATGAATGAATGTATCAGCGTCATAGTACGAGTATCTACCACCCATGGAATGATAATAAATAAAAACCAGACGGAAATGGAAAAACAAGTAATTTATCTGTGTTTTCCTTTAGTGTGTTGTTGTTGTTATTTATGGGTTGATTTATATTTACTACCTTTTATTCATTTTTTTAAGAACGCACAAACTAAACCAAATAGAATAAAGGAAGAATGATCTGTTGTGTCTTAAAAAACCCTCGAGTTTATGATAACGTCAATTAGGATGGTAAATTATTATGTAAACATAATTAAAGTCTAAGTCTAAGTCTAAGTCTAAGTCTAAGTCTAAGTCTAAGTCTAAGTCTAAGTCTAAGTCTAAGTCTAAGTCTAAGTCTAAGTCTAAGTCTAAGTCTAAGTCTAAGTCTAAGTCTAAGTCTAAGTCTAAGTCTAAGTCTAAGTCTAAGTCTAAGTCTAAGTCTAAGTCTAAGTCTAAGTCTAAGTCTAAGTCTAAGTCTAAGTCTAAGTCTAAGTCTAAGTCTAAGTCTAAGTCTAAGTCTAAGTCTAAGTCTAAGTCTAAGTCTAAGTCTAAGTCTAAGTCTAAGTCTAAGTCTAAGTCTAAGTCTAAGTCTAAGTCTAAGTCTAAGTCTAAGTCTAAGTCTAAGTCTAAGTCTAAGTCTAAGTCTAAGTCTAAGTCTAAGTCTAAGTCTAAGTCTAAGTCTAAGTCTAAGTCTAAGTCTAAGTCTAAGTCTAAGTCTAAGTCTAAGTCTAAGTCTAAGTCTAAGTCTAAGTCTAAGTCTAAGTCTAAGTCTAAGTCTAAGTCTAAGTCTAAGTCTAAGTCTAAGTCTAAGTCTAAGTCTAAGTCTAAGTCTAAGTCTAAGTCTAAGTCTAAGTCTAAGTCTAAGTCTAAGTCTAAGTCTAAGTCTAAGTCTAAGTCTAAGTCTAAGTCTAAGTCTAAGTCTAAGTCTAAGTCTAAGTCTAAGTCTAAGTCTAAGTCTAAGTCTAAGTCTAAGTCTAAGTCTAAGTCTAAGTCTAAGTCTAAGTCTAAGTCTAAGTCTAAGTCTAAGTCTAAGTCTAAGTCTAAGTCTAAGTCTAAGTCTAAGTCTAAGTCTAAGTCTAAGTCTAAGTCTAAGTCTAAGTCTAAGTCTAAGTCTAAGTCTAAGTCTAAGTCTAAGTCTAAGTCTAAGTCTAAGTCTAAGTCTAAGTCTAAGTCTAAGTCTAAGTCTAAGTCTAAGTCTAAGTCTAAGTCTAAGTCTAAGTCTAAGTCTAAGTCTAAGTCTAAGTCTAAGTCTAAGTCTAAGTCTAAGTCTAAGTCTAAGTCTAAGTCTAAGTCTAAGTCTAAGTCTAAGTCTAAGTCTAAGTCTAAGTCTAAGTCTAAGTCTAAGTCTAAGTCTAAGTCTAAGTCTAAGTCTAAGTCTAAGTCTAAGTCTAATTCTAGGTTTAAGTTTGGTGGTTCATCGAAAAGGAACTATTACTCGTGTTGTTTCCATGGAAAAGAAAAATGTAGCTTTTTATTGACCCGACACTCATCTGTTAATTACTCAAAGCGATAGACTAGTTTATCCTCATAATATTTATGACTCTCGCTTTCTCGGATGGATCTAAAACTCTCGGTATTGGTTAATGCACCATCCATTAGTTAATCAAGACGCCAAAGGACATTGCCTATATCGGAATTCTCTATATCTATCTTTCTGTGGATACAATTACACCCCAATATATTCCTAAATATATTACATTTCGACAGTGTATGTCGAACGGCAGTAATGACGCCCTTCATTGCCAATTTAAATTCACAAAATAAAAAAATTTAAAAGTAATTTCTTCGATTCGTCGTAATCGATGGCAATTACGTGAAAATCGTTTTTACGAAACGCAAATAAGCGAGAAACATGACATTAGCTACATGTTCCAAGAGTTAGATCCTCCCTATATAGCACAAAGTTTGTTTTGCACTTTGTATCAACAACTTTGTGAAATAATTAAATTACCTACATCTTAAGACGTCTAATCAATATCGTATCTTATAAAAAAATTACTTACCTATATTGGGATAATGATGGAGGTGGCATTTTCATGTGAAATGAAAATGTAAAGTATATACCTGGAAAATTATTATTAACGCTCGTGCGAAATACCTTGGAAACGATAAAATATGTAAACAATTTCTTACCATATGTACATACAATATACATATATGTACATACCAGGTAAAAGCTAATTAATTACATTTTCGATTTATCACTTCATAATAACTTCTTCAAGGCGGTATTAATTTTCAGGTGTGCACCATCAAATTTCCAGTAATTAAGAATTACTGGAAATTTAAAGCTTTTATGTGATTTATCTATCTCCAATGTGCTAAGTCTAACTGTGGGAAAATACTGTGGTTTACGTAACTTCCGCATATAGCCGTATTTTCTATGTTCGATTTCGGTGAAATATCGAGGGAACTGAAACAGATTTGGGGTGCTTTGAACGCACAATCGATCTGTTGTGGCTGAAGGTACTCCTAATTCTTTCACGGTTCGCTTATTTAAGTCCTTCTCTAAGCTGTTTTAGCCAAATACAGGGCGTATGGTCCGAGGTTTGAGTTTTGTCACACGATTTGATCATTGAATATCTCCATGTCAGTCTATAGTACTGACATGGTCAATGGGTTGTTAATAGATGATGAAAAATACCTTTTACATCCTGAGCCTATCTGAATTGAAATCCGGTACCTCCCACTCCAACATCCTCAGCTTTAACCACTTAACCATTCCGTTGATCAGTGATTGCTAACATTAAAGTGGGGTCATTAAAATTCGATGTGTATAACTGACATAGAGCTATCCAACGGAAAATAACGATCGGATCGGTATTATTAGGTCCTTATAACCAGGTTGGTTGGGACAGCTAAGTCAATTAATCCCATCCTCTCTATCCTCTTGACACTGACTTGGACGAGAAGGTCACATAGCAGCAAGAGAATATATTTTGAGAGCAATACCACGCGCTAATCAGAGTCTTGTGTATCGTGGTTTAGTTTCTCGTCTATAAGTAAAAGGTAAGAGGACCTGTGTGTTGGGTTCATACAGATTGTGATCCTTATTCCCTTAGGTTTATACTGTTGCATTGGTATCCATGAAAGCACAAGCTCGACTTAGAGACTGAGTGGTTTTGAATCCCAGAAAAGTGGACGAGAGTGTATACTGATTTGCAGTGAAAAATAATGTTTTCATTATATTTTCCAATTTGCACATTTGCGGCTGTATATCCTAACTTTATGAAATTGATCTCAAGGGTCTTGAATCGTTTGTGGAGCATTGTCATAGACATTATCTTTCACGTGGCTCAAAAAAAAAAGGCAAAAGGTGTTAAATTACAAGATCTTGGTGGCCAATTGTTATCACCTCTTTGACACGGCCAGGATACTTTTCTTGCAAAATTGCGATTGTTTCGTTGCTTGTATGGAACGAAGCACAACTTGTCGTCCAAATCAATATCTTCCAATTTCGGCCATAAAAAATCATTAATCATAGCTCGGTGGCACAACTCATTCACCGTAACAGTTGTACTAGCCCAAAAACAGCACCAAACAGTGACACATGGTTTTCAACAATCATTCTTGGATTTTCTGAGCACAAAATGCAACAATTCTGCTTATTAACGTATCCTCCGAGGTGAAAGTGGGCCTCATGACTGAAGATGATTTTTCGATGAAATCCAGATCATTTTGATACATTTATGGTGATCGACCGGATTGAGTTCTTTTGTTAACTGATCTTTTACAGCCTTAAGTAAGACTTTATGCAAAATACGGTGTAATGTCGTTTGTGGAATGTCAAAGATCGACAAGAAATCGAGAAACCTGGTTTTTCTTCAACACTACAGGCTACACCAACAATATTCTCAGTTGTTTTGGAGCGAGTCACACGATTTCGATTCTTTACATCGCGAGCTTGTCCCAACAGCTCAAGTTATTCCACCAGTTTCACTATTTACGGCCGAGAAGCTGCTTCTCGACGACCAAAAAGTACTTTAGTTTTACGAACTGAGAAAATTTTCACATGAAAGCTTTTAAATTGACAGCTGGAAAACACTTTACTATGTGTATAAGTGGAAGCTCTTGATTCGGAAGAGTGAGCACTTAATTTTTCCAAACAAGAATATTTGTCTTATTGTAATAGCTCCATTGTTACTTGCAGCCAAGAGTCTCTAGCCAATTGAACAACTAGTTTAACCGTAGAGCCATCTTTAAAATAATGGCTCTGATTTAACTCGCCCGCCCACGCTGGCCCCAAACTTGAACCAACTCGAGCTAATTCGGCCAAAATTAATTTGTATGAGAGACTAGTATGGCTATTTGCAAACCGTGAAAGAGGAAGATAGTTTTAAGGCCTCGTACCTTACTGATATATATGAATCAACTCTATTATTAAATATGTTCTAATCAGGATATATACAGAAACTCAATATACCATATATTCAACAAACTGGAAAATGAAAGGGTAACAAACAAAAAAACATGGAAAAACCTCAATTACATAATGAATGAACTTTATAGTTTTTTACGAGCTTTTTTCAAAACTTTTTTGCTTTTTTACCACTGGCTGGTGTATAAAGATAGAAAATTTATGGATTTTTATTTGCACAGCCAAACCTTATCTATTCAAATTCGAGAGAAAAAAGTGTATATATATATATATACATATATATATATATATATATATATATATATATATATATATATATATATATATATATATATATATATATATATATATAAATCCAATTAATTAGTAGGACAAGATCAAAAAACCTGTTGTCCGGTTGGTCGGAGATACCTCAGTCCATTTATCCACTCTCGTCCTTTTCATCGGCACTTACCTGACAAAGAAGAATGATACTGCAAATCACAAACTAAAATTGATGCGTGTTTCTACACAGACGGGAAATACACTTAACACGAATCACTTGTGGACACATGGTTACGAAACACTTTCCTGCTAATTTAAACACATAATACTTGTATCTGAAGTATTACAAGCCACATACATACAAAATTGAACATATAACACTCACAGAAAACACTTATTACAGCAATCAGTCATTTATTGTAAATAAAATAAAATAAGTGACTTCACTACAAAATGAGTCACTACAAAATAACACATAACAGGTTGCACCGATCTTCTTATGACACTAATCTTTATACATCAGCAGAACAATGTCAAACATACTGCCAAGATGGTAGAATGGAGAAAATGAACCGTAATTGAATTTCGTGCCAGAAGACAGATGGTGATAGCAGCGCGAAAACAGTTAATTTCCCCGAAGTACAGTCCGATACGGGAAAAGGTGATGCGTGACTCGGTCCTTTTTTTTGTGGAAACAGAATAAAATGAAAAAAAAGTGAAGTGAAACTTGGTGAAAGTGAAAATTAAAGAAAATAAACAAAAAGGCAAATTGGTAAGCTACAATGCTAGAGTGGACTACATAAAACAAAACAAAAAGTAGAAACGTGCAATCACAATATATATATATATATATATATATATATATATATATATATATATATATATATATATATATACCGGGTGTTTCTTTTAAACTGAGACGATCAAATATCTCGAAAAATAGCCACTCTACAGAAAAAATTTCCATAATTAAAATTTAATCATACCGCGGGGGAAATACATTAGTGCAAAAAAAAGTCACCTATCCACCGCTTTGAAGGTGGGGCGGGGGTAGCTTTTAAACTAAGATATAGGAAGCCATATTTTTTTATTGCAGATACGGATTCTACGACTAAAAGTACGTATGATTTGAATGAAATATTTGGTTCGGTTCATGATAGATGGCGTTGTAATCGACGAAATTCAATTTTTTCAATACATGCATTGTTGTAGTGTTACAAATCCGCACTGGCTTCGTCAAGTTGAACATCAGCGTCATTGGACTGTCAACGTGTGGCGTGGAATAATTGGCAACAAACTCATAGGCCCCCACATTATTGAAGACAACTTGAATGGTCAAATATACCGAAACTTTTTGGAAAATGAACTGTAAATATTACTTGAAAATTTGAGCTTAGAAGTGAGACGAAACATGAGGTTTCAACATAATGGTTCTCCTGCACACTATTCGGTGGTGTCACGTGAAATACCTGATCGTTTTTTCAATGGTCGCTGGATCGGTAGAGCTGGTCCGATAAATTGGCCCGCCAGATCACCAGATCTTACTGCGCCAGATTTCCGTTTGTGGGGCTATCTCAAAGACCAAACTAACGAACAAGAACCAACAACACGTGAGAACATGATTGAGCGAATCAGAAATGCGTGTACTGAAATTCAACCAAACACACTTCTCAGTTGTGTACAGTCATTTGAAATGCGTATTAATAAGTGCATTGAAGTCGCAGGCCATCATTTTGAACACTTATTTTAAGCTAAAATAATTTTATTCACCTGCCATTTAATCATTTGTCATTCGAAATTCGTCATCAAAATAATTTAATAAATTATTTTGATGACGAATTTCGAGTATCTCCAATGAAAAGTGATGTTTTTTTATTTCAAACGTTTTGCAGAATCGAATGCGTGTGTTCTAAGAAGAAGAAATTGAAAATATTGAATTTCGTCGATTACAACGCCATCTATCATGAACCGAACAAAATATTTCATTCAAATCATACGTACTTTTAGTCGGAGAATCCGTATCTGCAATAAAAAATATGGCTTCCTATCTTAGTTTAAAAGTTACCCTCGTCCACCTACAAAGCGAGGGGTGGAGGACTATTTTTTGTCCACTAATGTATTTGCCTCGCCGTATGATTAAATTATGATAATGGACATTTTTTCCGTAGAGTGGCTATTTTTCGAGATATTTGATCGTCTCAGTTTAAAAGAAACACCCGATATATATATATATATATATATATATATATATATATATATATATATATATATATATATATATATATATATATTTATATAAAGATATTTGGACCTTACAGATAACAACCAAAAGAAATAAACATATAGGGTTAATGGTAAGTAGTCGGTAATATGCTGGATTGAATAGCAGCAGAGCAGGTTCAAAGAAACATGGATAGTGCAAATTTCATTCTATGCTAAGATGTATACAGCATATATGAAATAGTTGTCTTAAGGTAACTTAAATGAAGGAAATATGTCTAAGGACGATATTTGTTTTCATTATACTTCGCCCCGCTATTTTGCTCCGAGCTCAAGCATCTTCCGACTTTATTCTCTTGTCCATTCGACCCAATCCAAATACAACTTAATTATATGTGTAGAAAAACTTATAATTTAGTCTAAAATACAAACATTTTGGGGGTGTCGATAATTTTTCACCCTATACTTAACAGTTGTTTATTGTTTGAGCGTGATAAGTATCGATTTGCCAGTGAATACAAAGTAATATTTTCGTTTTGGATTTTTGTTGGTCTTCTTTCGTTTCTACGTCAAGAAAGTATAAAAAAACCTTATTCTTAAATAACTAAATTAATAACGAAAATTGCGGAAAACATGTCAAAAGTTAAGGTATGGTAGAACTAATTAAAAGGTATTTACAGTTAAAGTGGTTTTCCTTAATGTAAGTCTAGTTGTTGATTAGTTGGCTAAAGTTGTTTAAATCTTAAAGTCTAGACCACGTCATTCACGATCGATTGGCCCATTGTGACATCCTCTTAAATACGTACACACTCAGTTTCGAAGTCTGTGTCAAGGTCACCAGTTGATCCTCCAATAGAAATCGTGATCCAAAGCAGTGTAGTCTATAGAGAGAGCTTAAGGGACAAAAGCTCCTTCCCCACTATGTTCGATTCAGAACATGTGATTATTCAAGGAGCAATGGTCCGTGAGAATACCCAACAAGAAGGACTTTTTCTGATTTATTGGTCCTAAGGAGATTTTGGATAGACGACAAGAGATGAGGTTGTCTCAACTTTTCTGGTGCAGATAAATAAATTGATAGTCGATATCTCTCTTAAGAGATACAATACGAACAGTCCTATAATGGGTTCAGGTCTCACAAAAGTGGAGCTACACCCAAACGGGCCAATTTATCAGTCAAACGTTTCCTTTGATATACATGTGACTGGATATCTGGTGAAGTCTAACGTCATTCAGACCAACTAGTCGATTCAAGGCAGTCAATTTTGCAATTAATTTCCTTTCCATAAAGTGATGCTGTCAAAATTGTAGGAATTTCAAAGACAGTAGCGTACCTATACTAAGGAGATCGATAATTACACATTAAAATTTAGGATGGTATGCCGACCCACCACCTTCCATATTTAATAGTGCCCCGAAGTGCCAAATTGATTGTCTCTGCAGTGAAGACGATCGGCAGGTTGAGTGCAGGTTATTGAGGTAAATATCAACCAGACCCACCCCTCTGGTGTTTAAGCAGATCCCTAACCAGAGAGAAAGACTACAGTTTTCCAAAATATCTGATAGACCCTGATTATACTACACCAGGCTGCAATTATGTCGCCATGTGATCACATAGTATATCTGTATATTTACCAGCCAGTATTATGGTGACCTGAACATGGCACTAAACCCCGAACAAGTGTGGTCTCTTTTAATTCAGATCCTCCAGAATGTACAGATTATACCACCATAATTGAATGTATAGAACTGTGTAAACAATGCTACACAAAAATGATATGACAAATGTACATATACTCGTATCCCCAGCCGCTTCCTCAAACGAAACATCATCCGAAAACTTTTAATAGTTGAAAAAGTTTATATTTAACATAAATTTTATACAATTCTACATCAACACCACAGTAATGTGTGCTTTTACATATGAGGAAAAACTCATCCATGAGTGTTTGTCAAAACTTTTTATTTGTTTGCCAGACAAGTTTCGTAACTACATCAAACGAAACACACACATTGTGTATTGATCAATTAACTTGGAAAAGTTTGGAAAATATTTAAATGGACTCGTATCTTAGGATATGGGATGTGGTAGGTAAACAAAATGAGTATTGAAGCAATGGTCGACCGCTTTCTGGTTGGTTTGCTGCAGATGGTTCAAATACACGGAGTCAGTATACTGACACCTGTCTCGAGGTGTATGGCTTGATTGGCTTAACACATTTTCTCTTCTAAAAATTAATGACGGGTGGTTGAGCATATTTCATCGACGTAAAGTGAAACAGACTGGTTAGAGTGATTTTCGGTGCAGATAGGTTTCTTATCGATTATAGTTTGGAATTGAATCTATACAACAAAAGTTTGTAGAGCTTATTTGATCCAAGACCGTTATGGCGACTCAAATGTATTAACAGTGAGAACAACCAATTGCTTACCAGTGAAAAATGATTTCTGAGACAGACCAGAGAAAAATGCGTTTATGTTCCAAATACCTAAAATTTTCATTACGAATTGATGTTTATCATCACATAGTTTAGAAGTGGCGTGGTAAAAGGCTGAATGGATTTTTGTGTATGCACCTAAAGCTTTAAAACAGCTGAGTTGATGATCCTGGTAGAAACCGAGCCCTTTATGTTCATCAGTTTTATTCATCATGATCGGACATTGGGATGACATCGCATAGATCTGTAGGTAGCGCTTTCGATTGTATTGATCACATATAATCGATGGCGTCTCAACCAAATCTGATTGAATTTAATAAGATTTGGCATGGTTTCGACCACTTCAGTTCGGCAGAAATTCAGTTATGTTTTTAGTGTAATGCCCCTTTTGTCCAGTTGCTGATTGCATTGGCGTTTTTTTATAATTTACGAGTTGACTCTTCTCTGCTATCTCCAATTGTTAGAGTATTGTCATTAATCCGCAAATTTTGCAATGTTCATCCATTCCATCATGATAGTTGTCACCCTCAGATCATAGGCAAAAGTGTCAGCCAGTTAGTTACGATTTTGTAATTAGGTGAGCCACAAAAAACATTCTTATCTTTGGCACCTCTAGCCCAATTGTCAATATAATTTTTCATTGGAGGTACCTGGATCTAGATATTAAGCCAATTTGCTGTTCTTACGCGTGTTGATAGTCTCGATGCTTGTATTCTTAGAATATTGTCGATCCTCTCCCCGCTTGACCTCCTAGATCGATATTCAGCAACAGCGGGATTCTCTTATTTCTCTGTATTTGAAATTTCTGTACAGTGAGTATGTGTTTGTACCCGGTTCTACACTCGCTCTCGGTTAGTTGTTACTAGATTTTTGGATATTATTCTATCAAATGTGCATTCCAAGAATTTGTTTGAACTACAGCTTTTTTCTCCCAGTTGTTGTAATTTTTAAGCTTTATTCACCGTTTGCAAATAACAAAATCTTAACCTTTGAGGGTCGAACAGCAGATTTCCGTTTGAAATGAGAAAACACTTTGCAGTGAATGAATCATCATAAGCATGGAACTATCCCGAAGTGAAAAAACTATAACACTACATTAGTGCTAATTTGTGAGGACTTGTAGTCAGTCGCCACCATTGGCAAGTGGTTTCTTTGACAGTTGAAAGAGATAATTGGATGAATTTTGATCCGTGTCTGAGTCGTCAATAGCCCGGATATGAACCAGGAAAGAGCCGGAACAATGTATTAATTCGGTTATATAACAAATATATTTATTTTAGGAATATTCCATGTATTAAATTATACTTCAGACAGCTCAGAAGTATCAAAAAGCTGTTTTTCAGTTTTATTCCAGTTTATGTTGTTGTAAAGCTTCCGATAAACTCGTACCAACAAATAGTTTGTAACAATAAACTGTTTTATAAATAGTTGTGCTGTACAAAAACCGCGTTCGCTTCTCTTCATGCTAAAAGCGAAAAACGAAAAAGCACAACTTTAGTTTTTCATTTAAATTAACAACAGACAGCTTTAAAATTTGTTTTTCACTTGTTTTGAATATAGCAAATTAAGTTGAACTTTTTTTTTATGTTATAAATGAAACAAACAAATTCTTATTTTAAAATTTGTTACTTTATTATACCCCCTCACCCATGTATGTTTTCGGCTAAAGCTTTCTCTGTGTAGCAGCTAAATTGGCAGGTGAATGATAAAATTTTAGTGTTTGTATGTATAGTTTTAATCGTTTGCCTTATCGTTAAACAAAGTTTGACATGGTATAAAGCTTTTTAACACTTTCAACTGTCCTTATCGTGTAGACTAAAATTTTAACATTGTATGAAAGCTTTTAGTTATCTAGGCAGAATAAATCCTTTTAATAGTTTGTGTTATAACGAAAGCGCTCCATTGAACGGTATACAGTCGGTATTGGTTAAGAAAAGACAGTAGAAAATTGAATAATACGATTAGAGTGTCTAACCTTAATTTCTGTGAGGAGATTTTTACGTTCGCAAAGTACAAATCAATCACTATTTCAGATTCCATCATTAACAGATTCCACTCCCTATAAAGTTGTTGCTACACGACTCATTCTCACCCTAGTACGAACACAATGCAATATACATCGATTCCGGGAGCACATGCCTGATGAGATGTATTGATCGTTTCGATTACACAGTCAAAACCAGCCTAGAGAACCAACACTACAGAATACATGGATGTCACAACTTGAAAAGACCCAACATCTAAAAGGCTGGTGGATTCATCTTCTTATCTGTCAATCTCTCATCGCTATCACGTTAAATACAAAAGATGGCAAGATCCACCATATAAAGTGGGTTGTTCTAATGGAATTTTTCCAGCTGAATCACAGCTTTTTACTTCCATTTATGACCATTATCTTGGAGCAGAAGCGGTGTTGTCTTTATTTCGAAAACTAGTAAGTTTGATTATTCAGATCAAAAAAAGTTTCGGAAAAATTCGTAAGCCCCACGGGCCAGTTTGTGGCATTGATATAGATCCTTCTTAATTGGGTGGTTCCAAACAATTTTTAAAAACAGTTCACCAGATTTTTTGGTTTTGGCACTCACTTACTTACATATGTTCGGGTTTGAATCATTGGTGTAATTAATATCGGTGAAGGAATAAGCACAAGTTTGATTGTTAAGCCTCAGTCCAAGAAAATCGTCTTCCTTTTTTTTAGAAATCGTAACGTCTAAGAAACGACGCAGTTGTTGAAACGTCATTGGTTCTGGGAACTCTGCAATAGCCTTTAATCTATCAGGATTAGTGGCAATCGTCCTTCACCAACTATATAGCCAAGATATTCGATCTCCTTTAGAAGAAACTAACTCTTCTATACGTTAATAGTCAGGTTTGCCTTTTAAAAGGCACTTAGAAACTTCTCCTAAGAGTGAAAGATGTGCAATCAGTAAATCATCTAAGTACACGAATACCTTTACACATTAACCGAGATAAAGTTTGGGACGTATTACAGAGCTCAAATGGCTTGTCTGTAAAGTGAGCGTCCCGAGATGGTAAACGCTGATTTCCCTTTCGGATCTGGATCTAAAGGAATTTGCCAGAAGGCATTCTTTAGATCCAGACTCGATATATATATTGAGTCTTGTCTAATCGACTTAATAAACCATTCACCAATGGTAAGCAAAAGGCGTCCTTCTTGGTACGCTATTCAATCTACGAGCGTCAAGGCGAACCTTGATATTCTCTCCCACACTATTATCGTGAGTAATCATCGCCTCGTCAACATGACGTGTAATATTCGACGAAATGCATTAAATCGATATAGTATGCTGCAGAACCACCCCTCGAAACAATTATCTGGATTTAATTATTTGTAACAATGAATGTCCAATGTATCCAATTAAACATTTTTGTCATCGATGGTCTTAAGAAAAAACTTTATTGGAAAATTAAATTTAACAAAAAAAATTTATGTATTCTGCTCGTTCCATTCACTGCAGTTTGTCAATTTGTACGGAATATTGGTGCATAAGAACGACCAATATCAACTGGATAATTGATGTATTTGTAACAAAAGCAGCAAAAGCAATTAGAATAGCATACAGATTTTCTATCGACGTTTTTTAAATCATGCATATTGCAGCACACAGTTGCATCACGGGATATAGCATAGCGTCATATTATTCTTCCAGCAAGTGGGCATCGTTTTACCACTTTATATTCGGAGTGAATACCCAAAATATTAAATGGATTTGATTCATAAAGGTCTTGAGATAAAGCCCGAGTAGTTATAGAGTAACCGAGCAGTAAATGCGACAGTATGAGTTTGTTTCAGTAAGAAGAGCTCAGGTTGAACAAACACCATTGATTTGATGAAACATGTATTCTAACGTTTCCCCAATTATTCAATCAATTTGACTTTATCGGATTGTAAACAAGAAGATACTATATCGCTCTTAACGCCGATAAGACCGCCCAGGTGGCGCAGTGGTTAAAGCTGCAGCAGTTGGAGTGGGAGGTACCGGGTTCAAAGTCCGATAGGGGCAGGATGCAAAAGAAATTTTTCACCATGATAATACGATCTGTGGTGTGAATGAACACAACTTTAATCACCTGTTGTAGTGCAGAACTCATGGGCCGACCCATCTTCCATGTCAGCACTATAGGCTGGCATGGAAATATGCAATGTGCAGATGGTTAGGAAAATCAGACCTATAGCCGTACGTCCTCAAAACAACTCTTGAGCCCCAAAACAGATTAGAGAAAAAATTAAAAAAACGCCGATAAGAATCATCGGCATAAAATTATTCGCCTCTCCTTTAAACGATCGCTGAACCATTAACTTCGAATCAAAACAGGGAATATTATCGTCGGTAATGACGCAGCCAAGATATTTAGATCTTATCATTCCTTCAAACCAATTTCGTGTCTAAAACCATTGATCTGATTATTTGATTTGGAACTTGTTGATTTTTAGGCCAATCGAAGTTAAACAAACTTCTAGTGAATACGGGAACAGGGAATTTTTTTGTCGAATACCAGACTTAAATGCAAAATTTCTCGACTGTGTCATTTTAGACAGATTTACGTATTTACGAATTTCTCGACAGATATATGAATTTCCACTTGCACCAGTATCCACTCTTCAGATCCAATGTACTGATTTTGTTTCTGACAGGGTATCCAACGTCGCTTTTGATCGTTACATCCAGATGAACTTCACGAACTTGATGGTGTAATGACTCATTTCTGCTCGATCTTGGTCAACATCGCGCAGTGGATTAGCAAGCGGGTTGCTTCTCGATGGTTGCTTGATGGAGAGAGTATTCCCGGTGTTGATTTTATGTTAGGCGAAATTTCGCAGGCTGCAATCTGATTTTTAGATCTCATAGAATTGACTTGATTATGCATTATAACAACTGATAATCTTATCTACCGGATGGGACCTGGAAATTGGTTTGCAATTGCTAATTGTGATTGTTTTGTTAGACAAGTTTACCTATTGGTCCATAATATTCCCTCCGAAGTTGTTATTAGCTGGCAAAATTACCATCGGTGAATGATGTTAATTTTGCCAGCTAAGAACAAGGATCTGTTTGGCCATAATGTGTGGTTGCCGAGATTCAACAGAAACTTCTAACAAGCTACAGTTATCTCAATGAACAAAAGTTTTGTCAACTATCGCAGTTTTAGGTTTAACTCGCCTGAATTCAATGCAAGTGTTCTCGCCTTTCCTCCAACTGCTCTATTTAGAACTAGGTGTTTTTTTCTCGATTTAATTGGTACACAAAAATCACCTTTGGCTTGGTCACAAACACTGGTGGCAGTTTCTCTGTAAAAAGATTATTCCGATTTTCTTTCAAACTGTTAAAAACACTTTCTTCTCAAAGATTACATCTGCAAAGCCAAAACTAACACTTCCAAGTTCTGCCTTGTTCCGCTCAGATATTATTGCTTCCGTCTTTTTGGACCTTCGAGTTAACGAGTTGCTACTCCAGTTTTTGAATATTAATTTGCCCGTCAGCCCGCCGAATATCTTCTCAATTTCACCAAACTATGTTTTTTGTTCCTGTAACAGCTCTTCATGTTGTTCTTCCTGATGTTGCTGTTATTGCTTAGCAAATTCTCTGTTGATCACTACATTTACTGCGTACTATAACCACTCAACCATTGTCAATTCGTTACAAGTTATAATTCGCACCTTTGTGATTTTGTCATCGAACCAAAATTCGTAGAATTAGATGAAGCTTAACTGTTTGCACTTATGGTCGTTATCGCGATTAATAAATTTATTGATAAGGCATACATTTCTGTAAGACGTGCGATAGTCTTAAAGGTGTTTTGAGTCGTTGTGGTTTAGTTTTGTTTCTAAAATAAAATAAATTCAATAAAATGAGTGATAAGTCGATAAATACTGTCAAGAAGAAGGGATTTGCTATAATCTTAAATCACAAAGATTTCGATGATCCGAAACGATTTTTGGAACGATTGGGCACTGAGAATGATGTCAAAAATTTAACATCGTTGTTACCTTCACTTCAATACGAGTGTAGCGTTCGTAATAATTTAACGTATGAAGAAATTATGAACCTGTGTGACGATTTTACTCGTGAAGATTCGCAATTTTTGAAAAATTATGATAGTTTACTCGTAGTGATACTATCACATGGTGAATTAAATCGTCAAGTAGCGGCTAGAGACCGAGTTTATGACTTAAATGAGTTGATCTATAAATTCCATCCTACAAATTGTCCATATTTGGCGGACAAACCAAAAATATTTATTGTTTCAACGTGCCGCGGAGATAGATCACCAGTAAGTGAAATGGTCAATACAAATTTGATGTCGGACTCTAAACAAATCGAAGTTGAACCTTTGTCGACTAATCTTTATTCGAATGTTGCTATCATTCATGGCACAAACGAAAACGAAACGAGCACCCGCTGCCCCAATAATGGAACGTATTTTATACAGGAAATGGCCCTCACGTTGACTAATTTTGAACGGGATCGTCGTGTAGAACAGATAGAGATAAATGAATTTTTCGCAATTATGAACCATAATCTGATTAAACGAGAGATTTCAACGAACCTTGAATCTACTAGGCAAATGGCGCAAATTATCAATTCGCTTGAGAAGAAATTTTATTTTACTAAATGATTAATTGTTTGTTTATTGATAAAGTATAACATTATGTATGCCCAAGTGAACAATAAAATATGCATTAGCGCAGCATAATCGCGCGTCACTATTTAACTGATATCAGACGTTTTTCTTATTTCCTGGCTATCGGTTTTGGCACACCTTTGCGTTGAGCAAATAAACGATAACTCGATAGCAATATTGATATTATTTCCAGTGGTCGTTAAGGTAAACTGTTTACATGGTTGTTTTGTTAATTTCAGTGCATCGGTCAAAAAAAAAATTTTTCTGGGGGGTCGATATACTGAGGAGTCAATAGAATAATTTGCGTGTTTCTAAATGCAACACGATTGTGAGTTGATTACAAATGGCAGACGTATTAAATTTCGATAAAATTGGAAATGAATTCGAATAGCATCTACTGACAATGGGGCAGGTTATGATTACCATTTCGCGGATAAGATCATCGCTTAAACCTTACCGTAATCGGAAGCTTACCAACTGGGAAACATTCTCTCGAGAGCTTGTTTTCTTACTCGAACCACCTATGAAGATTTGTTCGTCTGTGGACTTAGAATTTCAGGCTTCTGGTCTGTCTAAAGCAATTACAACAGCGTTTGAGACTTCGTGTCCACTTGTCTCGAACCAAAAAACTCAGTACAAACCATTCTGGTGCTCCACTTTAAAAAAGTTAAGGAAGACTACAAGAAAGCTGAAGAATAAGGCAAGAAGATCTAATCTTCTGTCTGATTGGGACAGCTTCTTAGCTGCACAAAAAGTGTACAAAAACGAACTAAGAGCATCACAAAGATCTGCCTGGGTAATCTTCTGTGAGAAGATTAATAGCTTACCTGCTGTAGTTAGACTTAACAAGTCACTGAGCAGGAATAATACATGTAGACTTGATTCACTTCGTCTACCTAATGGCAAGCTTACTTCCTCGAAAAAAAAAGTAGGTGATTTACTTCTCACTACCCATTTCCCGGGATGTAAAACCATTACTACCGACAATTTTGGTGTAGTCATTAACAAGTTGGATGTAAGTCCCAATTGGGACTTAGCCTGTAGATTAATTAATTATGAGGTCCTACGTTGGAGCGTGTTCTCTTTCGAACCCTTCAAATCTGCCGGTCCTGACGGTGTATTTCCTGCTGTATTACAACATGGATTTCCTCTCATTAAGGAACATTTACTACATCTGTTCCAGGCATGTATCGCTTTTAGTTCGGTTCCACAATCTTGGAGCAGAAGTAAAGTAATTTTTATTCCAAAAATTGGTCAGTCGGACTACACCGACCCCAACTCGTTTCGGCCTATTTGTCTGTCATTAACCTTTCTTAGAGACCAACATTTAGGTACCGCTCCGCTCAGTAATAGGCAACATGCTTACAGAGTTGGCAAATCCGGTGAGACTGCCTTACATGAACTCGTAACTAGGATTGAGAGATCTATGCACAGCAACGAGTTTCTTGTGGGCACTTTTCTGGATATTGCAGGAGCGGTTGATAATACGTTAAACTCAATTGCTTCCAAAACTTCGCTTGTCGAGCTCTAACTGGAGCCATGGCTTCAACTCCGCTCCTAGCTGTGGAGCTAATTCTCTCCCGACCCCAGTTACAATCCTTCATTTTAGGTACAGCTTGTTCGGCGGCCTTTGCTGAGTGCTTGAGGAGTGTTGGGGCGTGGAATGCTCTCGGCACTATTTCAGGCCATAGGTCTATTCTTAATGAATTTAAACTGGCTATGCCAGAACTTGAAATAGTAACTGATAGGCTTCTGCCTATCTTTAATTTCCATAGATCATTTGAGGTGTATCATCCATCCAGGGATATGTGGTTCTCACCAGATTTTCTCAAACAGATATCCGAATCGCTTATATTATTTTCTGATGGCTCTGCCACTGAACAGGGAACGGGCTTTGGTTACTACTGTCCTTCGCATGATCTGAAAATCTCTGGAAGTCTGAGGATCTACTGTACTATTCATCAAGCGGAATTAATTGCGATTACTCACTGCGTGATGTCAAATTTTAATCTCGTAGCCGACGACAGAGAGATGATGTTTTGTACGGATAGTAAAACTGTCCTTTACTCCTTGAGCAACCCTCTAACCAGCTCTAAACTGGTACTCGATTGTAAGAAATTTCTAAATCTTCTTGGTCGTAACAACAAGGTAACGGTCATGTGGGTTCCTGCCCATTGTAACATTGAGGGCAACGAAAGTGCAGACAGTTTGGCTAAAACTGGTTCTCACCTATATTTCGTAGGTCCTGAACCAGCTGCGCCTTTACCTACTTATATAGTGAAAAAAACAATTAAAACAGTTACCCTATTGAATCTAAAGCGGACGTGGTAAGCTACCGCTACTTGTACAACTTGAGAATTTTAGTCTCTATACTTACTGGCCATGGCCGTTTCAAAAGCCACCTTCATCACATGGGACTGGCCAATGATGCCGTATGCGACGAATGTCTGGAAGATGTTGACGATAGTTTACACTTCATCAGCAGTTGTCCAGCTTTCGACCGTATGAGATCTCTTGTGTTTAGCTGCAGGTTTATTCCTTAAAATCTACTGTCTTCTCTGCCCTGGTTCAAACTGCTTCAGTTTGCTAAGGTTGCAGAACGCGTCTGCGCGCTTTGATGTAATCCTAGGTTTGCACCATGGGCCCTTTGTAGCATTGAGTGCGGAACCTTATAGGGTTGCAACCAACTTTAATAATAATAATAATTACTGAAAAAACCAAAGCGAGGAAAAAATCAATAATACCATTAGAGTGACAAAGATCATTTTTTACTTTTTCTTATAGTGGATATATTTTGAATATATTTTGAATATATTGTTTATAACCAATAAATTTCAATTTTTTTTGTTATTGAAAAAAATACAAAAAACACTTTGAATCTACAACAATAAATTTTAAAAAAATAACAAGGAATCAAAATGAATAACATCAAATGAAATGTTAAAATTATTAATTGACCATAAAATAACTACTATAAAGGCTTTTTAATTTCGTCATACAAACGATATCTCATCCATATACATTTTTCCTATAAAATATTTATATAAAAATACTTCTCTTGATATATTTTGTCAGTACTGCTATAATAATTTCTTCAGTAACTATACAAATTTATTCAATGCTGAATAAATTTTCTATACTGGAAATGTTTTTTATTTCTCTCGCACTTTAAGAAAATTTATATTTTTATCCTACTTTGACAACTTTGTCAGTATATTTTTCATAATGGAAATCAGGCTTTAAACTTTTATTATGATTTTATTTTGCATCCCGCTCGTTTTTTCATTTTTCCTTCGTTTCAATGTTTTTTTGGATATAATGCAAACAGTTTTGTTCTTCGTTGTCTTTTAGTGCATTTCGTTTCATTTTTAATATATTTTTGATTTTGTTGCTCATTATGTTTTAGTTAACTCCCAGCAGTTGCGACGGGAGAATATGTATGCATTTATGTTTTTGCATTTTATTTAAGATTTATGTAGTTTTATTTTTTAATTTTTTTTAAGGTTTTAAGATATTTATCAATGTTGTTAGGATTTGGATAGTTCTTTGCTGTATTTATTTTGGGAATTTAAACTAGAAAATAAAATAAACTACCAAAGTTATTGATAATTATCATTAATTATATTATTTAAAAAAATATTAAAATTGATGTTTTGTTTAAAAATAATTAATAAAACATCATACAAATTTTATCCCCGGAATTTTCAATAAAATCATGGATCAAATAATAATATAAAGTTTATTGATATTTAGATATTTGTTGAAATTTACATTTCACAGAAATAATACGCAATGTACCATCAAGCGAAAAAAATCAACGTAAATAAAACAAAAAAAATATTTTTGTGACTTTGTATATTCATTGTGTGCTAGAGTGTTTTTCCTATACAAGAATCAAATGCAAAAGAAGAGTTAAGTGATTTTATCGAATCACATTGAACCATTATGATCATTTGATCATATGCGATAACCGAAATATCATCGAACAAAAATATTCGCCGCAAATGAAAATAAAAATCAGGAAAATTTCTTATGAATGAAAATTTGGAGTATCTAGCAATAATTGGGAAAATTATTTTACGAAAATCTTGATAAATAATCAAATTTAGATGCCTCATAAACCAAAATTGATGTTTAGGCCTGTATTGTAAGATTTAACAAAGCAAAGTCAAAAAAGTTCGTGAAATCGATAGTCTACGAACGAATTGTACAACAAATTTTTTTTTTCTATTCAATTACTCATACCTACTCAAAAATGTGAATAGTCGGCCTGAGATGTAATGGTATTGTATAAATATGTATAAATTTGATTTTGGTTTATATTTGTCTCCATACATATATAATATATCAATGCATACAGTAAAACCTTACATATTACTGGTTTTGCATATAATGCTCTTATATTTAATTAATGTTTGAAAATTTAATGTTTGAAAGTTTATGGCTGTAATACTATTATGGTTTAACTGTAGTGCCATGTATATTAATGGTCGAAGGGACAGGTTTTATACATCACGATTCACGGCCATTATACGAGCAATATATTACAAAAATATAAATGGTCAGTAGAAATTATCTATCTATTGGTAAGATTCAAAGATTAGTTTAGATGATCACAGGATACAGGTAAGTAATCTGGCTACAGGTGATATTAATTAACGACATTCTAAACATGATATGATATGATATGATAGGAGAAGTACAAGCCAACCAGTTACGGTGAATCTGAGATTGTTACCATAATCCTGGAGTATATGCAGCAGAGTTCCAAATAGATATCTGAGAATTTTACTCCAAAATTATGCGGGCCCAGTCCCTGCTTGCATCTCAACAGATAAGGTTTAGGAAAAGGAAACAATCACAGAAACAACTAAGGTGATAATCCACAGCAGAGTGATTGCTAACTACATATTAGTAAATTATTATATATTGTTAGTATAATCATTTTCACATTTGGATTTGAGTTTGTTATTATTGTTAGTTGGATAGGTAAGGACCATTCTAAATTCATCATATGTATTCGTATCGCCTCAACAGTTAAACTGGAGTATTTTAAAAAACATCTTTGGGTCATCTCATCATATGCTGTATTTAAAGATGTGTCCCTATAATTCCCAATCCACCACCATCTAACGCGTGGGGAATATAAATTTTCGTAATGACCCGACAGCATTTCTATATACAATATGATGATCTAATACATTGTCAATTCGTTTGTAAGGGAAACTATTTAAATAAATAAATAGTTTAGTGCGGTCATATTTAGCTAACCTGATCGATCATTCCATTCCACACATTCTATCTTTATGTCCGTTTTAAGATTTTACAACAAACAATCACACAATACACAAAAGTAGAATTCTTGTATAACACACTACAATGTAATGAAAGAAATCACCAAAGCGGCCGTCCGTTTCAGAAAGTTAAATAGTTTGTGATTAAATTATTATACAGCAAAAAGAAGCTGCTTATTAAAGTAAAATAAACTTTCTGGTCAAGACCACCGGTCAAGTGATCCCCATGTAATGTTAAGAATGTCACTCAAGAAATCTTATCCATTTACACTTATATGAATAAAGAAAACAAAATTATTTAAATAATTTAGTATTTTCCATGGAAATAAAGACAAAAGTTATTTAAGAGTACAACGTACCATGGTGCATATATATACCCAAGAGCAAAACTGTGGACTCTATTGACAAAATAAAATCAAGAGGAATATTAACCGTTCCTTTAAAACACGATTATCCTAATATATGAACAAGCATCTGCTAAATCGAACTTCAACATTTTAGCCAATTCAAATCTCGCCAAAAATAGGTAATTTTACTGATCATATATATTATCGTCAATATAATGATCGTATAGTGGTAGTGATCGTAGATCGTATTAAAACAATCTTCAGTCCCCTTTACCATTAATATACATGGCACTACATTAAAACCTCAATAGTCTTATAGATACAATCTTTAGTTCAAATTTGATATAAGATACAAATATGCAAGCATCATTTCAAAACTTTTGAATAGCAAATCCATCAATATAGAAGGTTTTGCTGTATTTACCGATATAAATGTATGTACATACTAACATGTGTATTATAATATTTAAAAACAAACTGAAAAACTTAAAAGTTAATTAACAAACTTCATTTTGTTGTTCTTTTGTTCAGGATCAGGACTGATCTGTTTTACTGTCTTCAAACATTATATCTCATGAAAAGTGGTTTGGGCGTTAAATAGATTCGCGCTTTAAAAGAAATTTCGCGTTGTACTGAAACAGATTTTTATTTCAAATCGCGTTTTATCGAAAACGCGTTGTATAAGTACCGCGTTGAACGAGGGATACTTGTATATATATATTTAAAACAATTTTTTGTTCTTTTTTTCCCGTGCAAGTGAACACCTGCACAAAATAGAAAATAAAACAAACAAAAATTCTCTAACCAACATAGGAAAGAGAAGGATAGGAATTTTGATAGACGAAACGAAAATTATGTTATATACATAATATTAATACATAGGACGTTCAAATGTAGACTGTAATGTATGTATTTGCGTTTTCAACATCAAATAATGATGTATATACAACATACACAATACCAACGTATATAAAAATAAAATGTAAGTCGCCAATTACATTGAATGTATATATAGTTGCCATTACAACGATCGCACAATGGCAGTGATCGCGTTAAATTTAAATCTCCAAAATCTCTTTTACTGTATGCTTTGATACATACATAAAACAAAATATTCAAAATTGTTTAAAGGAAAGGGGAACATATAGCGTTCTATATGAAGAGCGAATTATGGGATGGGGAATGAGGAAACTAAACGAGACAGAACGAAAGACATATCGCATGCGATCATTTCCAACGGAATATTGTGATGTGGATTATATGAAAATGATGTATATAGAATACAAAGACAAAACGTTATATACTATAATATATAACGGAGAAAAAAAGAATAGACTATATAATAAAATAAAATATAATACTATGTAATAATATATAATGAAATTTAATATAATAATATAATATAATAACGATACTCATCTGTAATTAGATTTTCAACTACACACACACACACACACACACACACAACGCTTTTATTTTATTTTATTTAATTAAAGAAACACCGAGCAGACAAAAACACGTCCACTCGGTATGAAGATCCACACAATACTCCAATTAACGACATTCTAAACATTGGGGAAAATTTATTTTATTTTAAAAAGAATTTGCATAATTTTGGAATGTAAAAATTGTTCAGATATCTATTTTGGTTTTCCGATCTAGGATTATGGTATCATCAGCGTAATGATTGACTGGTACTTAATCTAGCATACCATATAAATTAACCTTATTGTAACAGATTCGTGAGCTGTAAGTTCAGGTTATAGCTAACTTACTCAATTATTTAGTTATATGAATAATTTACCCTATACACGAATTGACAGTTTGTTAGGTCGTCATAATGTATGTATTGTAACGAGCAATTCGTTCCAAAGACGGGCGAGTAGGTCATCCCTGACTTTGTCAAAATCAACTGATTTAAATGTAACCATATGAATAGCAAACGGAAATTCCGTAATTCAAGTTGATGAAATGAAATAGTACTTTGTTTTTGTTTCTTTTCTGGACTTAAAAAAAAACAGGGAAAAGTCATAAGGTTACGGTTGAATTTTTTGAATTTTGTGATTTTGGTAAGCACGCGGGAAGTCGAGTGAAATAGTTCTTATGGAAAGATATAGAGAAGAAATAATTATAAATATTAATTAATTTTTTTTATAATATTTAAAATTAAATAAAAATCTTATAAATTTAATGATTATAATAATAGTAATAGTATAAGTAAATAATAATCGAAATACTAATATCTAAATTATAATAAAACTACTTGAATTATATAATAAATACCTAAATTATAACAAATAGTATGATGCAGTGCAATCAATAATAAAAACTTAGATTAATAATAATATAAACAAGTGTACCCATTTAAATTCTCATGGCATGATTGAAATGTGTCTGCCTTGTTGAATATTTGATAGTCTAATATAAAATTGTGAATATGGTTTAAAAATATATATATATATATATATATATATATATATATATATATATGAAATAATAAACCACAGGTGTATTGTCTAATCGTGTACTAAAGAAAAAAAAACTATATCAAATGTTAATAAAGTAGGACTAGGCATAAAAGATTCTATAAAATACATAATAATAAACGCTTTAATAAACTAAAATTAGACCTTGCTAGCATTTTCAAAGCAGCATTGCACTAATTCAACAATATTAAGTGAAAAAAAAACAAAACGGAAGAAACAACAATATTTTCATTCATATTTTGTTCCTATGTGAACGTACAGTGAAACGAAAAATTGGTGATACAAAAATAATGTACAGTGTTCTGCAAAACTAGTGATCCATAATTAATATTGATCGATATGCAACTAAGAAAATTATAATTAAAAGACAAATAAAAGTTTGCTTATTGAAACTTAATATATAAATCCATCGTCAATAACTAACTGTAATGGGTCAAATAACATAGGTTAGTTTAGTACTTACTGTTATCATTTTTTTTATATATTTAAATCATTTCTTATATTTAAAATTAGTTTTTTTATGTTTTAAATATAAATTAAGTCCAATCAAACAGAAAATTATTTTTATTTCTAAATGAATTCCAATTGATTTATCGGTATTGCAATGAATGGATTTTTTTTATTTTTTTTTTGTTGGAACTAGTTTGTCAATTACAATTATGCTATATTATTCTTTAATTATTTTTGTATATAAATATATACTAACAAAAAAAAACTAACCACTTTATAATTTAAATCTATATACATTTTTCTTCTCTAAATTTTTCTGGATGGCGAATAAAGAAGTACTCAGAACTTAAAATCTCTTAAGGTTATTTATTATGTTTACCATTTCGCTTGGCCTTATACTTTCTCGGTCGAAAAAAACTTTAATTTTCAGAATGGACTAATTAAAGTAAGTTGAGGATGTAGCTGTGATGGTGTGGGTGAGTTGTTGGGGGTAAGTATGATTATCTGTACCGGTAGTATTGTTGTGTTTTTTTTCCATTCCTTCCTGTTATCCTACTTCCTATTCGGCGGCAACGCAAGATTCATAGCATCTTCATAATTAATCCACCCAGTCCACTGAGCAATAGCTGAGTTTAAATAAGTCCGCCTATGAAGCTCTGCATGAATACTCTTTTCTTTCTGATTTCGATCTGGGCATTTTCTGAGTTCAACCTTTAATGGTATCACCCCTCGCACGTCTTGTAGGTCGTTACAGTATATGAAATGCTGTCGAGTCATAAAATAAATAAAGACTGTCCCTCGCGTCAGATGGTGATGGATCTGGAAATATAGGGACGCAGCTTTATATACATCACATGATGAGAAGACCCCAGAACATTTAATCTAAATAATCCAGTTTCAACTGTTGAGGTAACATACATATAAATGATGAAATTAGATATATCCTTACCTATCCAAATCGTTAATGTGAAAAAGACTAACAAATTATATTATTTTACTAATTATGTAACAGGAAAATGGTTCTGTGGCAGATTGTAGCGATGGTCTGAATAGATACATTTAATATCAAGATTGATTGATTCTTTTTTGGTATTAACCTGATACTTTTAACCTGATCTTTTTGATCGATTGATGCTTTTTTTTTTGAAAACGGGATTTTTAATCAAAGAAATTATTATAAAAAAATATTTTTCTAGCTCAAAATAATTACAAATAAATGAATATTTCATAAAAATAGCTTTAAAAATAATTTTATTTATAGAATTAATCTATTTCAAAAAATAAATATCAAAATTATTAATAAAAATAAAAATTATTCCTGTTAAACTTCAAACAATCATCACACCACTGAAACAGAATCATACTACAAAATTTCATAACAATTTTTGTACAAAATCAATTCATTCAAAAACCCGGGTTCGAATCCCGATAGGGGCAGGATGCAAAAGGAATTTTTCACCATCCGATTACGATCGGTGGTGTTAATGAACACATCTATGACCCCCTGTTGGAGTGCAGAACTCATGGGCCGACCCATCTTCCATGTCAGTACTATAGGCTGGCATGGAGCTATGCAATGCGCAGATGGTACTACAAAAATCGGACCTATAGCCGTACGTCCTCGATTTGGCCGTTAAGGCGTAAAGTAGGACGTAAATAAGCGAACCGCGAAAGAGCTGGGAGAGCCTTGAGCCCCAAAAAAGATAGCATAGAATAAAATATAAAAAAAAAAAAAAAAAAAAATTCATTCAAAAGAATCAGTTCGCTAAAATGATCAATTCCTTTAAAAAAATCAATTCCTTTAAAAGAATCGGTTCGATTGAAAAAAAGAACGATACGAATAGACAAAACGAGTTAAAAAGTGATTTTCCCTTTATGTTGTAATAAAATTGAGAAAATTATGTTTTATATTTAGCTCCTTTTCACATTAGTAAAATAAGAGTAAAGATAGCAGTATGGCATTAAAGCCTTATTTCCATTATGACCAAAATATTCAAAGTAGGATAAAATATAATGTTTCTTAAAGTGCGAGAGAAATAAAAAACAATTCCAGTATAAAAAATTTATTCTGTACTGAATAAACGTTTATAGTTACTGAAAAAATTATTATAGCAGTACTGACAAAATATATCAAGAGAAGTATTTTTATATAGTACTGGAAAAATATTTTATAGGAAAAATGTATATGGTTGAGAAATCACTTGTATGACGTCATTATGAAGCATTTTATAGTAGTTATTTTATGGTCAATTAATAATTTAAACATTTTGTTTTGTGTCATTCATCTTAATTCATTGTTATTTTTTTAAATTTATTGTTGTAGATTCAAATTGTTTTTTGTCTGATTTTTAATAACAAAAAAAAATTTGAAATTTATTGGTTATGTTATAAGCAACTGTCAAAATATATCCACTATAAAAATAAGAAAAAAGTAAAAAATGATCTCTCACTCTAATACTGGCAGTATTTTTTCATATTGGAAATTAGACTTAAAGGTATGCAATTATATGTTTTTTGTTAAAATGAGAAAAAATATTTTATGTGGTTTATAACAATTCGCAAAATAAAGAAGAAAAGAAAAAATGCGATATGAAGTTCATAATTGATAAAAAATGAAAAATATTGGAATGGTAATTTTGTTTGGTTCCGCATTAAATGCTCAGTCGCGCAAACATCGAAACAACGCTAAAATTAATTTTTATTTAGAGCGTCATTTTTGGTCTTTCGACACAGAAATAAGTTGAACTTGTGATTTATTGTATATTTACACTTATTAATACATATATATGATTATTTGTTTGTGGTTTTATTTTAGATTTTCGGAATCCTTGCGATTTCCAAAAGTTTTGTTTCAGTTATTATTAACTCAAATTAGATCCCGCATTGCAGCAGAAATGAAAGCTACAAAAATACCACAAGAGATAAAACTGGCCGCTGTATTAAACTTTTACGCGACGGGGTCCTATCAACGATCTACGGGAGATGTTATGTTTCATATTATGGATCAGTCAGTGATATCGAGATCCATAGGAGAGATATCCAATATCCTGGAGAGGGCTATTTGTAGGCAGTTTATAAGTTTCCCGACGATCGTATGCAGTTGCAGTATAAGGAACGTTTTTTTTTCAGAAAACTAGCCACCCTGGGGTAATTGGGTGCATCGATGGAACGCATATAAATATTCTTGCGCCACGGAAGAAGAGCATATTTTTGTAGACCGACGTGGAAACCACTCTATGAACGTTCAATTGGTAAATATATAAAGATTGGTAAATACACATAGATTTGTGATATAACTTCATGTGTTACAGACATTTGCAATTATGATTAATTAATATTAGGCGTTTGTTCTATGTTTCCCGGATCGGCACATGATTCGAAAGCTATAGGAAGAGCATGAAAACAGCCAATGTTCAAAGAAATACATGGCTACTCGGTGATGCAGGGTACCCACTAGAGCCATTTTTAATGACGCCCTATCGAAATCCGAATGCAACTCAAACAATGTATAATACGTTACATTCGAAGACTCGGAACCCAGTTGAACGCAGCATTTTCTAAAACACACATTTCGATGTTTATTAGGCGAGAGATTGCTGCGGTACGAATCTGTAAATGTTGTCAAAATTGTAAATGTTTGTTAAAAAACTATTGAGTGGAAATAAAAATAACAACTAAATAATAAATTTACAATAAAAAATTCATTGTTTTAAATAAAAATATTTTTAATTCTTCAATTCAGACAACATTTATTTAATTAATTTAATTTATACCCACCGGTCCGACTCCAGCTTTAGGCGCGCTTCTTTCACCTTCAGCCGTTTGGCATTGATTTCGTTGGCCTCCTCCATCAACGTGATCATATTTAGTTGAAAATCATCCTGTCTCCTCCCTTGAGCTTTAAATTCGTCATAAAGCTTTGTCTTTTGATTTACCCGACGTTGCTGGATTTGTACTGGTATCGTGGTGTTCACCGGTTCGGTTGTTTCCTCGAGCTCTTCGCTTCCCGTTGTAGGCTCTGGAATATTATTAAAATCAACCTCTTCTCCAGTCACTCCAATGGCCGCCTCTGTAATTCCGGTGAGCTGAACTACCCGTTCTTCAAACGGCGACAAGAACACGGGCGGCCCTTTGCTATTTAATTTATTGGATAGCTCGCACCAACCCTCTTGTAGTGAATGTCTTGTAGTGGTACTGTTAAAGCAATTTGTAATTAAATTGCGGTGCTCCTCAGCTCACCATCACCTCAAATTGTTTGGTGGTTGTTATTTTTTTAGTCCTGCAAATATAAATAATATAAAATATTTTATGTCAGTATATTATTAATTAAAACAAATAAATAATAACATTTATTTTGTAATTTTTTTCAATATTTACCCCATCAAATTTAATTTAAATAATTTTTTTATAACAATTAATAATTTTTGTTTACGATCAATTAGATTTTAACTGAGTGATGAAATATCACATTTTTCGCTTGTCGAGAGTGTTACAACATACCGACATTTGATAATTTTTCGAATTTCGAAAGTTTCGATATTACAACATCCCGCCCCTGATCTTTTTAAAACGAATCAATTGATGTTTCGAACTATTTAATGATCAGGTTAAAAAGATTCGATTCGAACATCACTAGCGGATTGTCGCAAAAGTCGTTTCTGTGACTAACATTCCTTTCCTTAAAACCCTCAATATTGTGATGTAATTTGCTTAATGGTTGCATATTTTTGGAATGTAAGTTTTCAGATGTCTGTTCTGATTCTCTAATTAGCATGTTCCAGAATTATGGTAACATTATCGTAATGTATGGCTTAAACTAGCATACCATATTAATAAATTGTTTCAGATACCTGAGCCATAAGTTAATAAATTTTCTTTCAGAATTTTGTACTTACGTTGTAATTAGATTAGTTGTGCGGACTCGAGTTGATATAAATAGTAAAATTAATTAATTAAGTTACAGATTCCTGAGCGACTAACTAATAAATTTATTTTAGAATTTTAATTTTCTTTTAATTTTATTCCAAATACAGCAGAGCAGATAGGTGACTGGAAAATGCTGATTGGCGATTGCAGAAAGGTAGATTAGAATTGTGATTGTCTGCTAACAGTAGTTAAGTAACGATTTGCGTGGTGTCTGTAACCGGGTCGTTCTCTCCTTACTAACATACCATCCTTACCTATCGTTTTATGTAAACGACTGTAGGAATAGGCCCGGCGTTATCCGGGAATCTTGCCTAGCGCTTGGTCATACTGTCCTATCAATCAATCATCAATCAATTGTAATGGGTGAATACAATTGTGTATACCCATTCCAACATAGAGTGGTTTGCCGTCAGAAACACTTGGGTGATAGCGGTGACTTGGCTGCTGCGGACACAGCACAACGATACAGGTAAGTCTTCCTTCTATATCCCACTTTCCAAGATTCGACTTTTTATTTTCCCTTTTTTCCGACCCTATACTTTTTTCGACTACATACTGAATTATTATATATCACAATAATTTTTAGGCCCATAAATGCGCATCTTTTCTGTGAAATTCTCGAAAACTAAATTTACAGAGGGATAATGTAAACTGGATGCTCTTAGCAACAACGATGGCAAAACATCAGTAAATGAAGTTTTGTTGTTTTGAAGTCTAGCCCATATTATTGTATGCCATCTTGCTGGAGTTAAATTGATCATTCGAATGGCTAAACTATCTGTTTGGTCATAATATGTGAGTGTCCACGTTTTTTCTCCAATTGTTCCATTTAAAATCAGGTGATTTTATCGATTTAATTGATCACAAGCCCTAGCGGCAGTTTCTCTGAAGAAATGTTATTCCGATTTTCTTGAGTTGCGCTGGTTGAAAACGCTTTCTTCTCAGGTTTTGTTGGTTCCGGTTTTTGACCTTGGAGTCGACAAAACCTACCAGTTTTTAAATTTTAATTTCGACGTCAGTTACCTGACATCTTATCTATCCCAACAAACTATTTTTTCCAGTTGTAATAACAGCTCTTCATGTTGTTCTTCCTGATCTTGCTGTTATTGTTTAGCAAATTCTCTGTTGATCACTACATTTACCGCGTACTATAACCACACAACCATTGTCAATTCGTTACAAGTTATAATTCGCACCTTTGTGATTTTGTCATCGATCCAAAATTCGTAGAATTAGACGAAGCTCAACTGTTTGCACTTATGGTCGTTATCGCGATTAATAAATTTATTGATAAGGCATACATTTTTTTAAGACGTGCGATAGTCTTAAAGGTGTTTTGAGTCGTTGTGGTTTAGTTTTGTTTCTAAAATAAAATAAATTCAATAAAATGAGTGATAAGTCGATAAATACTGTCAAGAAGAAGGGATTTGCTATAATCTTAAATCACAAAGATTTCGATGATCCGAGACGATTTTTGGAACGATTGGGCACTGAGAATGATGTCAAAAATTTAACATCGTTGTTACCTTCACTTCAATACGAGTGTAGCGTTCGTAATAATTTAACGTATGAAGAAATTATGAACCTGTGTGACGATTTTACTCGTGAAGATTCGCAATTTTTGAAAAATTATGATAGTTTACTCGTAGTGATACTATCACATGGTGAATTAAATCGTCAAGTAGCGGCTAGAGACCGAGTTTATGACTTAAATGAGTTGATATATAAATTCCATCCTACAAATTGTCCATATTTGGCGGACAAACCAAAAATATTTATTGTTTCAACGTGCCGCGGAGATAGATCACCAGTAAGTGAAATGGTCAATACAAATTTGATGTCGGACTCTAATCAAATCGAAGTTGAACCTTTGTCGACTAATCTTTATTCGAATGTTGCTATCATTCATGGCACAAACAAAAACGAAACGAGCACCCGCTGCCCCAATAATGGAACGTATTTGATACAGGAAGTGGCCCTCACGTTGACTAATTTTGAACGGGATCGTAGTGTCCAACAGATGGAGATAAATGAATTTTTCGCAATTATGAACCATAATCTGATTAAACGAGAGATTACAACGCATTATGGATCTACTAGGCAAATGGCGCAAATTATCAATTCGCTTGAGAAGAAATTTTATTTTACTAAATGATTAATTGTTTGTTTATGATAAAGTATAACATTATGTATATGCCCAAGTGAACAATAAAATATGCATTAGCGCAGCATAATCGCGCGTCACTATTTAACTGATATCAGACTTTTTTCTTATTTCCTGGCTATCGGTTTTGGCACACCTTTGGGTAGAGCAAATAAACGATAACTCGATAGCAATATTGATATCACTTAAACTGCTAAAGGGTTTTTTTTTGTTAATTCCAGTGCATCGGTCAAAAAAATATTTTCTGGGGGGTCGATATACTGAGGAGTCAATAGAATAATATGCGTGTTTCTAAATGCAACGCGATTGTGGTTTGTTAAAAAATTGTATTGCTTCCAGTTGGTTTTGAACCAGTTTCTTCTTCACTACTATCACAATATCCTTATGATCACAATATCCTTATGAAAGACCCCTGACTCTCATTAAAATGCACTAGCGTTAGCCAACTGGTTGTGTCGATAACGGAAATAATTCTTTCAATGAAATTCTCGGGAACTACCGTGACAGAGGAATAATATTAACTGGAGGCTCTTAGCAAACCAACGATGGCAAAACGCATTGAGGAGTGAGGTCATTATAGGTCATTAACTGTTCTTCTTCCAAAGCAAGATTAAAAAAGCTTTGTCGGATCGACTTTAAACTATTTTCACTTGAAGTTCAAGAATATCATAGTCAAGGCTGTTCATAGGTCGTTTTTACCCCATTTACTAAATAGTCTCTGGACGAGATAGATGGTGTTAAGTAAACATGCATCGTCAGGGTTCAATTCGGAGTGATGTTATCAAGTTTAATGCCATCCAAACGGTCTATCATATTGGTGGGACTTCCAGTCCATTCACTATATAGAACTGCTAAAACTGAACGATCAAATCAACCATTAAGGAGTATTTCTAGATAAAAAACATCCTTGAAATCAATATATTTCCAAGGTTTTTAATAAAACCACAAGCAACGAAGATAATCTACTGATCATATTTAACTATTATCAGACACATAGTCAGTTATGTCTTCTCGGTATGGTGCCTAAAAAATGAAGTGATTTGTGAGCATACTTTACCCATTAAAGAAGAATTGAATGCGAGCATGTCCGACCTCTGTTAAGGTTGACTTCATTGCCCTTATATATCAAAACGGTCGCAGCCGATGCATTGACGATGAAATCGCAGGGAAAACTGAAAAAAGACAATTTAGTGGGTTATCTAATAATTATGGTTACATTTCCAAACCATCTCATTGGCCTGCCTTCCGACTGTATGTCGATCTAAATAGAATTAGACAAACTTTTTAATGCAGTAGTCTGCTCTACTATTTTAAGCCATATTTTTAATCCTTGGAGATGGTTCAGGCCAACTAGCGTTTCTTTTACAATCTCCTCTTGCTTATGCCCACAAAATCTGGTAGTTTGTTAAACACATATTCGTAGATTAGAGTTATAGATCAACCACTTTCAATCGTTCCAAATTTCTGCAACCTTTTCTTGATAAATTAGCATAGGTTCGAGTTCGACGAGGTCTAAGTCACTAATTTTATCGGAAAAAAGAATCATATTAGTAGTTGAGTACCATCGGCAACACATACTGGATCGTAGGGCGCAGAAATTTAACTGGAAAAGTCATTGATAACCGAGTGGGATGCGTCAAATACAAAACAAATCAAGTCAAATCAGACAACGGACGACTTGTCCAATTCAAGAATAGAGCTCAATCTAAAGAAAGAGGAAAGATGACCTACAAGAGTTACGTTCGTATCGGAACTGTATAAATTACTAAACACGCAAATGTTAAGCATGAAATTTAATCTAATGAACCGCAGGTTGGCATATACTAACTATATCAGAAATATTAACTTCCCATCTGATTCCTGTCAATCGATGAACTTGATTATATCACACCAACAAAATATTGGAACTTAATATATGGCAAATATCACAACAAATGGCACATCATTTCTGGGAACTATCCAAGAATATCTAACAATTCTGGAAAACAAACCCAAGTTCAGGCTTATTTATCAGTAATAACTCTTGCAACCTTTATTTTTTTCCATAATTCAGTTGGATTGTCGACAATATGGAGAATAGATCAAACAATTGGTCCAGGATCCCCATGCTTCCTCAAGAAACTACGTGAGAATGGGCATTTAGCGAAGTGGATAAACGTGGAACATTGTGTAGCACTTTGCATAGCTCTATGCCAACCTATAGTTTTGATATGGAAGATGAATTCTGGACTCCAATAGGCGATTCATTTCAATTTATAGTTGTCAGAACATTCAGGACTGAAAACGACTATAAAGTGAAATGAATCGTTGATAACGTTCATCTTGACTCAACTTTGAGTAACTTACTGTGTTGCAGTCACAAAAATCTTCCTCACACCATCACCTGACTATAGAAAAAACGTCATAAATTATTAAATCTTGATATAAATGGCAAATCCGAATATTTAAATCCTTAAAGACATTATAATCAATATAACAACAAAAGCACATATCTTATTTATCCAATCTAGGATATTATATCCTTCGGTGGGTGCACACACAAACAAATTCGATTTCGAAAACTACATAAAAAAGGATTAATTTCGTTTTGACATAAAACTAATGTTTACTAAATGTACAGTTAAGAAAGAGCTTTTGGTCTAGACATGACACAGTATATTGAGAATATATTAGGTTTTGATTTTATACCTTTAACTGTAGTTATTATATTATTATACTGATATCGTTTCTGGTTGAATACAGTTCGAAGGCATATCGTATGTACAGTTGTAAATTTATCAAACGAAATATAAATATAAATAAGCTTTTCTAATAATTCAAGTACATATTCGAAAAAGAATTTAATTAAAAATATTTCATTGTAAAAGCTCTGTCGTTATTATACGGAAACTTTTGGGAAATCGAGAATGCCTTCTTATACAAGGAATGGAAAGTTATGAGAATTGGTATCATCATCTAAATAAAGCTTTTTCTTTCCTATTGTAAAGCATACAATCAAGGTTATATTATAATGATACAAAAGCCCATTAAAAGCGTGCTTGGGATCACTTAAAAGCTTTATGTTAAAAGCTAATCTCTATATGCTGAAATTAGTACTGGAGGGTTGTACCCAATTAATTTACGAAATTAAAAAGCTCCTCTCAAAGAGTTGTCTAAGGCCGTATCGAAAATTGCAATCTAGTTGGATTGCTGGGTTGACGACCTGCATCCGTAAAAAACTACAAATGTTAAAAATGTCACCAAAACAACATTGACCTTCGCTTAAGTACCCGGAAAGCGTATCGTCTAGAACTCGTAGAGCTCCAATGTGTCCCAAGGCCATACGTTGCTACACAGTGGAGATGACCTCGAAAATCTTGGGGTTGGATTCCCCATTGGGCCACAGGTAAAAAAGACTGTACTGCATTTTCAAGCAGTCGATAATCGAATGTGTAAGCTTCGCTTGTACATAAGATTAGCCAACCTGTCAACTAACCTCATTTGATAATAATTTGGATAATCTGATGGGCTCTATACCTGAGCACGCGATGTAAGACTGGTGATGTTAATGCTAGAGCTGGCAGAAATCAGACCGACTTATGTAATAATATAGGACACAAATCTGCGGCTGAAAGGAGAAAGAATGATGTACTTTGCGATCACTCAAGTTCTCAAAGTGGCAAGAATATTCTTTCCTCATAAAAATATCAATTTGAAAACATGGACACATCCACGTAAATCGTCCCGAAGCCAAATGGACTATGTGTTTATTTCAAAAGAAAGGGCTCGCGTTGTCCAAGACGTGAGATCGTATCGGTCGTTACCAAATTCATAAAGACTGCTCATTATTTAGTCAGCAATCGTATTTCACGATCCAATTGCCAATCTGGAGAAGTGAACAGTGTCTCGGAAGTATGGAAAACCTCGGTTGTTGATGCTGCCCAGCACATTCTCGGTATAGTGAAAACTATGCTCAAAAATGATAGGTTTGATGAGGAGTGTCGTCTTGCTGTTGAGCAACGAAATATAGCCCACAATGAAGCGCAGATCCGGTTTTCAATTGCAAGAAGAAATAAAACAGTTCTTGCAATGAGGACAGCTAAACGCATTTGTAGACAGAAGAAACGCGAATGGTGGAAGGTTTAGGTCTTAAGAGTACAACAACTCAGCAATGAGCACAATTTGCGTGGTTTCTTTAAAGGAATCACCGAATTGCATCATATCATAAGATCTCGGTCAACTGCTATTCGGGACCAGGATGGAAACCTCTGTGTCAACGTCGTTGCGGTACTCGATACATGGCGTGAATATTTTGTGACCTACCTAATGTAAAAGTGATCGCGTCATGCTCAATATTTAAGAAGGATTATCGCTCTTCTTTGCTCAGCATACAAGTTACTTTCTTGGGAAGAATTACTCTTCTGGCGAAAGGAAATCATCGGTGACTACCAAGGAGAATTCCTTCCAAATCGGTCAGTCACTGATCAAGGTTTCTTGCTACGGATGATTCTTTCTAATAATAACTTTTTGCATATGCAGATGAAGAACAGTATATGAAGAACTGGCTCGTGATCGAAACCGATGGAGTCAGATTGTGTTGCACGGTATGGGCCAACAATGGCCTGTAAAAGCCGATAAAAAAATCTACGATTGCAAGATTGCTTTTGTTGTCCCCTGTTCTGGACTTCACTGCCATGACTCTCTCTCGGTTTGCATCCAGATAAATGACGACTCAAACCCAGTAACGACTTTAACCTTTTATGAATAGTTATGGTGATCTTAAAAGCTTTATTGCTGTATCATAAGGTGGTCTCATTGACCCATAAAGTGTAATTGTATAGTTATAGGTAGAATTACCTGAACCGAGAAACAGAAAGAGTGTAAAAAATTTGTTCACACAAAAGCTTTACAATTACAAGCAATAAAAAGCTTTTAGTTAAAATCAGATATGGCGCCATAGTCAAACAAACATAATACAGAATTATTCTTGCCTATAGACCCCATCCATAGATATATAGTTTCGTAACGTGTGTATTGTTCAGACGGTATACACAATAAAGCACAAATCAAAAATAAACAAAAACACATTTTCTCGATTTTCCTCGCACAGTGTTTTTTTTGTTCTATATAAAGTGCGAGTGGAATCCGTCAAAAGGAATACAATAGAAATTTTCCACTGAAACTATATCGTGTTTTCCTATGTTGTACGAGTTTAGTGCTTTTATGTAGCTTAAACAATACGATTGGGAAAATACAAAAAAGTTTTGGTATATCTTATTAAACGAGTCTTCGTAAACAGAACAATAGTACCGATATACAAAAGTGTTTTGGGGGAAACCTTAGTGTGGAAATGTTGAAAAGTTGAATAAACAATGAAAATTATTCAAGGTATTGTAAATCGCTGCAATCATATTTCGATACACATGTCATTAAATTAGGCTTTATACGGCTTCTATTTGTTTACAATATAAAGTTGTAAAAAGCTCTGATATTTTCTACGAAAATATCTAACAGACTATACCATGGTGCGGTTTCGGTGTTTCTTTTTCAGTTTTACTTTACAATATCTGCACTTAGTTAAAAAGTTAGTGAAACCTTCAAAGCATTTATAATTACTTTGGTAAATTCTGCTTGACAATTTGATAGTTACCAGAACATACTTTCAAACTTACCGTTTTGACATCCTCAAGGCAAGAAGTACATAATTGATATTGCTCTTGCCTCACGTAGTCAAATGGGAAAGTTTTATCCTGGATAACGTAACTCTACCTGCCTATCGCTAGATTTCCTTCTCTTTAACCAGCGATAAATCAGAAATTAATAATTTAGGAAACCAATAAACATTGATTGGGAACTTTATAGACTCCATCCCAACCAGTCACTTTTATCTTCAGCAATGCAAATCAGAAAGTGCGGGGGAATGAAAAGGGCAGCTGACAAGCTTAAAGGACCACTAGTCAGCGCCTATGAGAACAGCTGTCCACTAAGTAAGCCTAAAAGAACAAGGGCACCATTGTGGAAAAGGAAAATGGACAGACTTAGGAAACAGACAATAAAACTTCTAAACGAAGCCATGAAAATCGGTTAAACGTAAGATTGGGACCTGTACATATCTTCACAAAAAGAGTATAAAAATTGTATTCGAAAAAAACATCGAAATGGAGATGTTTCTGTGAGGCAGTATGGATAGCAGTACTGCAATCACTAATCACCTTGAACATATATTCAGACCCAGGTTTGCCCTGGGATTGATTTCAATATCATGAAGAAAAGTCAGGGTAGTATTCATCCCGAAGGATGGAAAGCCGTGATATGACCCAAACAGATTACGATCTATCAGCCTGTCCGCTTTTCCACTTCAATGTTTAGAGCGATTAGTTCATAGGTTTTAGGGATAATTCACTATTAGAAAATCCCATACGTTCCAAACAACACGCATACCAGAAAGGTAGATCTGTTGAAACAGAACTTCATGAAGTCGTTGGGCAGTTTGAAAAATCGTTGGACAACAAGAAATCCGTCATAGGAGGAGATCGAACTCAAGTTTGACAACGCTCCCTTCAGTGCAACGATATCTGCAGCTGAGTCAACCATAAAAATACTGATATAGTTCATTTCGCATGACGCAGGACTTTGGGAAACTTCAGTTTTCTAACAATTTAGACTCATACGATCGCGTTCTCCTCGGAAGTATGGAACATTTACTGGAAATGCAAACAATCATTTGGTAAATCATTGAGCCTTGACACCCAGACGCGTGTATTGGCTATAAGTTTCTGTGATGAGACCCATAATCTCGTTTGCTATACTTACTTGGTGGCCTATAACAATGAGTAAGGTTGGAGGGGGACCTCTAAATCGCCTTCAAAATAATTTGTTTGGGTATTGAAGGAGTTATGTGCACCCTACTGTAGCTCTTGAGATAGTTGTGGGTCTGCGGCTCTTGATCTTTGGATCAAAAGACAAACAGGCGTTCGCTTTGATCTATACTTGGCAGATACAATCTACTTGGCACTTCTGGACACTGTCAAATATGGAAGGAGGTGAGCCGGCATAAAATTGCCACGTTTTCGGGAAATTATTATGTGTAATTATTACCGAAAATCACATATGGAATTACAACAGTCCATCCTACCTCTCCGGTGACGTTATGACGATCTTTACTGACGGATCAGTATGCTATAATCTAGCTTCTGCCGGGTTATACATACAAAATCCTGAGGTCAAATTATACATTTGGTAGGTTCGTTACTGTCTTTCAAGCAATTTTGCAAGCAGCACTCTTTGCAAAAGGGTTAAATTGCAGAGATCGTTGTATCTGCATCCTTTCTGACTGCCAGGCTGCTCCAAAAGCGATTTTTTCCTATACTGTTCATCGAAATTTGGTTTGAAGCCGATAATTGCCTTTAATCGGTTACGTAGTCTGAATAAAGTTAAACTTCACTGGTTATAGCCAGCCACATGGGTATCAAAATAAAACGTATGTTGGCTGATAAATTAGCCCGTCTGGGTACAACTTCCACTTTTGTGGGACCTGAATCCGCATTAGGTGTGACGTTTTAATCGACTATCACTTAAGTGATCTGCACCAGAAAAGACGGGATATATATCCTCATCTCTTGTCGTCTATCCAAAATCGTTTTTGGATCAATAAATTAGCAAAGATCCCAGTCCTTCTTGAATTATGATAGATGCACTATAAAGATTTTGCTGGACATTTTCACGGGGCATTGTTTCCTAAATAATCATTTGATCCGAATGTAAATTTGAAACATTGCAAAGAGGAACAGTGTAAAGGAGCAGAATAAGAAACTGTTGTACTTCTTGTGTTCTTGTCCTTCATACTCTTTCTATAGACTGCCCTGCTTTGGATCACAATTCCTATTTTAGGATCAACTGTCAACCTTACAAATTAAAATTTGAGATGCGGTATGTCAAAAATATGTCATTGTTAGGTATAAATATGGCGCAGGTGCCTTTATAACAAATTGATCGATGTTATTACAATATTTGCATTCTAGATAACAACAACACCCACCTTATTTAGAATACCGATAGAGGCGGGATGCCAACGGGATTTTTCATCATCTGATTGCGATCGGTAGTGTGAATTAACACATCTATGACCCCCTGTTGGAGTGCAGAACATCTTCCATGTCAGTATTATAGGCTGGCATGGAACTATGTAATGTGCAGATGGTTCTACGTAAATCGGACCTATACCCGCTCGTACTAGATTTGGCTGTAATGGCGTAATGTAGGATGTAAATAAGCAAACTGCGAAAGAGTTGGGAGTGCCTTGAGCCCCACTACAGCTTGGAAAGATAAAAAACAAACAGACTAATAGTTTCATATCAAATGAAAGTTTTTAAAGACCGTGACAGTTTAAAAACCGAGCTTTTTAAACTGGCACGGATTGATTTGCATCAGATTCAAACATGTTTCATTATTGTAGCCTAGTCACATGTACTGTACAAAGGTACACTGTCGTCGACGTTGAAATAAATAAAAATCGACAGGCTCGAGGAACTCTCTCCAACCCTCCACAAAACCATCAAAATTGTACACAATGAGTTCATAAATCGGTTGATATTGTATAATTTAAAACTTTTCCAATGTTCTCGCCTTGAGATAAAATTTATAATACAATTTACAATAATTACAATTTTATTAGCCTTTTAGCAACGCAATAACAATAAAGCCAAAAATTAATTAAAACTTTAAACCACCCAGATTTTACATGAACAGTGTTTTTGCAAATTTTTCGCAAACGGGTGGGCGATAAATCCTTCCTTATAATGCACAGCACGACCAGTTATGTATCAGAAATAGTTCAGGCGTCGAGAAACGGGTTTGATTCGTATACATTATCGAGCTTTCCCTGACTGTTGCAAAAAGTTTAACAAACGATAGTACATTTTGTCGACAGTTAACAGCATCTGTCTCCGAAACACATATTTTAAATTAATTTCGTTAAATTATTTTCAAATTGTCTATGAATAGTGATAATTTTGTATAAAAGCTTTCCCATCATCAATTTTTTTGCTGCTGCTGCTGCAAGTAGAACAGATGTTGAACGGTAATCAATATATATATGTTTATATATATATATATATATATATATATATATATATATATATATATATATATATATATATATATATATATATATATATATATATATATATATTATATATATATTTGAGTATGAGTATACAACAGGTTCTAGCTTTCTGAAATTTCCGGATTCACATCTTAATGATTCAATATATGGAGGTACATAAATCGAAATCGATTAAGCGTCTATATACAAAACCGATTTGGAAAATCATTTTCTTAATAAATCGTCAGCACAAACAATTTACCGAAGAGCACACAAAAACGCTTGTAACAATTTTATCAAATTTCTGCTGTAAACGAATCAAATGAATTGAAAATTGCAATTTTCAGTTTTTCAATAAAAATTGATCTACTGTATACATTGTTGTATAGTTTTTATAATAAACTTGACTTTTTAATTTAACGGAAAATAAGAAAATTTTTATGAAATTCATTTGTTTTTGTTATTATTTTTACGAAATAAAATTGAAATATGTAATAAATAAATTGAAAATGATTTTTTGTGCTTTCGGCATAAGAAAGAGGGTGTGCTCCCCTCCCAAACGTATATGGAGTTGTGAATGTGCTTTTGAAAGCTTATTATAGATTTAAATGTTGTAATGCAATGAAAAATTAAGTTGATCCCATACGATATCCGCATGTTGCTCAGTACAGTACAACCTCATTGCGATAACTCTGAAAGAACCTACAGTACAACCCCATCAGTAGAATTTCATTTCAACTCCGAAGTAATGATTAGGCACTATAATGGTAGTCAAGTTTCAGGAATAATGGTGCAATCGTCACCGACCGCTCATCATCTATATCAAAAGTTGGCTTCTTCCTTTTTAAGATTATTGTATACTTGGTCTGGATTAGCATACACAATATAACCGAGCCACTCTGTTCTGTACTCACTGTGTTTTGATGATACCAGGAATTCACATTAAATTCCTGATCTCGTGATTGAAACGAACTCGTTATATACCTTGAACGACAAGTTTTGAGCCACGAATGATTTTCTTTTGAATATAAAAAATCATTTTTCGAACTCATCCGTCTAGATCCAAGTCTTACATCGTTACATGACTAAAGATCTGATCAACACTCTGTATACAATTTCAGTTTAACACGCTTCATTATGGGCTTTATTTAGTTGATAAGGAGCAAGTCAAGGTTGCTAATACTTTCCAGACATCTTCTCAATCACTTGTACCAAACCCACTGCCTATAAGTTTGGTTAAGACCCGGTACAATCTTTTGTTTGGGATAACTCGAGCCCGATCTTTTGAAATATACGAATATGGACAGTCTGGCGACGAGATGTTTTACAAATAGATGATGAGAAATCAATGTACTTGCCCCTTCGTGATCGCGAGGGTTCGCATACATCATTCTTTCTCCATGTTCACGTTCTCCACATAAGTCAGTCTGATCTGGTAGACCATTCTAGCATTAAAGCCACAGTGAAATCGTGTTTGGGTACAGTCCCATCAGTCTTTTTGGAAGTACAATCCAGCCGACGCGCTTTAGTTACTATGATAGTGGCATAGTTATGAATCTTATTTTTCCTGCGAGTGAACCCATTACAGAACATATTATTGATGCATACATGGATGCTAAAACTTACTGGGTTGAACTTGAAAGCATTCAAATTAATAATGGGTTACTAACGACACAGACTTGGAACTCCATGGCAGATGCATTAGAATGGGCATGCGTAGCGGTTATTTATGAATGAAATCCCAGCTAGTGCTTTGCACGGTACATTTGTTAGTCCAATGACTGATATCATTTCGAGCGAGCTATTTAACCACTGTTGTTAGTTAAACAGGAAGCAGAATGGCGAAACATCCAAGTCATTACTTAGCCACGATAATCAGATACGATTGAAAGTATTTTGTTATTAAACACGCCGTGCGTCTTAAAAAGCTCATTTAAATTGCATGCACTTTTATCTGGTTAAAAGTGCATGCAATTTAGATGAGCTTTTTATGAAGAGCTTTTCTGAGCTTAGGCATCTGTTTGGGAGCTCTCAATAAAACAGCTAATAAAAATTGTTTACGTCTATCAGCACATTGCATATAGCTCCATTCCAGCCTAAAGTATACTGACATAGAAGATGGGTCGGTCCAACAATTATGCGCTCCAACAGAAAAACATTGATGTGTTTGTTATCACCACTTATCGTAATCACGTGGTAAAAAATTCATTTTGCATCCTGACCCTTGCATCCTGGATTGCGTTAATTGGTCGGTCACTCGAGCTTTTCATGGATGCTCATCACAAAAGGGTGTTAGAATTTTTAGGGTCGCTTGAAGAAAATCGATAAGATCTCCAGACAAGATGTAAGTGAAAATAAGGTTCATTGGTTGTTAAAAGTTAATGTTGCACTTGTATTGTTTAGACAAATATCTGATGGTATATTCATTAAATTTTTGAATGAATCTGCCTCTCCAGTTATAGCACAAAGAGCTGCACAACAATGTGCGGAGTGGTTCGCTATTAAACCAGATATTAGAGACAAACAAACCACATAGCAACCACTTTCCCATATATACTTGGTTAAATGCGTAGAAGCGTCAAGTGAAGATAATACAAGCGTTAGGATGCCTACCACCGAACCTATCCCACAATTCACGAAATACAAACCAATCAAAGCTTTCAAGAGATTCAAATCAACAAACTTAAGGAGAACACCCGACGAATTCCGACACATGCATATATAATAGTACAAACGTTAAAGCCACGTGACTTAACGATAAAACTGATTTTTTAAAGACGAAAATTTATAAAATATAAAAGCTCATTTATGAAACATAAAAGCTTTTGAGAAAAATATAATTATTTCTTGTGCTGTGTAGTTTTGGTTGGTATGGTAACTCTGAGTTTTCCCAGAACATCAAACCACAGTATAATTTGATTTTTGTATAATTGCTATAAATGCTTAAAATACATATACTCGTATAAGTCGGTTTTCAGAAAGCTTTTTGGTTTTTATTGACATAATTAAATAATATTGTTGAGGTTTGTCTTTATGTTCTACTGTTCTAACAAATAACTAGATTACCAATGAGTGAGTGTGGCAATCTCCGTTCAGTTTAAATCCCTTTTTCATAATTTCTTTTTAAAAGCTCACTTAACCAAATAATAAGCTCATATTTAGTGTAAACGGTGATGGTCGCACTTGTCTTAGTTCACTCATGATCGAAACCGTGATCAAATAAATTTCTGGCATCGTTTCCTGCGGCCAGCTTTTACATTTAAAGCTTTATAGATAATTCGCTATTGCAGTTAGTACTATGTCCGGAGACGCCTTACTATATACTTTGACGAGATTAGTGTTTCTTGATAACATGCTTCAGGATTAAAACCACCTTCAACTATTTTATATTAGCGTGACATAATGGCATGACTAATTTTAGCGTCTTAACAATAGAACTATGTTAAAGCTTTTGTATAATAGTGATCCAACTACCGTAGAGATAATTCTTGGTTTGATTCTCGTGTAATAATTTTCACAGCATCTTGATCTATTTGATCATTGTTACGTTCTGCCTTTGATGGTGTTGTCTTTAAACCGGACAGGTCCAGGCTGCATTTTAGCGTCTCGTAACCAGAAATAAGGAACGTTTCTCATCTGTAGTGGCGTGTCTTAGTACATAAACGGCACCAATCAGAACGTCATTGAAGTAGGACTAGGAATTTCAACTGTCTACAAAAGCTATAACTGTTCGTTGAGCAGCAACTATATTGTGCTATCGTGCTCTTTAACGCGCAGCCTAGTCGGAAAAATTCACTTGTATTGTAATCATAAGTAGTAAAGTGGACTCATTTAAGCTCACTTAAAGTTTTTATGTTGTCGCCGGTTTTAAGAGAGTTTTTCATCACAACATGATCTCAAGTTCAATTCTCGCGATTAATCAAAAATTAACATGCACCGGACGACATAAAAAACGATTGTACGTAAAAGCATTCGTTGGGCTTGACCACTTATGGGCACCTATAATAAGCACCAATACGTAATAATGGTTCGTAACGTCTCAGTTGAGTCGGCGATTAGCGTGATTAGGGCCATTACGGCCTTTAAGTCATAGATTATTATAAAAGTTTTTAAAAGTTTATGAATATTGTTATAGAAACTTAAAGCTTTTCTTCATAAAGTTTAGATTACAAACGATAGCAACAGTTCAAAAAACTTGTTTGCACTTTATTACGTGAAAACGAAAAACAACCTAGTGCACCAAAAGCTCTACGTGGGTAAGTATTTTCACCATTTTGATAGTGATGTAAAAGCTCATCGTGCAAGGCAATTTCTGAATGATGGTAGATTTTAATTATAAAGTTTAGAAGTATATCGTTAAGGGAATTTCATTTCAAGGTCGAGTTTTGCCATATGTCATAAAACTGTTGGTTATTGTAACCGTGTAGATCTCGACCGATAAGACTGATCAAATGGCCCGGTTCTAAAAGCTTCGGCAGTTGGAGTGGAAGGTCCGAATTTCGATAGGGTTTTAGTCTTAATGAGACTGTTGGGCGTATAATCCAATTGTCACCGAGCAACAGTGTAGTTCCAATCTCAACCCACCTTCCAAAAACCCACCTACTCTTATACTGACGCAGCTTTTGTTGTGAACAATATATGTTTTTGTAGTCAAAACAAAGTGATAAAAATACTCCCCCGTCCTTCGCGATAATTTTGTATATTACTCGAATAAAACTTTCATCGTATAAACACTTAACCGTTCTTCAAGTTTTGGTGCAAAGCATAAATTTTATTTCCATCCCGCGTAATTCATTTGTTATGTACGAAATGGTTATGTGCGAGAACCGTGATGCCGGCGAAACATATTTTTATGTTTTTATGTCTTGCCATCAATAAGTGAGAAAATTTATATATTTCACCTGTCATAAAACACCTTACAAACAATTAAGTGTTTCTTTCGTAAATATGTAACGAGCACACCTATAAAATTTTAAAATGTTTGACATCTTCTCAAGACATATTGTGTATGTCCATTTAGTATAATAATGAATGGTGACGAACGTAACAAATATTCGACTTTGATTTGTTTATGTCGGAGGCTGTGCCACCTATGTCTAAATCAATGATGTTGAATGAATTGAACCTGTACGTATATAAAGGTCAGATCAACTTATTGAATTGTTTTGGCAACAACATAATATGTTATCGGACTGTTAGATATCGCGTGTACGTTAACGCGTGATATGTTGTCTGATAAGGGAATGTAATCAACTTGTTTCCTACTATTGATTTATGGTGGGTGGTTTGGTATCACCAAAACTGTGTCATCATAACGACAAATACACTTAACTGATAACATATATAATCAATATTTGTTTATCATAAGCATTAAGTCAAAGGTGCAGGGTGACTCTTCAACATATTAGAACACATCTTTAATTTATGGAATACCCAATTATAACTATTATAATTCTAAATTATAACAGCCTAATGGGGCTAGGTAGGGGTCCAATTACTTAGATTAGTCGTCGATCTATAGAAGATAAAGAACTTTGCTAGAAGGTGGAAACAACACAAATGAGATATTAGAACTCCAAGTTACTGGTGTACATGTCGCCGGTTGTAGTTTGCACAGACCAAACATCCGTCGCTAATCTACTAGCATCTAGTTTGCCAATAACTCATCATCAGCAAATTATTCCAACGAACTGATTCCCCATAAAGATATACTAGAAAATCGGTTCAGAATAAGTAGTGACATAGGGACCGCCCATCTGAACTCCATCTTCAACATAATCGACTTCAAGACAGCACTTAAAACCAACAACATGTTGAATAACCATACCATTCCCAGCAAAGATCATCTGCTAAATATATTTAATAAAATCTGAACCACCCACACCTACCCCTCACAATGAAAAAATTCAATTGTCATACCAATCCTCAAGAAACCTCAAGCGAGAGTCGCCAAGGAATTCATAAACGAGGCTATAGCCGAGGAACTACAAAATTCGTCCCATATAACTTGTATATTTTTCGACATCGAAAAAGCGTACGAAAGGGTGTGGAGGCGGAATTATATCTAAATGGTCGCAGTTTTCGTTAGGAAACGTTAAATCACAAACGAAGAGATTTCCCGAATAACCGACAAACTATAACTTTATCCCAACTTTTCAACCCTAAGTCTGAGAAACAAGGGATCAGAACTGTGTGATCGGTACAACATTTCTACAAACGTTTTAAGCACAAGAGCATCTACGCCACATCTTTTTTGGAAAAATGTAAACATTAACTTAAACACAAAGCTGCACCAGTTCTTGAAAGTCAATACCTCACCTGCAGAATTAAAAACTAAAAGTATCAACGTGCTCTCAAAACTACCCTCCAACGCACATATCCAGTACATCGACGGTTAAAAAATACAGACGCGAAACCGGTTAACACGACAATCCCCAATAAAAAAACGAACGTCAAACGATTGGAGCTCATTAAGTTTGGATGCTGCCGCGCTAGGGGAAGCGGTGAAACTCGCAGTTGACCATCCTCTCGAAATCCAGGTAATATGGACAGGCTCTTTGGTAATACTCGAGCGTCTGGTATCCAAAAGAAATCGAAATCCCTTACTCCGTGAAACACGAGACATGATTCTCAATTCTTCAAAAAGGATCGTTTTGATCTGGTTTCCCGGCCACGTGGGAATATACGGAAACGAAGAAACCGAATTCGAATCCAAATCCGCAGCCCAATCAAACGAAGTCGAAATAGCACACAACGATGCAAGACTTAGCAAAACAGGCATCAAAAGCCATTCGGCAAGCCAAGAATGGTCACTGGTTGACTATGCATCCACAAAACCATCTGTCAGCAATTAAAGATCGACCAGTTGCGTGGAAACCTTCGAACAGACGAGACACAGTGTTATTTGCCGGATACGTATAGGACACACCAATATCACGCATGTCCACCACATTCTCAAAACGGAGGTACCCATAGATGCAATCTATGCAAATCACAGCCAGCTTACAGTAAAACATTTCTTGGTCGATTGCCCACATTTGGTCAACCAAAGGCATAATCAGAGAATTCACAACTCTATTAATCTGGCACTAGCGGATGACAGAGACCAATTAATGAGAGTGATAAAATACCTATCCAGAGTGATAGGTCTGGAGTTCAATTTTCGTCGTTAACCAAAAATTAACATGCACTGGATGACATAATAAGCGATTGCGTGTAAAAGCATTCGCTGGGCTGACCACCTACGATGTGCACAATATACGTTAAAATGGTTCGTAAGGTCTCAATTAAGACGCGTTAAGGGCCGTTTATGCGAGAGGAAAAGTTTGGCGTGAAAAGAATAATGTTTTGGATGACCCAGAAATGGGAAATGAGTTTTTACAAATGTTGATGAATGTTCAGAATAACTAAGGTAATATTGGTGAAATTGTGTTACCTGAAGACGAAAGTGAAAATGCAAACGAAATGTGTTTATTATAAAAAATGCGTGGATGAGTGTCCAAATACCGACAAAATGGAAGGAAAGCAGAATCGTTCCGATACCCAAAAGAGACCATGATCGGAATATAGCAATAACCTATAATGGTAAAACTGTAAATGGAATGTTGAAAGGCAGGATGAAAGAATGGATCCTGCCTCCGACGAGTCGCTTCCGACGAAACCACTATGCGCACAGGTTGAATGGTGCGGTTGAAGTCCGGCTACCGCAAGGTAGTAAAATTTAACCAATGCTCTTCAATCTGTATATGAGCTCGATTCATGTAATTGTAGATATTAAGATGGCTATGAATCAAAGGAGGAGAAGAGTAGTTTTATTGTCTGACTCCCTAAGTGGATTAGAATTAATAAAACTTCCATTGTCTCTAGCCATACGCATATCTGCCATATACTCTGTCTATCGCTCAATGCATATGTTAGTCTATCTTTTTTCTTTATCGTCTAAAGACGTGATCACAACAATGGAATAGCCCCTTGTTGATGTTAATGTCATCATATAACATATACCTAGAACCTTAGTAATGGCCGAAATGTGCTACGTTTTGTGTTCTGATCTCTCTCCGGTATTACTAACACTTAACACTCAAATTGTAAAACTAGCGCCATCTAGATTTTTAAAGAATCTACTTGGTCTCTATTTAAGTCTATACAGTGACCTGGACGTGTTCGTTAAATATTCCTTCAAAATGTTCAGTACCCAGGTAATGACAAGTCTTAAATGGCAAGTCCGAGAACCGTTTTACTAAAAGTCAATGACGAAGGGCTTCAACATTATCTCAATGGACTCATAGCTCCTGAAGCAACAGATTTCTCATTAAGGAAAGTCATATGTAAGCTGATACGACCAACACTTTGATTCGCTCCAATGAGGCTCTCTGACGGTAGCTGAGCAAGAATAAGTGATATAGATAAAGCAAATATATTTGCTAAAAATTTTAGCGCAGTTCTTAAACTTAACGAGACCAAGCCAATCAAATACAATGTGGCGCAATGTCAAACAAACGATCAAGGACAACCTCGATGCATAAACGGCACCCGGGCATGATCTGATAAGAAATTTGGAAAACTATTATTATGTTTCCGATACCTGGTTAACTCATATCGCCCAATCAGCTTCCTACCCACTCTCTCAATGTTGTTCGAAAAGATTGGTAATGGTTCGTGCAAAAACTTAAGCCAATTCTGGAGGAGAAAAAAATCATTCCGGACCATCAATTTAAAGTTAGAGAACCGTACCGCGTGAAACAAGTTCACAGATTCGTATCGGAAATCAGAAACCCCCTTGAACAGAAAAAACACTGTTCCACAGCGTTTCTAGATATAGGCCAAGTTTTCGATAAAGAACTCGAACTTTTACATAAAATTAAGAAATCAGGACGATTCATGCAGGAGTACCTCAAGGCAGTGTTGTACCTGTGGGCTTCCACTTGTGCTTCCAACATTATAAAACTGGTATCTGATGTTTCGGTTGATTCAACTCTAATGCGACGGATAACACAGTAGTAATTTAAACGAGTCGGCCATGGATAGCCAGGTGAAACTTAAACTTCTTTGGAGTGTTACCAAATGTTTGGTTTTAATTTGACCACGATCCACGATGCAAGACCGATGAAAACGATAAATATAAATTCATAAAATTATGTTATAAATCAACATTATGTAATTTGAAACATAAATAAATAAACAAAATGTTTTTGTATTCAAACCCAACGCGCGCACACACACACACACACATAAGGACAAGAAATACATGCACATACAAGAGAAATTGAAAGATAAATAAATTATCTAGATAGAAGTAATTTGTCTTATTAGAAACAATCATCATGATTTCCATCCTCTTAATCTTTTCTAATAATAAAATTATCTTCTTGCTCTTGGTTGAAATATTGTGTTCGTGTGGGTCGATGAGTGCACCTAATATCAAGACGAATTAGAGTATGTTAACACAATATTCCCAATCAGAACATCGAGCAGTGGCCCATGTTCAAATTTTTTCCAAAAATTCCAGCAAAATACTGGATGTTTGCAGAATTTGACTGCATCAATTGTAATCAACATTTAGGGTATATCAAAAGGAATTTAAGCCTACTTAAATAAGTTGGGCCTGACTACACGACCGTAAATAGTAAATAAGGCCTTACTAGTTGTGTTGAAGACTAGTTTAACCTCTTAGAATCGCTTATGGGATGTTGAGGTGCCTACTTTTGTTTACCAGCAATTGTAGTGGTTAAAGCTGCGACAATTTGAGCGAAAGTTATCGAGTTTGAATCCCGATAGGGACAAGATGCAAAAGAGGTTGTCACAATAAGCAGGATGCAAAAAGTATTTCACTTCCATATAGGTTGGCATGGTCCTCGATTGAAACCATCCTCGATTTGGCTTTTGTAGGACGTAAATAAGCGAACCGCGAAATAGTTGGTAGAGCCTTGAGTTCTTAAAGAGATTGCAAAGATAGAAACAAACAAAAATTGCACGTAAAATCATTTTACTAGCCTCTATAGTATATCTTCACCTTAAATGTATAAATTGTAATCAACATTTCGGGTATTTTCGATGATTTGGTTTTTCTTTCAAGATGTGACTTTAATAGTTGTGTTGTAACACATACCTTTGAAGCTAAGAACTTATGGTATCAAAACACTTTTAATGTTTGATGTCAGCACAATTAGACCGTTACTCTAGAATATTCTCCTATAAGATCTTCTAAATGTTTGGTATTGGTTTGATTATTTCTGGTACCATTGTTGTTCGCCAAGTCACACCTGGTCTTTTCTTCCCTATTGTGGATGTCATTTCAAAGGTTGAGTGTTTTGAAGGTTCGAGTAGACGATATGAGGCAATGAGATTAGTGGAAATTTTGATAGCACCTGCCACTGTTACCATTTAAATCTCATACTCGAAATACTAACGTTGATTTGGTTTTCTTAGTAACAGTAAGATCAACACGTTTTCCAAAATAGCCTTTAGAAAATTGTGGCATGCAATGAACAACTTGGGTATCTACTCGTTCAGTTTACATAGCAGATGAAGCTTTAATAGTGCTGGAGACTAGTTAAGTAAGAGGTTAGAATCGGTTATGGGTTTGTTGAGGTCTCTGATTGTTAACCAGCAATTCTTGCAGAGTAAGTATATGCAAAATCATTTGACTTACCTGTGATATGTATCGACTTCGAATGTATAAATTGTAATCAACATTTAGGCTATTTTCGTTTATTTTTTAGATGTGGGTTCAATAGTGGTGTTGGAGACTATTTTAACTTTTGGATCGACGCTCTTAACGTTAATATTGCCCAATATGTCATAAAAAGACTCTATTCAAAGGGGTTTAGAATTTGTTGGACGAGTAATTAGTGATACCCTTAAAGCTAAGAACGTATGGAATCAAAATAATTTTAATTGTGGGCGTCAGAACAATTAGAGCTTTGTTGTATTCGTATCCAAGCCACACCTGGTCGTCTGACTTTACTTTGTTCTGGTGGGTGTCATTTTAAAGATTTAGAGTTTTGAAGGTTCGATAGAACTACATGAACATTATGGGGTAGTTATATTTGTGAAATTTACATTCGGCGGATACATTTGTCAATTCCTTTGTATATACATTTCAAACGATGCTTTTCATAATGTTGGTAGTAATAATACAAATATTTTATATATTTCTGACACATTTTATTTATAAACAATCACTTTAAAATCCAAAATAAATTAATGATTTTCAGTACACCTTCAAATCATGATTCATTATGACAAAAACATCTTTTATCCTTTAATTTGTCTCAAAATTGTGTGAGCTCTTTCCATCAAACACAAAGCCAGAATCTTTCAACCAATATTTTTTGACGGGTTTTACAGACTATTGTTGACCCGTACCGTGTCAAAAATCTGACTTAATGGGTTTCGAGCACGAGCCAGCTCTTCATACTGTTGCAAGCAATTTGAAAATACTAGATCACTCTCTACGCTGTGGAGTTATCGTCGCCAACACGGACCTATTCGCCTTCCGAATTTTCATTAAATTCTTGATCTCGTGGTTAAAACTTGATCCAAATGTCACATCCGTACACGACCTTTCAACAATCTAAAATTAGGTGGCATGGGTTGATCTTCTCTTGAGTCTTCTGTAATGAGAAAATAAGATTTTACACTTAAAATATTCAACTGCGTGTTCTTGTTGTGTTCTGACTGGTGACCATCAACTAAAAGCGGTCTGAAGCAAAAATCTCTCAAATATTTAAAGGTCCAGTATCGGTCATTCAAAGTATAATTCAAGGACCATGTATAGCCAAGTCGTAGAGGCTGAGTCAACGTTAACTCAGTCCTAAGTAGAGTTGTGTCAATAGTCTGAATAAAAGTAGTCTAAAGCTGCCAGCTACAAAATCGAGCATATGTAAGTTGGCGGGTGCGGGCTCATAACTATAACTCTTTTATACTGGTTATAGGAATAGCTCATGCAATAATTTTTCACAACGTTAAGCTCAAACAATTTAGTTCATTCTGAGATCTCGTGTAAACCTTAGAATGTAGACTTATCGAATAATTCCAAAATGGTTCACCATTTAAACTCGAGTTTCCTTCCATATGAAAATGTCCAACAAAACAATATTAAAAAGTTGCAGTTTCGTGACGGTTATGTTTGAGCTTAAAAATCACCAATCATTATAATCATCATGCTCAGGTAAAGAACCCATCAGACGATATAAACCGGTTGGCTACTTTCAAACGCATAATTCTTTGTTGGAAGCTCAATACATAAACTTATATCAATGGTCCGTGGACAGTTTAAGATGGTCAGGGATATACGTCTGTGCAGAGATATATAATCTCGTGCTAAGCTTTAAGGCTCGTGTTCTGATCTAAGTGGAAGTACATATAATGGAATTGAGATATTTTTTAGGTGCCCATAGCCTATCGATACACCAAATTTAGTCATCTCTTACGACGTCTCCCATTCGCTTACAACAACTATTACTGACTTAATACTGACCATCAAACAATCACTTACCTCATTTTACACATCACACATAATTAAACTGTCCTAGGTCACAATAGTAATCCATTTGATTGTTTTGACCATTGGACAACACAACAATGAATAAGGAAATTCAAATTGGCACATGGATGCCTGTTCCAAAACAAATTATCAACAAAAGTACAAGCACAATCCTAGTTTCACAATTTCACCACTCACAACCGCTTTTTCCGCGTATTCTAAACCACTTTTCATTCATGCTAGATGAGCAAGTTCTATTTACAATATTTCAAAAGCTCAGCACACCAACTAACACAAAAACAACGTATACGCTACGAAAATTCGCGTCAAACTAAAATTTTATCAACCAAAAACTTCAATTTATTTTCGAGAGCGGTTTCACTTCATTATCACACATACATATATAAAGAAAAACCAGTTTTTCCATTTAAAAATAAAACAAGAGGAGAGGAGAGTAAAACGTTTTATCTAGTAGGCAATAGATGGATGCACCAACACCTAAACGAAATAGTTTGCAGCTCATCGATATACAAATTTGTATAAAATGGCGCTAGTGTAGCAAATATATGCCAGTCCGAGACCACTTGAAGTGATTGATTTGAGTGAGCCCGCACATGTCTTGTGGGCAGTTTATAAGTCGGTTATATAAGTTGAACACAAAATACAACAAAAACTCATTTTTTAGTAAACCCGAGATTCATTATAACAGTTATCTAATACACATTTAACACGTAGCGCCACAAATATAAAAATGTGATTTAAAGAAACGAAAAATTATGTTTACTGTTCGGACGGGCATCTGTTGTCGAATAGAAAATACGTTTGTGTTTCTCCTCTCTTGTATGCATTTTTAAAGAATTTATAAAAAAAACTGGTTTTTTGTATGTGTGTTTGTGTTATTGAACTCAAAACTCGCTCTCGCAGGCATATCGAATTTTTGGTTGATAAAATAAAATTTTTAGTTTGACGAGAAATTTCAAAGCGTGCGTATCGCTCGAGTGTCGGTTGTTTCGTGAATAGTTTTCTGAATGAAAAATTGCTTTTCTCTAATCTAACTTGAATGAAAAATTATTTAGCTTTCGCGTGAAAATCGTTTTGATAAGTCGCCAAAGTGTTACATTGTGTTGTCGAGTGTTGTGTTGTGTGAAATTAAGTGAATTCGAATAAAATTTTATGCAATCCGAGTGTTTTGGTTACAAGGAAGTGAATTGTGCAAAATAATTTGTGTGAAATTTTTTTTGTTGTGTGTGTAGCTATTTCAGTTCGTTTTGTAAAGTAAAAAATATTTTGTATATGTTTGGCAAAAAGCTTTTATGCACCTAAAAGTATGGAGGAGGAATTACGATGTCCAATTTGTAAGCAATTATTTGCGAATCCCGTACTTTTGCCATGCTATCATGCTGTGTGCCTAGCATGTGCCCTCGAAATTCAAATCCCATCGACAACTAGTTCCGCAACCGGTAGCATTGTACCGACTGGTGTCAATTCAATTGTGACATCGGTTCAAATACATACACAAAATTTGAATTTAAATAGTTCATCGGCCGCCTCAACAACGTCCACATCGTCGGGTTCGTCGACATCCACGCTCATACATCATATCCATCATCAGCATCATCAATCGACATCGTCGTCGGTGAGCACGGGCAGTTCGAGTGCACCGGAATCGGTTAGCTCCGACCAAGATCAAGCGGATAAAGTTAGTATTTTGAGCGAGGCTGATTCGGGTGTCGTCTGTTGCACATCGAGACCCGGTTCGTACGCGGGCACACCAAATTTACAAGGATTACTATTTCCACCGTCTGGTGGCTGTGTCGTTTTTTCGCTACCGTGCCCATCTTGTCGTAAAATTGTATTCTTTGACGAATCGGGTGCCCGCAATTTACCCCCATATCGTGCTATGGAATCGATTATCGATCGATTCTGCGAACGTGAAGCGTTACGATGTCAAATGTGCGAAACGGAACCGCCAAAAGTTGCTACCGTTATATGCGAACAATGCGATATACGCTATTGCGATGGATGCCGTGAATTGTGTCACCCGGCTCGTGGACCACTTGCCAAACATAATTTAACGAAACCGCGCGGGCCAACACAATTACGCGAATCGCAGTGCGCCGAACACAATGAACTAATGACGATGTATTGTTTGGCATGCAAAACGCCAATATGCCAGACGTGTTTCAACGAGAATCGTCACCATTCGCATGATGTCCAGCCGATCACTTTGATGTGTAAATCGCAAAAGGTAAGCGTTTTTTTATTTGTGTTGCGTGGTTCGCGAATCATGGCTAATAAATTATGATTATTCATGATTCCGGTTTGTGGGTGGAGCTCGATTTTCGGAAATATTGTTTTAACCATTTTTTGTTGGGAAATTTGGAAAATCGAAAAATTCCTAGAAAATAATGTTTTTCTGTTACACGAAAATTGTTTGAAGGAGAATTTATCTTCTGCTAATGTATCAGTTGCCATGTCAGTTTCGGGAAAAACAATATGGTTTTTCAACTGTTTGAACGTGGATTAGGTAATAAGGAAATTTATTTGTGTATGTGGCTTAACCTCTTTTGCTACATGGGTGTCTTACGGGGGTGGTTTTCAGTACCTTACTCAAGGAAACAAATAGGTTGAAAGGTGGCTCCATTGCGCAAACTTAATACCACCTTGTTATTGCTACGCAGTTCGAAGCCTCAAAGGTTCAGTACGGCCAAAAATGGGGCTGGTCCCATGTCTAGTTTGATCCAACATCAAAGATGGCCTCCTTTAAGTGATTGTGACGTTGTGTATATACACAGCGTATATATTGGGTTTACATTGGCACACACGAAGATTGATCGTTGAACAATTTTGCAACGACATTCATAATTTGTATATTCGAAACCAGAAATGTCGTATACAATTATGAAATATGATCAAACTGGATCGGGTTTTCGTTTTCCAATAAATTGAATCGATCGATCGATATTGTGTAACATTTAAACGACTTTTTGTCGATTTTATTAATTTGTTATTGATATCAAACAATTTTGACGCATAAATTGAATTTTACTAATGAAATTGATCTACCCTTCACCTTTGCTCAATTCAATTTTTTATGCTACATAATTTTGACCCGAAATTCGTATTTTGAAAGTGAGTGTGGATTTGTTATTATATATATGAATGACCCACCCCAACTTTATATAATTTATCAGCTGTTTCGTGTTTTCGATATAATTACAGTTCATTCAATCACAAATCACTTTGGGGCACATTATCTTGATGGCATAGATTTGGATTTGTTTAGTTTATTGATTGCTAGCCATATATACTCGTAACATATGTATGTCGAAAAATTACAGTAATACCTCGCCAAGCTTGGTAATAAAAGCGAGACGTTAGGAATTTGTACTTTCTCTAGACAGATGTAGCGCTTGCCGTCCTTGCTATGTCTAACTCCATCGGCTTGATTACGTGCCAGCTCTTCATGCTGTAGAGCCGTCTTGTTGTATTCCATTCGGTCCGGATCAGCACGTACAACTTCGCCAATCAGGGTTCTCCTTGTCCTTTAATTTAGTGCACGATATCAAACTCGTTATATGTCATCTAGAGGATGATGAGAGGACGATTGCCAGCGGTAACTTGGACTAGTCCATGGTAGGCTAATCCTCTCCCACACTATTATCGTGAGAGATCGGAGATACTTCAACCTCCTCACTCTTTCAAACGTGTTAAACGCGTGGGTACCACCACTGAAATCCGTTGCGTCTTAGTCTCGAAAACCAGAGATCTGATATTTGGGTTTTGGACTAGTTAATTCTACGACCCATGGAAGCTAAATATTGTTCTTACCATTCTTCAGTCATATAGCTTCATTCCAATCGAATAAGGTTCAAAAGACAGTTACACCTCCGAATATCAAGGGCTCTAAATTAAACCAATCGTCTCCTGGTGATCTTTGCAATCTGTACGATTCAATTGTAGTTTGTGATACACGTGAAACATGTAATTCTATGCATCTGGTACCATATCAATGGAAGCACAGAGGTTTCCATCCTAGTTCTGAATGGCAGTCGACCGAAATCTAGAGGTATGTTGTGATCCTGTGGCTACTTTAAAGAAACTACGTGACTTCCTCTTATTGCTCAGTTATTATTTTCTAAAGGCTTTAACCTTCCACCATCAACGCTTGTACTGTCTACAAATTGGTTTGAAACGAAGTTTACGCTTCATTATAGACCGAGGTTTTCAATATTGCCCGCAATATTGTGTTCACTTCATCATAGAGTTTCCAATATCGAGTATCGAGTACCCGAGTTGTCAAGTACTCGACGCGTGCTGAAATTAAGCGACGGTTCTTAAATGTTACGGTTCATTCTACCGCTGCATCGTTCGTCTTGGGGCTTGATTACATAACGGATAGCTGTACTTCAGAAAAAACTGAGGAACTGGTTAGACAACAATGAAATGAGAAAATCAATTAAGTTTTTTCGGTGGAATACACTAGCTACATCTATCAATCGTTTCCTGAAATTACACACATACGTTAACTTTGCTTTAGATAAACTCTGTGTTGAAGAAGTTCCCGAAGGCAATAATGAAACTCTAACGGAAATTGGTGACGTCCTTGAGCCTCTTATGCTGGCAGTTGAAGAACTTTGTAGACACAAACCTATTGTCTGGGGAGGGTACACATCTATATTTTGCAACAACTGAAAAAATTGAACACTCCCTTGTCTCTGGAATTATTTGATGCGAAAACTATAGAAATTAATCAATGCCGAAATGTAGAAATTGTTGTATCACTTATATTTTCTTCGTCTGGACGCTACCCCAAATCCAACGAATTACAGTCTGAAAAAATAGCATTAAGCTTTACTTATAATACGTCCAACATAAACAGCATGCGAGCGTGTATTTTCAGTATCAGGCAACATAATGACGAAATTACGAAGTCGGCATAACACTAGCACTCTCAATGGCCTAGTATTTTTAAAATATTATTTCGCATACAATACTAAATGATAAGTGATTAAATGAACCTATATATGAAGGTTATGTTTTGTCGAGTATTTCCGAGTACCTGGGTATCAATGATATCAGTACTCGTTACTAGGGTACTGGTTCAGTCGAGTATTTTGGAAACTCTACTTCATCAAAATGATAATTTTGACGAAAACATTCGTCGCAGCTTTGCAATTACCAGATAATCGTCACCAACTACGAATTTTGTTGAAGACTGACACAATCTCACAACATAAACAATCCGAGCAATTCTTTTCAATCCAGTATTCTTTCTTCATTTTAGGCCGCTGTTTAATGGGATATGATCCTATATTACCACATGAGTCGGCCTGATTTCAGCCAGCTCCAATATTAAAGTTACTAATACGATATCGTGCTCAGGTTAAGAGCCGATCAGATTATCCAAATTATAACTAAAATGAGTATCATGGGATTAACTTACATCAGTGGGTGCCTTCCACATATAACTGACAGGTTGACTTTATGTATTAGCGTGGCTTCTTGGAAGGCCAACATAGAGTTTTTTCAGCTGTGGCCGAATGAGGAATGTATCTAGAAGATTTTCGAGGTCATCTTTACTGTTTAGTATAGTTTTTTGAACAGCCACGACTTCTCTACCCCTTTCAATTAAATAATGAGGCTGACGAACGCGCTAGGTTTTTTAAAAGACTACACAATCCAGGTGCCGACCCTTAATCTTGTACTGGATACTTAAGTGGCAGTTCGTTTTGTTGGCATTTTGAACAATATAGGTTTTTATGGATGTGGGTCATTAGTCCAGCGGTTCAACTAGTATTTCGTGGGAAATATTTACGAAACATGAATGCCACCATTCACAGGGTAAATGGTGACATAATATTTGTATTAAAATAGGAGCTAGTCTCTACAGTTGAAATGGCCAAATTTATAGCCCATGTGCAATTTCAATTCGCAAAAAAGGATGTGAATGCCTTAAAAAATTCAAATTTTGTTACCCTTCTCATGCTGCCAACTCGTGCTTGTCCTTTCGATTTCTTACTAGGGTTACGATCGGACTCAATGCATGATTACTATAGCTTGGGCAGTATTTAAGCTTATCATTCGGTCTATTTCTCTTCGTAAAGCTCGTGCTGTACAGCTGTGTGAGTCTAGATAGTACCTTTGCTTCATTGGCTTGAAACCCTTTTTCGATCTCATGGTTATGAAGATTAGTTTTATTTATGATTAAGCTTGGCCACAGGTAGCTACATTATAGGTGAACGTTGAATTACCTGTGAGAGCCTCACAATGAGCTGGATCCCTCATCACTAAATATTTAGGCTGAAACCGTATAAAACCCAAAACGTCCGCCCAGGTTGTTGAAACATTGTATAAGTGAAAGGTTTGCCTGATAACGATTCTTTTGAAAAATTTGCATTAGCTTGTTGGTTGGAACTAAATATTCTGAAGAAGATAGCCTGCATACCTTTGAGCGATAAATACTGGAAGCTTAAATTTAACCAGTTTAGTCGATAACTAAAGTACTCAGGAAATATTGATGAACATCGCCTGTATAAAAACTTTTGGCAGATGTCGTATTATTATATTATCATCTGTTGACTTATTGGCCGCAAAACCGACGCAAAATTAGTTTATAAAAAGGCAGATTATATAAGGCAGAACGTTAAATCGAGTTATATCCAAGTGCACAGCCAAACAAATTTGTGGACAGGAAATGCTTAGAGCTGCCGAATTGCACCAGATCTTATCGGTTAAATGCCATTCAAGGCCAGGATATAAACCTTATGACTTACTTAATGTACTAAATATATCAAATAATATCTGGCTTTAGAGACCAATATCTATCTAAAAATGTCATTATTTGTGGTAGTAGCTTAGAAGAAAAGCGGCGATCACGCTTTATATTCTCCACGTACACTGAAATCAAAATATCTTGCACAAAATTATTTCTCATGCCTTTTTATACTCACAGGACGATGTTCTGCATAATCAATTTGAAGCGCAAAAATGGTGAACTGCCTTTCTGTCAGTGACTATGGATCGACGACATCTTCTGGTTGTTTACAAAAGTAGTTTGTGATCGAAACCAATGAAGTCACGCTGTCATATATATAACTAGTTCTTAGTGATCGAGAAAGCCATCCAAACACTCACATTTTTAATTCATCACTGAGGTATCACGACATTCGAGGCGTACCTGTATTTATTTGACATACAAATTTATTGGAATTTCGCGGCGTTTAATTGGAAAGGTGATCAAACTAATTGCATATATATTGTAGAGAGCAAAAAAATCTGTTATATCTTATCTATATATGGAGCGTTATGATTATCGAGTCGAGCGATTTGATCGACATTAATGTTTAGTTTTTTTGCGTCTCTATATAGGAGTCACGCAAATTTCACTTTCGCTAATTTATTTAATTAAATTGCATTACTCAATCGAATTTACAAAATACGAAAATCAATATCACGTTTAACAATCATCTTCATTGTCTTCTTGAACGAAAAACAAAAAAATTGTGTTTGTCGTCGATTTATCTTAACTATAGACTTACTTATATACAATAAGTCGTGACATTTTCTTCAGCAGCATATTGTATATCCAGCACAGGGATATTATATTACATACAGTCGGAGTAAATGACTTTCGTATATATTTATACAAAAATCTATTATCAGTGTTTTGTAATCAATTTATAATGTTTAATTCCACCTTTTTGTGTGTGTGTCGCGCCCGTTGTTGTTGTTGTTGTGTACGCGAATTAATGTATATATGGTTCGAACAGCTTTGAAATTCCGTATATCCATTTACATACTATATACACTCCCGAGCAGCTAAGTCGACTCAAATTTTCAGCCACTCATTAAAAGGTTTGCAGGCGGTGCCTATTGACTTTGTTAAAGGTTGCACAACGACTTGGAGCACCTCGTTTTTACCTGTAAGAATGTCGTCTATGTAGACGAATACAAAATTTAGGCCCTTGACCACTTCATTCATGAAGCGTTGAAATGTTTGCGCAGCATTCCGAAGGCCAAAGGGCATTCTCGTAAATTCGAATAACCCAAATGGTGTGGTAATTGCCGTTTACGGCATGTCTTCGGGTGCATCGAAAAATTCTGAATGTGTGGAATTGGATATCGATCCGGTTCAGTGATGGCATTTAGGCCTCGATAATCTCCACATGGTCTTCAATCTTTCCCATTTTTCTTTTTGACCATGTGAAGAGGTGATGCTACCGCAGAAGATGACGGTAATGCCCAGTTGAACCATATGCTCAAACTCGGCAAGCGCTGGTATATGACTGACAGGGTCATACGACGTTGTCTCGATAAAGGCAAATGGCCTTTTGTATAAATGTCTTGGACCACACTGTCTTTTGCTGGACGATTATAATTTAAGAGTTCACCATAACCATTTCCGACAGTTGGGAGTGTTGGTGTAGATGTATTGACCTTAGCGATCATTGCACTGACAGCTAGACTTGTCGTTGGATCTAGTAATTTTCTTAGACGCAGGTTGATAAGAAGACCATATTTCGCCAAGAAGTCAGCACCAATAATTGGTCTGTCTCCTGACGCGGCGAAATGTACCAAGCTTGAATTTTTATTTGATGCATTTCCTTGAAAATATTTTACGGGTGAAACAGAAATATCGGCTCCACTATCTATTAGAAAGAGACTATTGTTCGTTGCATCTCTGATAAAACGGCAGCGGTTATGGTGTATACGATTGCTTGCTTGTATCACTGCCAATTGGATTTATTGGTTTTTTGAGTCACAACTGTTTTTTTGTAGATACAAATTCATTATTATTTTTGCAAGATCGGTAACACTTCCAAACATTATTGCCGATAAAACGACGTCTGCTTCCGCTCCTTGGTCTTCCATAAGAATAGCAAAATCGACTCCGTGGTCTTGGTGAGCGGTTGCGTCCTATTGTCATTCTTTCAAATTTTGACTCCACGCTAACGAGTCTAGCTTCGAGTCTAGCGAACACAGACTGTTCATTCGATTTAATAGGGCGCTGGGAACGAGTCGAGTGGTTTTGTACTGACGATACGCTGGGTCCAGTGGCCTTGTAGATCCTGTTATTCTAATATCTAAGCAATTGGATTCTCGCCAATTGCTGTTAATGCGATAAATATGCTTTTAGGAAGTCTACGAAGCCAGAAGGTCCGAACAAGGTTTTTGTCGTATGATTCATCCACCAGGTTCATCATTGACCAATATGTCTCTGTGGGTTTTCCATCGACCAAATTTAGAGGCGCCGTCCCGCCGATGGAGCATGCCGATTTGTTAGTGTCCGCTTGATCGTCTCGTATTTTCCTTTGGCGCAATTTTAAATTGCGCTTCAGCTTGCGCGAACCAATCAACTGGATTATCAATCAGTCCAGAATTCATGATGATTAAACCATGAGGACTCTACTGCAGGGTGCATTTTACATCCTTCACGGTACCCGAGTTGTTTTGTTCATTGTAAAACTTTTTTATTTGATACGACACCACGTGTCGGGGTCACCAGTGTTGAATATGACAGCTGATGGGAGTTACCTTTTAGCTCTGAAATGGCATTGATTGACAGCTGAAGATGAAGACGTTTGTATTGTGAAATGTATGGCATCTTACTTATATGTGGTTTGTAATATTCGTTCGCTAGGCCGGTTTCGATCTGATGACGTCATTAATTCGTTGTGTGATAGAAAAAAACAATTCCATCTTATCAGACATATGCGGTCGGAATTGATGCATGTTGCAATTTTGTTTCTTTATATGTTGTAAGGCTTTGTGGCAAAAGTTCTAGCGAATTACAGATTTTTGAATCGAAACTGTTTTTCTAATGTGGCGTGACTGTTCATTGTATTTCAACGCCACAACATTTTGAATACATCTAAGCTTTAACGGCACATCAACGCCACTAAAATGGCGATATCTCAGTCAAGACTATAAATTAATCGTTCCTTTCTTGGTTATTCATGAGATAGCAAACTGGCATGAGTAGTATCCATGATTTTGAGATAACGTTGGATTTTTATGCTCGGGAGTGTATTGTAGTATATAGTTTGGATTCATGTTTGAACTGAGGTGTGGCCACTTTATCGTTTCATTCATTTTCAATCTCATTCATGAACTGATGAGAGGCTCGAGTTGTGACGTCATACATACTGCATAGGACACTACATAATACCAAAAAATTGTCCTTGATATATCGTTCAGTGGTCAGACCTCCTATTTGGCCTCCACCAGATACGTAAATAAGTTCTGTTTTTCTCTCTAAGTGGTTAAGCAGCCCCAACCATTCACGAGATTGTTTTTTCAAAACAGTACTGCAACCCATTATTCGATGTTTCAATTTTTAAACGTCTTTTTACTATCTATTGACTTACAGCTTTATACATCTCGAACACATCTTAGCTAAGTGAAGACTATAAATCGATCATTAAGTGTGAAGACTACCTCTCAAATGTACGTACACCAATACCGGTATGTGCACTCCGGGTGAAACCTACCAGATACTCATGAGACAGCTGACTGGCTCATGGTTAGCTGACGATCGGCTCCTCGATGGTTCTTATCATTCTTGTGTGAGTAGGATCCATGATTTTGAGACAACAATGTTGGTTTTTTATGCTCGGGAGTGTATATCGTAGTATATCGTTTGGTGTCTCGCAACATGTGTATCATATTACACATAAATAAGAATTACATTATGGAACTAATTTTTAATTTAAATTTTAAAATTTTTTTCGAAGGGATTTTAGTTTCTTCGCTCGTGTTGTTTTAAGAGTAACCCCTTTTATCGTATATACATCTACTTGTTACCCCATTCCACGCATATATTCTCGATCTCTATATGTATTTCTTCTCTCTATGGTTATGTTATTTATGTATTTTATGTGATGATGATTTTTTATTATGTTTGGAATGAAAATGTAATTTGAATAGGTATGTCTGTCTATTGTTGTTATTATCAACATTATACTCGTATATACGACACATATACGTATATGAGGGGATGCGACATTAACGTATACGCATATGGGGGAATGCATTATTGCATCTTTCACTTTTCAATAAAAATAACTTAGTTTAGCTTATGGCTTTGTGCAGATTTATCAGCTGCAGCCACCTGCATTCAAATTTACTAATCAGCTTGTGAATGAATTTAGTGAGGATTTATTTGTATTTTAGATTTGACAGTTCATTAAACACATGGTATTTTTTATAGAGCTGGGACGATACACACATAAGTGTATCACAATACAGTGAATTGCAGCTGGATTTTCGTTACCTGAAACTATTTTACTATACAATAGTTGAATGGAAAGGACTGATTTCTATTCAAATCATAGAATACAAATATTTTGTCGGTAGATCAGTGGTTGGAAACCTTAATCTGGATCAGTCGGTTGTCAACCACTAATCATAAGGTCGTTTTACTTTTGTGTACATTTATCCAATGCAAAAGGTATTTTGTGGATGGATACATCTATGTGAGTTGGAGTTCAAAGTTAATGAGAGAATCATGTTTCATTATATGATCGGAAAAAATATAGACGTGTATCGGATTCTGCTGGTTCCGAGCATGTGAACTCAAGCAAAATGAGTTCAATACTTGCCTCTTCTATCACTTAAGGTTTTTGGTCTTATCAAGTGCAGCTTGGCTTTGTCCTTAATTGACAAATACTTGCCAGGGAAGTCCTGTCCCTATCGGGATTCGAACATGGTACCTTCCACTTCAACTACCGTAGCTTTAAACACTGCGCCACCTGGGCGGTAATTTTTTTGGGTGTATGAATTATTTCTTTATCCATGAGGTGAGGATCTGACTCGCTATGCCTCTTCTTTTCAAAATGAAAAAATTGGGCCCGATGGAAAAGAATTCACGCATCGAACGAAGAATTCTTCACTGTATAACAAACTTTATCTATCAGTTCCCGCTTATCGCATGCTCAATGTTGTAAACGCATATTCAATACTCAAAATCGATTGGTCCATTGTGATTCTTTCCAAACCGGTGATGCAAACCCTTTTTTCTCCGAATGAAGACGTTATTTAATTCTCAAAGAAGAACCTTGATCCAAAATAATCCAATCTATGGAAAGACTGGATTATTTTGGTCATACTAGATGAAGGAGAAAATCATAATCTACGGTACCTTGTTTCCTGCGTTGTTGCCGTTTCATTCGAATGTATAACAATATCTCCATCAAAGATTGTATACTGGAATGATTAACTTTCTTGTGATCAAGTAGCTCGAAGTGCTACACATTCTGATCTAAAAATGAGACCATCTTGGATGCTTCAGTTGGTATGACAAACCTAGCTTATACAATGCCCAGATAAATTGAATGCTTTATTGCGTTCAATGTGGCAGGTTACCTTCCGATAGCACTAGATTCTCAGATCCTCGATTTCTAAAGAGTGCGGGAGTACATTGTATCTGATTTTGACAAGATCAACATTTCTCAGAGTCTTGTGTCTAGTCGAAAGAATCAGCTCAGTTTTCCTAAAGTTAACTGATCGACTCTGATCACGACAAATAGGTTTGTTAGTTATATTGACAATAAGTTGACCGCAAAAGACTGTACAAAAAAAAGACTGCATATCGGCTAGGTGGCGCAGTGATTAAAGGAGCTGGAGGTACCGGGTTCGAATGCCGACAGGGGCAGGATGCAAAAATGATTTTTCACCATACGATTACGATTGGTGGTGTGAATGAACACATCTAGATTCCGTGTTTGAGTGGGACTGAGATTCATGGGTCAACCCATCTTCCATGTCAGTATTAAAGGCTGGCATGGAGCTATGCAATGTGCAGATGGTTCTACGTAAATCGAACCTATAGCCGTACGTCTTCGATTTTGATGTAAAGGCGTAAGGTAAGGATATAAATAAGCGAACCGCGAAAGAGTTGGAAGTGGCTCGAGCCCCGAAACAATTGTAGAGATAAAAAAAAATATCTTCCGGTCATTTGTTGTAGTCGTTTCACTACCTAATTCAGCAGTAATTCTACCATGGTAAGTAACCACTTTAGAAATAGAGTCTATCAATGCCATGTTTCTCAGGTGCGGAAATCGTATCGCTCCAGAGTATTTGCTTCATATCCAAGCTTACGTTAATGATAGAACTTGAAAATATTTCAACTGATTCTAATGTTTTCCATTTTGAGGATGGCCCGATCTCCATCAAATTCTAGCCTTTATCAGTATTTTGGCTGACAGGTTCCACTCACTGAAACTCGACAGTATTGCTACCGAAAGCTTATGAAACTGCAGCATCATATCTAGCCCACAAGTGCCATGTAAAATCCGTTCTTGACCAAATTCTCAAATAACAATAATAATAGCGGTTACTGTTAACCAACGAAACAATCCCCTTTATCTAGTAAGGTTGTAATTAAGTTGTTCTACTTGCGGTTTCTACCGTGAAATGCTGTGCTGTACGTGACAGGCAATGGATTAACTTCAGATGGAAGGTTGCTAGACAGCTGATAAACGTACTGAAACCGCTAAAGCCCAGTTGGTCTTTTCGAATTGAGTGAGGCATCCCTTTGTTTTATAATGTTGTTTCGCAAGGAGCATTATAGTTTCCATCTGATGACGTCATCGAATAACTGTATGTCCTCGATAACGAATTCCATCTTAAAAATCTTTGCTCGATTGTGAAGCATTGACGGAGACTTTATTTTTTACGTGGTCCCACAGAAAAAACTCTAAATAAGTCATAAAATCTCGTTGGCTAATTGTGATCACCTCTTCGGGAAATAACACGGTCAGGAAACTTTTCTTGCAACATTGCGATTGTTTCGTTGCTTGTGTGGCACGTAGCGCCGTTTTGCTGAAAATAAACGTCGGCGTCCGAAGTGTAAATGGGCCCGATCACTGAAGATGAATTTTTCGATGAAAATTTGGATCATTTAGATACATTTGAAGGAATCAATCAGCGAAAATACGACGTTTATGGTGATCGATTGTCTTGAGTTCCTGTGTTAACTGGACTTTAAAAACCTTAAGACCTAAGTCTTTATCCAAATACAGTGTTATGTCGTATGCGCAATGTCTAATTCCAAAGATCGACGAGGAATCGACAAACCTGGGTTTTCTTCAACACTTTTGCGTGTCACTATTGCGGGCCAAGAATGTGCTTCGCGACTACCAAAAAGTCACTATTTTGTCACCAGGCAAAATTTTCACCATGCGCTGTTGTAGCGTGTATCGTACCATTTTTAGTAATGGCGTAGTTTTTACCTGTCTAATGTCGAAAGATGACCGCTTCAGGCTATTCAACCTCTTATTGGATTGTATACAGTTAGACTGTATTGTCTTTGGAATATGCGTTCGCTTTGGAGTATGAGTCCGTCATGTTCGAAATTCGCGAAGAGCATATACATCATCAGTTCTGGCCATTATTGATGATATTCTGCCAGATTTGGCCTATCCAGTTCTTTGTATGATGTTCTTTGTTCTGTATACATCCCAACTCCAGACAAATCAAACTTATATATCCATCAAGCAACCACACCTTTATCAAGTAGCACAACAATCATCCAATTTGATTTATAGTAGATTTAAACCATTTATAACCATATAATCTACAAAGTTCAGTATATGTAGTATATACATCCATTTGTATTGTGTCAAGTCACAATGTCTAACCAAGTAGACATACAAACCATTATATATCCGTACATAAGAAAATATGACATCTTCTTTTATGTATCACATACATATATAAGTATGTAGCTGTTTCAATAATGATTATAAATATCTTCCAATTTGCATAATACAAATCAGAGGATTAAAATTATATTTACATAAACCATCATAAATCATCTTAAGAACATAAACAAAAATACGAAACATGCACATTATTTTTATGTTGTCCTTATACGTGACATAACTTTATGATTCCACATACCACCTATATATATATATGTATACATAGACACGCATACGGTTGAAATTGAATAAGATACATTTTTAAGATGCTATTAATAATAGTTCGCCTGCGATCTGAATAACGCTTGCTTCAACCAAACGATTTCATCCCTCGTTTTAATAGGATTACATTTCGTCTTTTATGTATATAAGAGTACATACATAAAGGTAGTTTCGTTATATAAAGAATGATTTCAGGTTACCCGAAGATAAGAAAAATAAAATCTTTCGTCCAACTCTTCGTCTGTGTATGTTGTGTATAGTATACCCATGTAATACCCAAGCTCTTTGTATACTCGTGTGTTTGTTCAATCCAATCCACTTGTCGGCTAAATAGAACGTCCAATCGACACAATTGAAAAAAATATCCACTGTCGTTAACATTTTAATAACCAATTTATAAACAAAACACTTTTGTTTGATTTACATTAAAATTTCTGTGCCTGCGTCCTCCCCTCCTCGCCCCCTTCCACCCAATTTCTTATGTCTTTCTTTTATTTTTTTTAAATTAAGATAACAATCACCGAGCAGCGCATTACTCGATGAGTTTTTTTACCTTTTTTTTCTTTACTCTGAATATATAATTTATAATAATGATGGATGGTCAATTTAAGTACCCATCAACATGTTGGCAGCCAGTGTGCTCAAAAATTATTTTCTTATCCATCCGGAATTGTATTATATACCTTTTGTGTGTACGCCAAGGACACGGTTTCTCGGTTGGGGGTATATAAGATGTGTATTGTTTTTTTTAGACCAGCAGCCTTTTGTTTTCTCGTACAATACAGGTAAAATATAGGTGGGACGATCTCGAAAATGTGTATATGTCATGAATATCACATATAATGAACAAAATATTCTTTTGATTAAAGGAACGAAATTACAATTTCAAAAGAATTAATCAAACAGCCTCCTCATAATTCTACTTACTTATATGTTGTTGTAATCTTTGTTTAAAAGGATTTTTATATATAAATCTTATATAACGAATGGAAACGTGATTTGGTTGTGATACAAATTTAAAAAATTGTATATGTTAATTTATGCAGTTTTGTGTCGTCGGTGGATTAAGCCGGTTCGGATATTAATTTTGTCACTCACCTGTTTTTCCATCTTAAATATGTACGATGTGACTTGATTTTATATATCCAAATTATTAACGTACTACTTAGGAAACCTGTATGTTTTATTACCTGTCTGTAAATCATTTACATAATTAACATTGTTTGTTGAAATTCGATCTTTTAATCATGTGTGGCTGGCTTAAGTATATATATGTGTTGTTTAAGGTGTGTTATGCTTGACCGTATAGATCGTTTTCTGCATATAATTTGATATGAGGTCGATCGGGTACCTGCCAGTTGTTTAGAATACGATGATTAGCGGACCCGTACTAATGCTTATGCACATCAAGGCATCTGTGGGAGGTAATTGATATCAGTCTGTGTCGATGACCCTTAGTGGCCTAATTTTAATTGGGAAGGTAACAAATAAAACTCCTTCCTACGAAATCTGAACAAAGCAAAATAATCGACCAGGGTGAAACTTTCAGGGTGAAGCTCCAACCTGATTGGGTTTCCTATTTAGTTTCCCACAAATTATACAAATACCACAAACTCTTATTTTGTTGCAGCATAGTAACCTTATTAAAAAATACGATGAGTGAGTTATTGATTTTGGTCTACTTTCTGAATTATTATACGATGTAATTAGTTTCGAAAAAACTCCAGGGAAACATCATTTCTCTACTAGTTTTCTTAACTGAGATTTTGCCCACAGTATAAACACAGCAGATGGCACTTAAATCAGTTGTCCATGATGAGGTTTTTCCAGCTTAAATTCACCATTGGTACATCTGACTGCATTTAATCGTTTACTGTTCCTAATTATTCGGCCAGGTATTTTCTATTTCAAAACCCAGTTGTTTTAAAAGAGCTTTTAATGCTTTTCAACCCAGTAGTTTGTTATCTGCTATACTTGATATTATGTATGCCAACACTCAGTTACTTACAGCATGCTAACAGAGGTGAACTTGTAAAACTGCTGTTCATGAAGTAGTCACTTAATTTAAAAAGCTTCTGCTAAAGCGATAATACTGAAGCTTTTGACACCATTTCCCATGTATTGATGACACTTTAGTCAAGAGGAATGAACTTAACCTAGATGACTTCAGTTTCGAATTTAAAGTTGCCAACGACAGTCTCCAGATGTGCTTTCACATTTCCTGTTGCATGCATAAGGATAAACAACTTGTCAATTTTCAAAAATTGACTTTGCCTGGTAGAGCCACACAGATACCCAGGTTTAATCAGCTTCTGAAAAGCATTTGAAAACTGTGTTCAAAATTATTCAGAATGCTTAATTTATAGTTATCAGTTGGTGTCATGACAAAAATCTGCTAGTTATTCCTTCCAAGACTGATTTTACTGGGTGCAATTTAAGAGTTCTGGCTATTCCTTCCCTCTTTTGTGAGAAAAGTAAGAAGATTGACCATGTCCCTGTCTTGGTAGAATTTAAACGTGTGGATGGCATTATTGTCTATTGTCTACTTATTGGATAACGATATAATTAGTCTTGAAGAAATTCATCCGGAACTTCATTTCTCTACTTGTTTTTCTAACTGAGAATTTGCCCATAGTATAAACACAGCAGACGGCATTTAAATCAGTTGGACCCGATAAGATTTTTCCAGCTAAAATTCACCATTGGTTTATGAACCTCTAACTGCATTTAATCATGTATTGCTCTCTGTACTATTCCTAATTATTAGGTCAGCATTGGTTTCTACTCCAAAGAGATCTGAAAAGTTTTAAAAAGCCCCATAGTATTATTATGATATTATTTATGCCACCACTCTGTTAGAGGAGGTCTTGTGAAACTGCTGTACATGAAGTTGTTAACCACTTAGTTATAAAGCGACATTTCTTATAAAACGACAGCGTTTGAAACCTGTTTTTAATACAGTTATTATCGTTTCATGACGACACAATAGTCAAGTGAATCGATTCTATGCTTAAGGTAGATGACTTTAGTTTCGAAGTTAAAGTCGCCAAGGGTAGTCTCCAAAAGTACTCTCACATCTGTTGTGGCTAGATACTCTGGTTTTTATCAGTTTCTGAAAAACAATTGAACATTATGTTCGAAAATGTTCAGAATACTTTTAAGTATTCTGGCAATTCCATCCCTGTTGGTAAGAAAATTCTCAGATTGACCACGTCACTGTCCTGATAAAATTTAAACTTACCAAATAAACCCTCCATTTTTTGGCAATAGAATACTGACTCTTTGGAAAAAGCTTTCTCATGGTTTAAAATATCGGTTAAGAACCAGCGGTTCCTCTCACGTTTAAAACCACAAAAAGATTAAGGATCTTGTCTTTAACGCCTTAAAACAAAAGTTTTGATAAGACCCTTCTTCATGGTATTGAATCAGGTACATCGAAAGGACCAAGTTTGTCGGATATAATGTGTTACTTTTCTAGAGGCGAATGACGATTGCAGACACTATATTTGCGGTGGATGTGATTAACTTGGATCTGTCTCTAGTTTGTTAGTTTATTTCGCGAATGCGAATTGTGATAGATTTCTGTTTTTCACAATGGATCTACTAGTGACTATGACTTCATTTTAACACACAAAACTACTAATAATTTTATAATGATATACCTCAAAATAACCAGAAATTATTGCTGGTCTCTTACCCACGTTGACCTTTTTGGCTCTTTCAACAGTTTTGTATTGGCATTTTGCCAACATATAAGTAAGACAATCATGTCTCAGCAATTTTGTTAGTGTCACCAGTAACTTCAGAAACCCTTAATTACAATCAATTGTATCACTTAAAGCATTATTTGGTCGATTCATTCATATCGAAAATGTCTCCGCACGTGCCACACTACCTCTTCAAATAAATTAACATTTAAAATAATCAAACCCATCCATCATCCAACCTATCACCCATGATAATAGTATATAGTTCCAAGCCCATTTTTTTCAATAACATGAACCAGCACTTAATTTGAATTAGAATAAAATTAGAATATCTCGTTCGACGATGCGGATATACTGTGTGAGGTCCATTTACAAAAACAAATGAAATTATCTTAATCCTATCGATTTAATGTATACTTCCGTTACTATAAACTCATATGTGTACATAGATACATGTCACACCTCTTCATTACGACACAACAATTGGTAATGCGTAAAATAAGACCAGCATATCGCATACTTGTGCTTATAAATGTAAGACGATCGAAGAATATACAATTCTGTTTGTCATGATTCTTTGATAATTGAATTACAAAGTCGGCCCACTCGTCGACAACACAGATCTCATTGTTTTACGAGAAACTCTTTTTATCTTATATATAAATTATTAAATAATGCTGTATGCAGTCGTGAGATTGATTTTGAAGACAACAACAAAAATTATTATACCTTAAAGTATAGGTCGACCCCGACATGCTTCATTATATCGACCGAAATCGATAATTCGATATTCATGAGTTCGATTTTGTAAGTCTTGTGTGCATTCATTGTCCGTTGAGGTTTTTTTTTGTGAAAACGAAACAATTATTTATTTATATAAAATAGAAGATATTTAGGAGACTGTTAGCGGCATTGAATTCATTTCTCTCGCGTGTTTTTGTTAAATATCGATCGATTGTTTAATTTATGTGGATGTATACTGTTATACCAAGTTTTAGACAACATATACGTTCTTATGTACTCAGATGCTATATAATAAAGTTCATATGGCATTAACGTGACTGATTATATGCTCACTCAGTTTATTATAATCTACTCATAAATGATTTTAAGTACAATCTTTAAAAAATGACAGTGGTGTGGAAAAGTTGACAACAGTTGCACTATTCCTGGCACAATACACCGTAAACCATTTTTAATAATGGCCATCGTAATGAATTTAAGGCTCTAGATGTTTAATAAGATCGAATTTGTCTTAGTTGGAGTTCACTTAAATTTTGATTTTTTACTGCTGCAAAATAATCACCGGGGTTAAAGTATCAGGGTGAAAGTGCAACCTTGGGTTTTTGATTTATACAGTACCGTAACATCATTAATAAACGAGATCGATACATTTTAGCTTTTTGTCTTTTTTCTGGCCTACGATATAATTAGTTTCGAAGAAACTCCACCGGATCTTCATTTCTCTACTAGTTTTCCTAATTGAGAATTTGCCCACAGTATAAACACGACAGACGGCATTTAAATCAGTTGAACCCTATGAGGTGTTTCCAGCTAAAATTCACCATTGGTACATCTGACTGCATTTAACCACGTATTTCTCTCAGTATTTTTCATAATTATTTAGGCAAAGTAGTTTTTACTTCAAAATCAAAAGGCCTGAATAGTTTTAAAGCTTTTCAACCCAGTAGCTAGCCATCAACTATACACTGAGTTTATTAACACTAATTGGAGTTCACTTTAATTCTAATTTCTTACTCCTTCAAAAATGCAATGAAACTAGTTAATTTTCCTTAATGAACCTTTAATGAAGCCTTGACTCACGATACTCTTTTTATTTTAAAGGAATTTGTGAATCAGGGAACCAGGAAAAATTTACATTATCATCTTTGGTTGGAAAAAAATGTGTTGATTTAAAAAAAAAACACTCTTGCTCCCTTCCTCCAGTTACATCGCTGTTAATTTTTACGAAAAATGTAAAATACTGTTTTCTGAGTCAAAATTGTTTGGTCACCCAACTTCCCTCTTCATCTCTCATATTTATTCTTTGTGGATCGATCTGTCAGTTGTTCTTGACAGATCCTCAAAAAAGAGTTCTATACAATTGACTTCAACTTGGAGATAAAAATTGGCTCAACCTGCTCTTTGCTCCTATCAGTTCCCCCAATTTATTTTTCTCACCTGTTTTCTTTCATAAACATGACTCTCATAAGTCGGAAGACGGACCTTTAACATATATAGAAGGAAACCGCGAGTTTGTGTAAATATTAAATGAAATGGGTTTTGTGCGTTGATATAACATAGAAATATCGCATTCAACGCCGGAATTGCCAGATATTGTACAATAGTGGTCAACATTTGGCAAGAATGGCACAATAATCAATTTCGATCCCGAAATAACACTAGTTAAGTCAACTTAAAATAACTTCATTTGTTTTAATGAAATTTAACGATGTAACAATGGCTGTGCTGTATATGATAGCGAATCGATCCATTCGGGTCATATTAAACCCTAGCGCACTGTAGAACTAGAGTATACATGGAGGGTATACAACCCAAAATTATTAAAATTATAAACTCGAATGAAGCCTTATTTTATGCATGCGTTGTCTAGGCATGGTGAAATGCTAGATCCAACTGGCCCAAATCAACTATCGCTGAAAAAAAATCTTTCAATCACAAAGTGGTGTGCCAATTGACATAAAATGTTCAGATACAGTGATTCTATCGCCTTCGGCCTATTTTGCTAGAGCCGTCAAATTATATTGAGAAAACTAAACAAAATGGAAGGAGGGTCAAAATCAAGAAAGACACTAAACCGAATTTGAAATATTATATTTTGTATAAAAGAAGTATCTTTCTTATAACAATGTTAACAATATTTTTATTTTCTTCTACTTTCAGGTAAGCTGGCAACAATTGAAAATCTGTCAAGTTTTAAGATTCGTAGGTATCTAAATATGTCTTTTTGATTCGGAAACCATGGATTCGCGAGAACAAAGTCAATGGACTTAATCTAAGTTCCTGGTTAGTGATACCTGCTCGATACCTAGTATCATGTTATGATCTTACATCAGTCGTCGTTGAAGTAAAGAAAGTCTCTGCCTATTTTCCATATGATTCGGAGCTTCATAATCCTACTCAAGAATTTAGTAAAGCTAAGAGTACGCAAGCCATAATGATATCCCAATCATTGCCGAATGCGACACAAACTACAGTAGTACGATACTGTATATTTCAGCTGTAATTTTAAAAGAAACACTCAATGCAAAGGATATTAAATTCAGATATCGTCCTACTGTATCCTTTCTATCAGTCGTGCTGCTCTAAAAGCGATTGACTCCAATACTGTTTCATTGTAACTTGTTTTTGAGACGACAATTGCCTTAAATTGACTAGGCAGTCTGAATGAAGTTAGACTTTACCGGATATAATTCAGAATGAGACAATTAAGCCTTAATCCATTCTAATTAGCCTAAAATTCTCTGGAGTGAATGCAAATATCTAAAATAATACTCAAAAATCTAATAAGATAAATCCAATAAGAATAGGTGTATCTTATTAGATTTTGTTCTAGAAGTGTATACGAAAAATGACCATTTCTAGTTGTGCGCAGGCGTAAAGTATCAGTACAGAGTACCTTGTAGCCCATCTTGGTAAAGTAGATTGTTAGCGATGAACTTACGTAAAGGTAGAGTGTTCAGCACTCTCCTCACTAATTTTAAATATCTTTTGAGCGAGAAGCTCTCTTTAAAGTTCGGCGAGTTGTACTGGAAAACAGACCGTCAAGATTAATCTAGAATTCCCATGTTGCCTTTTCCATTATGATGTTTACATCTGCTATCAAATATTGAGGGCTATGAGTCTCTTAAGTATACATCAACCAGATTTGTTTTGGTTTTATAACAAGTAGTCTGTAATAATTCATTTATTCATACAAATGTTACTGGTTTATCGACTACTTTCAGTTTTTTCCCTCCTGCTTTCTTCAGAGCCTAAAATTTTGCAGGTGGCTAATTTCCACTCTGTAACAAACTGTTTATCATCTACGAGTTGAGTTTAACATTTTAATTTCTGGGTTAGAACTCAATGAGAACCTCCATACGGTATCTCCCAACTTCAAAGCGATCATCAGTTAATATATATATATATATATATATATATATATATATATATATATATATATATATATATATATATATATATATATATATATATATATATATCTGTTCGCCGTTGGTATGATCCGTTCAGGATTATGTTCACAATGCCAAAATCAACGCATTGAAAAGATCTGATTCAGTGAATCGAATTTATTTATATCTACTTCAACAACTGAATGTCAACCTATTTCCTTACGAGTAGCACGAAAGTCTGACACATCGTTCATTGATCCGCATAATTAATATAATTCGGTTAGCTAATTTTTTAGCATGCAGAGAGTTTTGCAGAGACCGAAATAAATGGTTCCTATATAGTCATCAAAGATGAGTGTGACCGCGCATTGTCTTTATGGAACACAACTCTCTTTGTGTTGGTTAATTTTGGTCGCTCTTTATGGATTGCTTTGTTCAAACAGTCGAGTTGTGCACAGTGTATGTTCGAATTAATGGTTTCACCACGTTGCAGCAGCTTATAATGGACAATTTTCTTCACCAACAACGATCGCCAACATTTGACCATACGCCTGTAATAATTACATTACCATAACGCTTCCAAAATCGTTCGATTTTGTTTCACCCAAATATCGAGCTTCTTCTGTAACCTGCTCTCTTCAAATGATTCCAAATTATCATGTGGTTGATTGTTTTATGCCTCCACTATTTCTTGAAAGCTTGTGTGTCGGTCTTGGTCTACCATTACCGCAGCAATGAGCATCTTTGACATCCAAATTTCCGGAACAGAAGCGAGCACACTCCTGGGTTCTTCGTTTCTTCACACTCACTGTGTTATCATGATGTTGATATGCTTGTTGTATGGTGTTATCTTTTTCGTTTGAGGAGATGGAGAAATAAAATCTCTCGCTCTCCGGAAATAAAGTCTATCAAACTATTGTATTGTTAAATTCGAACCATCAACTACTACTGCGTATACCACTCTTCTATCTTTAACCACTGACCATAGACTGCTACAAAATTTATTGCATTAATATTTAGGCACAAACATCTAAAATAATACTCAAAAGGTCGATGTGATTTTTCTAACAACATCTATTCCTATTGGAACCGTATATGTTTACAATGTTATTGATTTAACATGGCGGATTCGTAAATCGTATTGGAATCTCATTAAATTTAAATATGCGTTGAAGTTTATAATGTATCTGTCTCTTTCTGTTGTAGATTTTGATGTCCTTTTTTATTTATTTTTTAGGAAAACCCAATTAACATGCACTAACATATGTAGATTTGGGCAACATACGGCAATATTGTTTAAATGTGCCCATGCTCATATTATTGATCTCAAGCGATCTCAAAACGGAGATCGTGGATTTCATTGGGTTTTACTAATAAAATTAAAAAAAAGATACTTACATATAAGAAAAAAAGAGACAGATACATTATATACACCAATTCATATTTAAATTCAATGGGATTCCAATACGATTTTCGGCATCCGCCATGTTATCTTATTGACATTGTATAGATATACAATCCCAATAGGAATATTTTTGTTAGAAACTTTACAGTTCATCCAATAAGAAAATATACATATCTTATTAGATTTGATTTTAGCAGTGTATTACATTGTGGTATGGACAAATATTAACTCTGATAGTTTTAATTTTTGCGCTCGTCATCCAAGATTAGTTAACTTTAAGAAACACTACTTGTGATAATGACTACACACACACACAGATTATATTCCACCTCCCCAATATTACTGTATAGATAAAAACAATTCAAATTAAATCAAATTCCAATTCAAAAGGTTTCGTGTGATGCGGGCAAACAATCGCACCACACAAATAATTTAGCTAATCAATGCGAAATGACTTTTCACAACACACAGTATAATAAATTAACAATAAACTTTGTTCGTTATTGTACACCTCAAAATCAATTAACTAACTATTTGGGAAAATGTGAAATCATGATTTTCGATTTTTTTTGTTATTTATTGGTTTTTCCAGTTTTTTTTGTGCCATAGCGCAAAATAAGAAAAATTTCATATCGGAAAAACTTACAATATAAACAAACAAGGTTTTTCTTTTGTGGGGTGGAAATTATGTGTGTTTGTGTATTGTATAAGAGAGGAGAAGGCAAACGTAACTTAAAAAAAAAAAAAAAAAAATTGAAAATGATTTAATAATTTTTCATGAAAATTTATTACATTCAATGAATAATTTATTTTATTTTGACAAGGCATGAAGAAAAAATAAACAAACATAATTTATTCCTTTTAATTTTCTTTACTATGTACGAGTATTATACGAACTGTGTGCTACTATATAGCAAGTATATGCTACTATTATACTTCTTCGTTCGGTTGTTTATCTTTCTTATGTGTGTTGTATTTTGCGATTGGGTTCGATCTTAATATTAATTTTCTTACATTATTACTTTGCATATAATAAATATAATACTCGTATATATACATATATTGAGTGAAAGCCAAACCGAACGAAAAAGTTTTGTCGATTTGGATTGATTAAAAATATTGGTGGGTGGATTCCAGGATGGGTTCTACTTCGGTGTGTGTATATTAAATACTAAACTTTTATATTGCCTTACTTACTTATACTTGCTTGTTTGTCGCCAATATTCATGATTAGGATTTTATGTATATAATCAACCGCAGTCTAATTTTAATTATGTACCCCGGGACCGAGATAATATAAAATTCGACCAAAAATTGATACACACAAATGGATTAATTTCTTCCAACGTATATATACACGGGCATAACGAGGAAAATGGAAAATATAATTTATTTTCATTTAATGTTATGTTTATCCAAGAAAAGCAACAACAACAATAATAAAAATGAAAATACATGAGATATTAATAATAAATATAAATTCATAAAATTATATTATAAATCAACATTGTGTAATTTGAAACAAAAAAATAAATAAATAAACGAAATGTTTTTGTATCCATATATACCAACACACATATATACACCGACAAAAACACATACACACACATAAGAGAAATTGAAAGATAAATAAATTATCTAGATAGAAGTAATTTGTCTTATTAGGAACAATCATCATGATTTTCATCCTCTTAATCTTTTCTAATAATAAAATTATCTTCTTGTTTTTCGTTGAAATACTATGTTCATGTGAATGGGTGTGTGTGTGTGTGTGTGTGTGTTTGGATCTAATGGCGGGTCGAATTAAAATATTAACACGTAACATCGGGGACCTATGCATCGTGGTATAGTGTTAAAAGTTAACCTAAATCTACTGAGGTAACCACTAACTAATCGGAGTTTGATCGCTGGTGCATCCTCACACCTGAATATTGCAAGTATATTGGTCGATAAATGGACACTATAAGTTCCACCGAATTTATGTGGTTCAAGCCAGTGATTTGGAACTAAATGAAAGTTCTTCTCTTTCTTTTGGTTGAAATCCTATAGGATTTCAACCCCATTCCATTGAAATCCTATATAGGATATGATCAGGTGAATGTGTGAGCGTTTTTGTTTTTTATTTTGTGGTGAAGAGGGGAATCTTCGATGGATATTACATGTAGACCATTACCTCTAAGCAATCATAAACAAATAGGAACTAGGTTAAATAGTAACTCACCGTCTTGTTTAGTAGCCATTTCTTGATCAATGAGGTCAGGTGATAAGTATATTGGCCTGTGAGCGATTCCACCCATTATTTCTGCTTTGCTGTCGTGGTCTCGCGCCGTGTTATTATGCGAATCGCTTTTGTTCCTTGGCCACGTCTCAGATAAGTTAACGTTATCGTCAGTATATAAATATATATAAATATGTATAAAGTTTAGAAATATATATATATATATATATATATATATATATATATATATATATATACCCGAATTTTTTAAACACCCTGTATCTCAAAGGATATCAAAAATGGACCCCTCCTTCCCATACGATTTTTTTCTGAGAATGAACCAAGGAATCACGCCTTAACGGATTAGCATCCCAAACCGGATCACCCTGTATATATATATATATGGGATGCATTTTAGCAAGATCACAGGCAGCGTCATCCAGATTCCATCTGGATCCAGACGTCATCGTCTTTGAACAGATTCCAATTCTTCTGTACGTCTTCTGCTGGATCGCGTTGGCCCAAAATATTCGCTAGCTAGTCGAGCTTCTCGTATTTTTGGCACTAGCCGGGCATATACTGGGTTCATGCTACTTGCTCTTTCCACTTAGGTAATGAGATCTGTCTTATATGACAATCTACCATCAATCAGTAACTATAGCTACCTAATAGATAGTTAGTTTACTATGTATTGGGCACCAACGTCTACCGTTATGCTTTCTATAGTTTTTCAGAATCGTAATTAGAATTATCTCTGTCTTATACTCTTCTAACTCCAAATCAGCATAATTAAAATATTTTTGATGGTATCATATCGCTCTGATACAAATGTCCACGCTCTCCACCCTGTATTTTGCGAATACCAGAACGGCAATGACATCGACAAAGCCAATCAGAGCGTATGACCTAGAACAGACCTTTATGAAACTGCACCAGTCATCATACGTGGGTTCTTTCAGTAACCGGTTTCATACTTAAGTGCCCTTTGACTCAATTAGCACGCAGTTATTCGTAATAGATATTTCGGTGCCTCCAAAGTAAGTGAATTAAATATGTATATGTGTGTGTGCTTGGATATAACGGGTGATTTTTTAAGAGCTTGAGAACTTTTTTTAAAAAAAAAACGCATAAAATTTGCAAAATCTCATCGGTTCTTTATTTGAAACGTTAGATTGGTCCATGACATTTACTTTTTGAAGATAATTTTATTTAAATGTTGACCGCGGCTGCGTCTTAGGTGGTCCATTCGGAAAGTCCAATTTTGGGCAACTTTTTCGAGCATTTCGGCCGGAATAGCCCGAATTTCTTCGGAAATGTTGTCTTCCAAAACTGGAATAGTTGCTGGCTTATTTCTGTAGACTTTAGACTTGACGTAGCCCCACAAAAAATAGTCTAAAGGCGTCTAATCGCATGATCTTGGTGGCCAACTTACCGGGCCATTTCTTGAGATGAATTGTTCTCCGAAGTTTTCCCTCAAAATGGCCATAGAATCGCGAGCTGTGTGGCATGTAGCGCCATCTTGTTGAAACCACATGTCAACTAAGTTCAGTTCTTCCATTTTTGGCAACAAAAAGTTTGTTAGCATCGAACGATAGCGATGCTATAATAAATTGGACTTTCCGAATGGACCACCTAAGACACAGCCACGGTCAACATTTAAATGAAATTATCTTCAAAAAGTAAATGTCATGGACCAATCTAACGTTTCAAATAAAGAACCGATGAGATTTTGCAAATTTTATGCGTTTTTTTTTAAAAAAAAGTTCTCAAGCTCTTAAAAAATCACCCTATATATAGTAATTAAAACAATAACAAGCTATTGACTTAGCCGCAATGCAATCGGAGTTTAATGGCTGGAGCATTCCCACAGCAAAATACAGCCACTATGACATTGGTCCAAGCGCACTACTCTGTGAAACACCTGAATTATGCGGTTCAAGCCAAAAGTTCGGAACTAAAAGAAAATAATTTTTCTTGTTTTTGGTTGAAATACTATGTTCAAGTGTATGTGTGTATGATTGTTTTTTGTTTTGTGGTGTAGGGTGTAATTTTGATAGATATTACATGTAGACCTAACATGCCAGATAGTTTGATTTTTACTAAGTATAATTTTGCAAGACATTTCATTTGCCTTCTATTTCCAGCACAAAATCAATCAACATTGTCTGGTGTTATGTGATAACCAATGGACCTATATTTCTTCTCACATCGTTAAAACTTGACCGCTCAAAGAACACATGTTCCGCAGTTGTTCCCGTGTACAAATAGCAGTAGGGCGACTATTCGTGCTTGCATTTCAATACGTATGCTCTAAAGGTGCCATGGCCAAGCGACAAAAATATCGGCCCGGGATCACGTCATACAATCTTTTCTGACCAGGAAAGTCGTGGTTCGTGCTGTTCTAAAAATCTCTTCTTTTGTTCCTTGACCACGTCTCAGATAAGTTGACTTTCCTTAGTCAGTTCATATATAGAATGCATTCCAGCAAGAACAAGTTTCACTTTTCCTATACATCTTCTGTTGCAGTGCATTAGCACAAATTGGTGCGCCATACATTAGTGTGGATGTAACTACCCTAGCTAGTCGAGCTCCTCTCAATGCTGCGTTTATTATGCTTGCTCTTTCGCTAGAAGTAATCAGATCTGTCTCATATGACAGAGTTAAATCAATTAGTATCCAATTGCCGGTTGGTTTACTGTGTTTTGGGTACCAACCTCTAATGTTATGCTCTCCATAGTTTTGAGCGTAGAATCTTTGTGGAATATATTTCGATATCTCTAGGGTCAGTGCATTAAATATGTATTTGAATCTAAAGTTGGGTTGAATTAAAGTGTTAACATGAGCATGTGACACCGAGAGCTGTGCATCCATGACGCGTATCTATGCATAATGGTACAGTCACTCTTACAGTATTGGTTTATGCTTAGCTAGTAATAGTTTGTCGAAAAGCTCTCAAGCAATTGCTACTTATGTACGATAGAAAAAGTCCTACCTAATGATCAATAATGCTTTGTTGGATTTAACTTTTCCGGCTAAGTTAAAGTGGACTATTATACACTACTAGTAGAGTTTTATGGATCAGATTCAAACAATGGCTTTATTTGTTTCAAACAACTGGTCGCAGAAAATATTTTACCTTGGAGGAGGGACCTTTAAATTATTTCATATAACCATGGGAGCTACTCGTATGTAACTGAATCCTGGCAGGAATTGAAATAAGGTGGTTTGATTAATTTTTTGTGTTTGCTGGGATATTTTTACCTGATACTAAAAATGAGATCATATTGATCATATCCAGACTAAATTCAACTATATTGTGGCCCTTCTTATCCTTAATCCTGAAAAATGAAACAATAAATATACAGTCGTTTGATGTGCTTTTGATTGCAGTATACCTTCTGCCCTAGCTCAATTGAGGACCACAATTTGTGTCTTCTCGCTACAATTCAGTTTATTAAATTCTTCTAGTTTGGTAGCTCAAAAAGACGGTTTCAATGTTACGTTCTTGTTTTGCTGTTTCACTGAGGTTGATGTTGGTCTGATCACATCACTACTTATTATAACTTTTGATCTTATATAAAAGTCTTCACAGAGCACTCGTGAGTAGAGATAATTAGTGAGTTAAATGACCAAACATTTCCCGCTACTTCCCAGATTGCACATAAGCTTGCCAGTTTTGTGTTGTGATGATTGTTTGGCAGTAACAGATTCCACAATTATGCTTGGCAGACTAAACAATTTGGTCGTTTAACATTTCCAACGATTAATTATAAAACACTTTACACATCACCCTTTTAGTATTTTATGCATGTATTGCTGATCTGAGTGTTTTACGAATATGAATTATACCTTACTAAATGAAGCACAAAAAGTTGTTAATTTAATTTGATAGATAATTTTTTTTGCTTATCGTGGTCTGTTTTTATAATTCGAGCACATTTAAAGTTTATAACTAAGATGCTGAGATTAAAATGCCAGAAAAGCTTAGATCATTGTTGAAAAAGCTTGATACACCTTCATAATGTATAGTCTTTGATGGTATATCTCTCTCAATTCAAAAGCTCTTGTTACTTTATCGTACGAGACCGTCTGGATCTCTTCTTAATTGAGTTATGCTATTCATAAATAAGCTTGTGGGTAAATTGTAGTCTAACCCTTTTCAGACAATATAAATTCGTGTGGTTTGCATTTTTTGCTTCGCAATTTAATAAGACCCAGGTTTTCAACATTAACTGAGTTCAAGTGGTATTTAATTTGTTTTTAAAGCTTTGTGATTAACTCCAGTTGACATGCAGATAATTTCCAGTGAGTAATAGACCATTTGGTCAGCATGCCACAGCTGAAAAAAATAGTTTTGTTTTATTGTGTAAAGTATTGATCTGATTGTGCACGAGTTTCCACTAAATGCTGTTGTCGATGCCGTTGATCGATTATCAGTAATGCTACTCTTCAATATTTTGTTTTCTGATAGGTTCAGGGCTAAATTCTTCGGTATTTCCGTTAGTTTATTAATCTCAAAGTTTATTATTTCTGTTGAGTAAGTTGTGCTTGAAATGCGACCAAGAAAAGTTCTGTAACAGTCGTAAGCATGAATAAGTACATTGCTAACAATTGATTTTATTGACCTTGGACTAAGAATAAAAGAAGAAGCAGATAATGCATTTCAAACATTAGTTTCCGTTAGTGCATTTTATTATATTTACTAACTGGTGACCCCTATATGTACATGTGACGAAGATGTACTAGTGATTTAGGTGAGTAATTTACTTGGTGACAATTTCTTAAAAGCTCATACAATTGAATGAAAGCGTGAATAAAAATCAATTTGACTGCGTACAAGTCGTAAGGTATGAGTGTATTGAGCCCCAAAGAACATAGAAACAATCCAACTAAATTCTAGTAATCTACCATAAACCCAAAATACCGGAATCAATAAATTAATACAAACAACTCCGTTCCTGTGTTGTCACAACATACACGCGGATCATAAATTTTTTGTTTATAGTTGACATTCCGATTATTGACTTTTATATAAACGTTATCACTCATCGTTTTTATGATTATGATGATGCAATTTTTATCACCTCCAAAACAACAATATATTATATTAATCAATAAATGTGGAACATTATCGCGTCGAATCTGATTGATGTGTCGAAATGCGTGCCCGATATCACATATCATCAATTAGTTTGTATAATCATTATGTGTATAGTTGGTAAGTTCTCATCGTTTCTTATATAGACCGTTGTCTTGTTTAAACTGACATTTTTTGAGACTGTGTGTGTGTGTGTGGTGATGCCTAAATCCCCACACATTGTACATAATTAATTAATATGACATGGTACATACATACACATGTACATTTATTAATTAGCAATCAAATATACTAAACATGTACGGGTATATATGTGTGTGTGTGTATAAGTAGTATGTAGAAAATTTAAATTTTAATTAAATCTTATTTGAATAAGATTAGATAAAATATGTATTCATAATTAACTTGGGCACACACACACACATAAATAGAAAAAAAAACTAATTTTTAGGTTTGATTGATTGATGAATTGGAAATTATAGGACCGACATTAGTCATTATAATTAGATTTAGAAATTCTCGAAGTACGATGATATATTTAGCATATGCCTACATATAGCATTTGGTAAGCAGCAAGATTGAAGATCAACGACTTTTGTGTTCTCACACAGAAATGGAGAAAGGTATGCGCACACCAACAACAAAATCAAAGTGAAATGTTTGTTTGCTTGTTACGTTTGTCTTCGTTCCGTTTATCGCCATTATTTCTATATGTTCATATATGGCAGACTTAATGACATAAATATTGACTGGCATTTTAAAAATAACGAATCTATACATGGGATGGCAAAGTTGTAAAAAAAATTTGTGATTTAATTAAAAGTTTAAGACTTTTTCTATATACATTTCCACGCATCGACGAGTATATGTATACACAGTATGAAGAAACGTTTAATTATTCGTAAGATGTTTTACGACAGGTGAAATATAAATACATTTCTAGAATCCTCGTGTGAATAAGAAATTTTATTTATTGATGGCATGTTATTGTGTCATATATACATAAATATGTATATATTATATATAACGACACAAAAACATGAATATGTTTTCCCGCCATAATTCATTTCGTATATTATAAAGCTCTCTGATGAAATAAGAATCCTGTTTGTTCGCGCACAACCATCTTTTACAAAATGAAATATGGAAGGAAATAAAATTTACGTTTCGCACAAAAACGTGTGCAGTAAGGTAACAAAACATCAACCATACATATATATATGTACGAATATACCGAGTACAAAACTTTTAAATGAAGAAGGGTTAAGTGTTTATATGATGATGATGAGGGTTTTACTACTCTCTTGTATATGCGTATACGTATAATGATATTCCCCCATTTATCACGTTGTTTTGTCTACAAAAATATATATCCTTTTTAAACAATTTCGAAAGAAAAACATTTCGAGAAAAAATATATTTATATTCGAGTAATAAAAATTCTTTAATTTGGTACAGGTGAATTGCTACTAACAAACATAAGGAGACGACGAACGACAAATTTTGAAGAGGCCGATTTCTATTATTTTATGTACAACATAAAAACATATACCATATACATAAGAAAATATATATTTTCTAAACAGGGAATTCCTTTCTTTTGTTGAATAATATATACGATTATTTCGATATATATACGTGTTTCGAAATAAATACGGTGATGTATATAAGATGAAATCATTGTTTTATTACATAAAAGGAATGAATTTATTTTTTGATACTAAAATAATGAATAGAAACGAAATATAATATTATCTTAAACAGTAACTGTAGGTAGTGTATACAGATGTGGTAAAAGAAATTTTTCTATAGAAGCTGTAAACGAGTAGGTTTTGTTATGTATTTATCGATCGAAACACTCTTTTTCTATATAATCTTTTAAGTCTTAATTGTTATATTTGCACAAAAATGTACTGTTCTTTATTTAAATTATAAATTTACTATAATAATTTCCATCACTGTACAAATTGGTGACCCCACAAATTAAATTATGAGTTTACTATAATAATTTCCATTACTGTAATAATTGGTGACCCCAAAACTATTTTATTGATATTCTTATTTGAAATAATTACTGTCACTCCCATAATAATATATTTCGAGGCTTTCTTTATACGTGCTTCAAGGATAGGATCAATGTGATGGGAATCACTTAACTTTTTCATATAGTCGGCAACCATTTATTTCTAATCCGTTTATATTACAGTTTTATGGTTTGAATTTTGTTAAAGTCAAATATTTAGGTTTAGTTTTAAATTTTTTCCATATAATCTTATTAATTGTTATTTTTGCACGAAAATAGACATTTCTTTATTTAAATTAGACATTAACTATAATAATTTCCATCACTGGAAAAATTGGTGACTCTAAAACTATTTTCTTGATTTCCCTATTTTAGATAATTACTGCAAGCCCAAAGCTAAGGTATTTCGAGTCCCTTTATATACGTGATCGAAGAATAGGATCAATGTGACAGAGGATCACTTAAGTTTTGCACACAATATGCAACCATTCATTTACAATCAAGATTGTTTTTAATATTGCAGTTTTATTGCTTGAATTTTGTTCAAGTCAAATATGAAAATTTCCATATAATCTTTTAAGTCTTAATTGTTATTTCTGCACAAACATTTCATTTATTTATTTAAATTATAAATTTACTATATTTATTTACATCACTGTAAACATTAGTGACCCCACAAATTAAATTATGAATTTTCTCTATATTAATTTTCATCTCTGTAAAAATTGGTGACCCCAAAATTAGTTTATTATTTTCAATGCCGGAATAAGATATTTCGAGTCTTTCCTTAATCATATTCCTAAAATAGGATCAATGTGATGGGGGATTAAAGAGCCCTTTCATACAAAATGCAACCATTCATTTATAATCAAGATCATTTTAAATATTATAGGTTTATCAATTGAGTTTGTTTAAGTCAAATATTAAAGTATGTTAAAATTTTGCACTCACTGTTTAAAGATTTTATTGATTTCTCTATTTATTTTGGGACTGACAATTACTGTCAGTCCCAAAATAAAATATTTCGAGACTGTTTTTATGCACCCATTCATTTATAATCCAGATCGTTTTGAATATTGCAGTTTTTTAACTTGAATTTGGCTAAAGTTAAAAATGTATAAAATATATTAAAAATTTGGTGACCCCTTTTGATATTATCCTAAGTTTTGACCTTATTTGAACTTAAGGGAAACGGATAACGATTATCACATGATTTAAACAGGAACAGTATTAACGTTAATTTGCCTTCGATTTTAGTTTTTTGCTAATAAATATGCAAATTAAATTATGAATTAACTATATTTATTTCCATCACTGTAAAAATTGGTGACCCCAAAAAAAAAAAAAAATATGAATTCGTGCTATTTATTTTCATCACTGTTAACATTGGTGACCCCAAATTTTTTTATTGATTTCTCTTTTTGAGGTAACTGTCAGTTTCAAAATAAGATATTTGAAGTCTTCTTATATACGTGTTCCAAGAATAGGATCACTTCATTCTTTTATAGACTATGCAACTATTCATTATAATCCAGATTGTTTTAAATATTACATTTTTTTCGCTTGAATTTTGCTTTAGTCAAATATTAAAGTTATAAAAAAATGTCCATCGCTAAAAATTGGTGACCCCAAAATATTTTTTTATGAATCTGTCTTTTTGACGAATAAAGATTGCAATCAATGTGATGGGGATCAATTAACCCTTTTAAACAATAAACAATCATTCAATTTTAATCTAGATCGTTTGAAATATGACCGTTTTATTGCTTGAATTTTATTAATCTTAAATACTTAAGTTAAAAATTTGAATATTATAAATGTGGTGACCTCTTTTGATATTATCTTAAGTTTTGACCTTTTTGAAATCAATGAAAATGAATGACGATTATGGCAATCGTCATACCAAAAATAAGGTATCTCAACTGGTCGGATACATTATTTGGACAGGAACAATAAAAACGTTAATTTCTTTTCGATTTGAGTTTCTGTTTTGATAAAAGAGGGATGCAAATCACCCTATTTGACATATATTATTATGGCTTTTATCAAAGCCTTCTAATGCGAGTTATCCGGTTATAAAAAATATGTACTAATGTGTTTTTCTACCTTCGCAGCCATCCATATTCTAGTTCTTTCTTTTTTTCTTATGTCGGACGTAATTGAATTGAATATCTGGTAGAATAGAGGAGAGCACGGAATTTAAGTCAAAAAGCTTGCATGCTACTATATTTTCCGCCTATTATATTATAAAAGACAAGTGAATATTGAAGATATAGAATCAACGTCATTACAACTTTAAGCTTAAATTTTTGGAGAATAAGCTACCTATTTTACTATCAGTTTTGTCAGATAATAATGTATTGGTTCTATTCAATTTAATGGATAATAATTTACTATAATTGTTTCCATCACTGTAAAAAGTGGTGACCCCTTTGATACAATTACATCAATATTGAAACTTTAACTTATATGAGTTTAAGCAAGTTTCAATGGTAATTAGCAATTAAATATTGAGATTTTGGTAGGAACAGTTTAGGCATAATAACAATTTTCAAAATTGACAAAAAATCAAAATTGTAAGCGAAACTTTTCTTCAGATATCTGAATTTAAGTTTCACAGCATTCTAGTGAGCTCAACTGGATTCATGATTATAACTGCCATTTCCTTTCTATGTTTACACTGACTTTACCTTTGTTTACTTATAATAAGGTCTGATGTTTTTGAAGCTTTTCAAGTACTTCAGTGTATTTCCGTTGATCCAATGTAAATGTCCCCACCTTACTATATTACAGTAGTACGCAATCAATTCAATTGCTGGCCTGGTCCAAATCGTTCAGGCCTGAATAACATCGCTTCGGTAGTTATGTTTCCTTGCTCATTTCGAACGTCGTACAAATAGGTTATTTGTGCCACTCGACATTTTTGTCACGCGATCCATTTCAAATGTTAATCGGAAGTGATCTCCTACAAAAGCTCGAGGAAAATAGCGACTGCAACAATTAGGTTGCTGATCCAAATGCTTAGAAAATTTACCAATGGGTCTCTCAAGTTCATTTGGCTGTGTGGTTGAGGATTGCTTTTTGATTTCACATGACGTTATCTGATCTGTATTCCGTTATGCTGCGTCTTTTGATTTAAAAAAAAAAGTAAATTCGCTTCGGATAAAATCATCGACTAAAACCAAACCATCCTCGTTGTTTCGATATAGCGTCACTGTTTTAAACCGTTCGATAAAGGTCATCGATTATAGTGGCAACTCTTGGTTTGTTATTTTAATATAGATGGTAAATTGGACAAAATATCATTCGGTTACGATGTTGCTTTACCAGAATAAATGTACCTTTTGATTATCTGTTGAGAGACACATTTCCACTATAACCATTGGCGTGTGCCGTTCTATTAAATGGCGATAGAATCATAACCTTTATGTTTGTGTTCCCATCAATTGTTTAACCAACCTTATATGTCCTGTTTGTATCGTAAAACTGCACAACGAAGCTTTTAAAGCTTTCATTGAGTGCAATAACTATGCATTTCGATTATAATTCGAATTTATAGTGGAACCCCACGCAGTTGATACCTGTTATGTGTCATAAAATATTATGACGCTACCGGGCCAACGACCACCCAACCCATCATTAAATTAATTAAAATATATCAGATACTTGTGACCACAACACATTCAGAAACAACAGCTTTTCTGCCATTGACTGTGTTATTATGTATAATATACAACATAAATGTCATATATCAGAGATTTTACGATATTTGTGTATATATGTGTGTGACAAAAAAAATTAATGATCACATGAAATGCTCATAAAATATTATAGCAAGATTATGGCAAGCAACAAAAACAACAACAAAAATTAAATTATATAAATATTTTTTTAACTCATCTCACATCATCATCATATCGTGTGTCGTTTAGCAGAATCAGACATACATACGTACATACATACATACATTCGCATATATTCGAGAGAAATACATACATTATATGTATGATTTATGTTCACACAAATTAATCAAATTGTAATGTGCTACACAATTCTATAAAATAATGATGATATCCGATTTGATAAAAGATAATCGAAGTCGTTATGATTTTTAATTGATTTCATTAAACTCTACCATGTAGCAACACTCCTCATGTAGGGTGTGTCTGTGTGTGTGGTACTTAATGATGATACTATTTGGATATAAGATAATGTAATAAAAAGTTTTCGAAATCCTTTTTTTATTTGTCTTTAATTACTGTTTCGGTTTTTTTACACTACGATAGTTGCATAAATTTATGTATATGTTTCGAGATAATCATGTACTTCTCTCTATATAATGTACATAGACTATAGACTCTCGAGATGATTTAACAAAATGTAATTACATATGTTTGTTTTGTTGTTATATACATTATATAGTAAATCAATTTTAAGGGTTGTTTATAGTGTAGTCTCTTTCCTCTAGCTATTTGTCTAGTTGGGAGTCGGAAACTTGACTGAACTCTGATAGAGTGCTGGCAAATGAAATTGGCATTATAAATCTTTTTTTGAATTCTCTGAAAGCTTACATTCTTGATATCTCAGAACATGTATCAAAAATAAGCTTTACGCTTTACGACACTCAAATCGATTTTTCGCTAAATGCTGGATCGAAGCTTAACGTATATTCAAATTATAGTATATTGTTGGCCCGTACTGTGTCAACAATCTGACTCCACCGGTTTTGATCACGAGCCAGCTCTTCATTTTGTTGCAAACAATTAGAACGACCTGAACGACCACTTCATCTACCGAAAGTCGGTCCTTTTTTTCAAAAATCGTTGTGTCATTCAGTCCGGATCAGTGCGCATAATGTAAACGAGCTAGCGTACTCGTTGTCCTTTGATTTCTTACAAATACTAGTTTGCTTTATATTACTGATCTCGTGATTGAAAATAACTCGGTATGCGCCATCAACATCGCGTTTTGGCCTATATACGACACTCATGATTCTTCTATCAAATATTGGATGCCATCTCTCGTAGATCGGCAAAGGTTTAACTTTCACAATCATACATGACAACGGGTCTGATCTACACTGCAATCTGAGTTTGCAATCCTGTTCGAACTCTTTGAACCTTAACAAAGATATTTTCGTCCTAAATCGGAACAAAAATATCTGATTGTTTTGCTTATCTTGTTGACATGGAGTTGAAATTTTGCATGATCATACGGAGTTGGTCTATCACTGTATATCGGTTGTTGACAAAGACTGAGAAGGATTTTCTTTGTAGTTTCTCTGTAGACCATCTCAGCTGATCAGAACTTCCTTAAACATTGTCGGATACCAAGTAAAATAATTGGAAGTTCAGGGCTGCAATGAACTGTATTTTCTCTAACTTTAAGGAAAGCTTTCACTTTGTTGTGAAAACGTTCATCCATGCAATAAGTTTGTGAATGATCGGCTGCTGTCCGTATAATGTGAGCCAATAAGTTTTGTTAGCTCAGCAAAAAGTTTGGACAAATTAGGTTCCTTGATCAGTGGTTATGTCAAGAAAAACGTCAAATAGTGAAACGTAACTATGGACAAATGTTAAGCTATTGTAGTTTCACGCAATTTGCTTCGGGCCAACAATTAAATAAATCAGCGAAATAATTCATAGTTTTTGGAAAAAATCATCCACAGAGAAAAACTTGATCAATGATTGACCGACTTGGTTGTGGGGTTATCCTCCCCAACATAATTTGCGAGAGTAACTTGTAGACTGTGACAACAATAGACTCTTGTTAAATTTTGGACATAACGGGGCCAATCTCCACAAATTATTTTAAAATGACTCTTTAATGGGGTTGGTTTATGTCAGTGGGCACATGTTCTCATATAATTGACAAGTTGGCAAATCTAAAGTGCAAGAGTAGCTTACACATTCAATTAGTCACTGCTTACCAGTCAAATACGGCCTTTTGGCCCAAGGTCATCTACACTGGTTAGCAATGTATGGCCTTGCGACACATATTCTCCACTTTTAGCCATTGAGTTTCTTGGAGAGCCACGAGTTCCAGCCAAATTTAGTTGATTCCTTCGACAAGTCAAAGGCGTCATACTTTTTACATCCTAATCTAGATCCGCCAAATTTGTCCGTGATATAAATTTCACAGATAATTAAATTTGACATTTTAACAGATTACGTGCTACTGTACTACCTAGGCTGTATTGCATTGTGGTTCAAAGATAATTCGACTAATAATCATGTAATCCTATAATCCTAACCAATCATGGCATATGCCATGATTGGTTAGGATTATATGATTATCTGCAATATACTTGATCGACAAGTAAATTGTGAGCCCATCCCGATCGAATATGTGAAGTGTTCGCTTTCGAAATCTGATTGTATGAAATGGTAAACCTAATACTGGTGTAAAATAGCCCTGATTGTGCCTTTTTTGTAACTTATCTGTAACTATTGATTCCTGGTCGTAATAGTATATAATGTCTCGGTATATTTGGATTTATAAATATGTCGTTCAAAAGCGGTGTACTTGAGAGTATCGCGGACGGTCAGCTACTTAAGAGAAACTTTTGTCGTTTATTAAATTGGCAGCTGCTTTTTGAATCCAATTTTTTTGGGCTGCGAGGCTGTTGGCACATGCATTGTCGACGTTAGAGCATGCCTCATGAAGGATCCGCACACCATAACATACCATATAGTTAGCGATAGATGATGTCACACTCATTTCCTGTTAGAAACAGTTACGAAAACTCTATTCACGATTCTAATAATTGATGAAGAGTGCGAGATCCACTTGTAATTTATTGGGTGTATGACTATATAGTTTTCTTATTCCTGTTTGTTATCAATAAACAAATGTGGTCAAGCCGTTTCGCTGTCCGTTTATTTTATCCATGATATCAGAAATTCCTGATCGAATGGTACAGAAACCATCTTTCTTACTCATCCGTCAAGGTCAAACTCTCACATTCATACATGATAAAGGGTCTGTTATCAACACTTGGTCGGTAAAAGTTCAGCTTATCCGCATTTGCAAGAATTTTTGTTTTTTCAAGTTACATAATGTAGAGGATGTAACGTTGGATTGCCAGTGTTAAAACTTGATTAGTGAAACTTGACTGTCCGATAATTTTCACAATAATACAATGACTTCACCCGATCGAAACCGGACTAGCGAAACAATCTTACAGAATACACAGATAGATGACTCTACGCCTTCAACAGCTTGTCGATTCATCTGTGCCACCTTGGAGTTCAAGTATAACTCCCATCAATGTCACTTATACAGTTTTGCATGTCACGTATCCATATCTATTATACAAGTCTTATCTTTATGCACACATTGCTCCACTTTCATTTTTGGTATCACTTCTTTCAAGACAAGATCCGATAAAATCGTGATATTTTCTTCATTTATCAGGAGCATAGTTTGTAGCACTGTGTCCTTAATTGTTCCACCCAATGTACACATCCCATGTTTTGTTTTTTGTTGCAGCTTTTACAGGTCGTGGTTACTCTCTACCATGTCAACAACCTGATTCCATCGGGTTTGATCACGAGCCAGCTCTTCATACTGTTGCAATCATTTAGAAGATGTCAGATCGCTTTCTATGCCGTGGAGCCATCGTCGCCGACAGCGACTTTCTCGTCTGTCGAAAGGTGGCTTTTCAGAACGTGACACTCGCTGTCATTTGATTTCATGCACGATATCAGGAAATCGCATTAAGTTCATGATCTCGTGATTGAAACAAAATCTGTATGTGCCATCAACGTCGCGTTTTGAACCATATATCACACGCATGATTCTTCTCGTGAATGTTATAGAAGCGTTTCGTACTCATCCGTCAAGGTTCAACTCTTGCTCCATACATGACAAAGGGTATTACCGCCACTCTGTAAAATTTCAGCTAACCAGCATGCAAGGTTTTAATTTCAAAAGTGACAGTATAATATAAAGTCCGATTGTCAGCGGCAAGACGAACCTTGGTATCCGCTCTCACACTAGCATCTTAAGTAATGAGAGGTCCAAGATACTTGAATCCTATATCACTCCTTCATACGTGTGGTTACCACTACTGAAAACACTTGCGTCTTGGTCTCGAAAACCACAAATCAGATATTTGGTTTTGGACACGTTGATTTTGAGACCAACGTAAACTGAACACTGTCCCAGTGGATTAAGTATCTCTTTCACTCCGTTGCCATTTAATCCAATCACACAGATATCATCTGCATATGAAAAAGTTGATTGGATTTTCGGAAGTACAAAGGCGAGCTATACCGCGATAATTCTGGCATTTCAAGCGATCATCTTTCTTGAATACTAGGCATATCGCGGCCACTTTCCATTCGTCAGGCATACTTCATTTCACAAAGTTAGCACTCCGAATATGAAGAGCTGAAGAACGTTTTTTCGATGTCCGCATGACCATGGTGAATTCTTCATTGAATGGATCCTCAATGCTCATCTCTGCGGTCTGTATTTGAGAATATTCAAATACAGCTTCTGATACATGTGTAACATTAAGTAGGGCAAAAGAATGTTCACGTCATATACGAGTACCACATCCCTTTGTTCCGTAACTGATTAGAATAAACCAGTTCCCTCTGGTCAATCAAAACCATCTACGGTAACATCTTTTATTTTTTTAAAAAACATATTTTGTTTTTATATGTCTTCATCAAGAAGGTGATACATTTTATAAATTGCTATCATTCTCGAGGGACACACAACAAACGAAAAAGGTAAACATTTTATTTTAATATTGACGATTTTAAAAACATATCCTTTTTGCGTACACACACACACAGGACATACAACAAATAAGGAATAAAATCAAATTCCCGATGTTTGTTTTTCTTATCGATAAGAAAATAGGGGACACACACATATATAGACCGATGTCCGCCAAGATAACGACCAAAAAAAATATTTCATGTTTATGCAACCTTTTCCATATATCTGTATACACACATACATGGTCTTGTTATATATCCTTAAGGGAAACATTAAGGGTATCCAGATACCATTAAAATCGTAGACAAAAACATTCTGTTGGTTGCCCACCACATCTACGAATATAATATATAAATAAAATGACCGTAACGTTTCGACAATGAGTGAAAAAGAAAATTTTTTTTTCGGAAAAATTAAATGGAAAATCTCCTATACATAGTCGTACCATATCCAGCCAGGACGCATTTACCAGGAAATGATAAAAATGTCAAATCATTCTCAAAGGAACACACAATATAAGACGATGTCGTTGTATGTTATGATATTATTATTTAGTTTATTATATCGTTCGTCCTGATTTTGTGAACTAATATTAGGGGCTGAGATTTCGTCCATGTACGCATCGCTAAATGGGCAATTTACGGTGAATTTAATTTAACATTACGAGGAATCGAAACACAATGTGTATATAGTTTGTTGATTGATCTCGATTTGATACAATACAAAAGTTTGACTGGATTTGTGATTATTCTGGTGAGATGTGTAGTCATTAGTTGTGAGATTATTTATGACTTTTGAAACGACTTTGTTATGAATATGTGTCCATCCTTTGGAATTGTGATCCATTTCCAAGAATCGAAAACCTTCAGAAGATGAGGTATATCATAGTGTAATGATGAACATGACGTAGTCCTTCATTAGTCAGGTATTCGTTTTTCGTCATAGTAACTATCTCTGCATCTAATGGGGTGGTAAACACTGTTGGGATTTTACATGTACAATTTTTTTTACATTTTTTTATGTAAATTATGTAAACGTAAATTACATGTAAAAAACGAACGCCATACCATTCGCAGTGCCATCTGTTTTAAAACGTCAAAAGTTTACCAATGTTCGCTTTGGTCATTATAAATGAACATCGATAAATTTGTATCTGCAAAATCAGTTAGTTTTTAGGTGTACATTATTAGTTGGAAAGCGATATTTTACCTTCACCCGAGTCAGTTAAGATGATTCTTAAAATTAACCTGTTAATAATTTTAATCTAAATCAAAAATTATTGTGACATTCAGTATGTAGTCGAAAAAATTGTACACAGTTAATTATTTCACAAATTCTATTGGTAAAGTAGTAAACATATTTTTTAACAAATGGTGCTTTAGTAACAATTACATTTAATAAGAGATGGCGCTTCAGTTATTTTTACATAAATTCATATTTTACATTTTTTACATATAGAATGTAAAAAATAACCTTATGTAAATTACACTTATGTAAATTACACGTTTTTACATGTAAAAAAACGTGTAAAAACATCGTGTAATTTACATGCCCTGTGGTGGTATCTGAGGTAGTACTGATTTTCGAATTTATTTCGGAAGCTATGCTTTTGATTTTCCAACTTAAATTAGTAAGTAGATGGTCTGATCTTGGCAAGTGTTGTTGAATCCAGTGTCAACAGCTATATCTCAACGTACCACCTGCACTTTGGTTTTATGACTATTCCAGATCCTTAAACATTATACGAGTTTATCCTGGAACCACAAATCACATAAACTGTGGTTTCATTGGAAATCACAAGTATCCATTGGTTGGAAGTGTGAAGTTTGATTCATGGGTGTGTTGAATTTACAGTCATAATGGTACAGACAATGCTAAAATTGAGTAGGTTGGAGTTTTTGGTAACGATTCTCCGCTCAATTGACAAAAATATGAAATTTTTACAAAATTATCCACTGCTATGTATTTTGTCGACGTGACTATATGAAATTATGCCACGCCGTGAATTATTCGGTAGAGTGACAATCTCATTAATTACGTTGTGACGCGTCACTCTGGTCTGTACATCCATGGAATGGTAATTGACGCTGGTAGTTATATGTTGCCGAATAAGATACAGTTGATTTTTTTGCTGTGAAGGCCAGAGTATCGGTGGGTGTAATATCTTATGATGTGTATCAGAAACACGTCTAGTAGACTTTGGGGCGTTACTTTTACTTCTACATTCTTTAAGAATTGAAGTCAATTCGATCATGTTCAATAAAACTGAACGAATCCTCTTCTCGTGAACTAGATTTGTTTCTGCATCAATACCATAAAATGATTTTCATTTTCCTAAATATTTTTTAAATTGAGCTCCGCATTAGTCAGCTTGGCGCTGTGTTAGAATTCCGAAGATATCTGCTATTATAATACCAGTTTGTGTCTCCCAAACCCGTCCTAAAAGCTCATTTTCGACCAATAAGTTGTTTAATTGTCACTGTAATTCTTGTAAAATTATTTTGCTTGTCTTCAGATAAATCCTTACAGCAGTCATCTCCTCCATTGCATTTCCATCACCTTTTGGTTTCCTAGTTGTTCGAAGTGTATACTTGTGGAGTGATTAAATTGATGTACTTTATTCGAACAATTGGGTAATGGATTTTTTGCCCTCTGAATAGACCCAGCACAGCAGAAATGGATAGGAAAGCTAATGCTAGATAACTGGATATGGCCGAACCCTTGCTTATCAAAATCATAACCGTTTACTGTATATGGGTTATTATTCTGACCTAATCTTGGAGAATTATTGTTGGTATTGGTTCGTGCTGCAATAGGTCTTAGTAATTTTTTGGAATCATCCCCAATAGAGAGTATGCACAATTTATATTTTCCCCTACGTGTGCCAATGAACCGGCTAAGTTCAGACCATGAAATTTTTTCCATTTATTTCGCTGCTGGAATTGGTACAGGTATTCCGTTGACCACCTTTTCAAATCTTGTATACCATTTTCTTAACTAAGTGCCTTGGCATTATAGAGATTAATTCTCAAAATCAGGGGAAGATCATTTGTTAAATGTGTTGGCGCCCGTGATTCTAGGTTACTGTATATAAAGCTCATTTGAGAGGCAACGGTATATAAAGCTCTTCAAATTTAAGTGTGGTTTCTTCTATAATCCTTTTTATAAGGTAAAATATTACAGACTTAATTTCAGATTTGGTATATTTACTATTTCGACTGTTAGCGATGTTTTTTCGATGTAATATTTTTGCTCCGACAAAATAAGACCCATTGCCAGAACAGATCAATGCATAACGCTCGCTGGGATGTGTACGTTTTGTATAGTTAAACTGCTTACTATTTCTATATATGTAAGGCTTTTGTCACAAGCAAACGTATTCTTTGAACGACTTGGTACTGCTTCCTTTGGTTGCTCTTAACTAAAAGGTCTGGCATAAGTCGTTACCGCGAAAGATTTTCCGGCCTTACTCTTGGTGTTTGTAGATTACACAGATCATACAGTCGTAAACAGATCATACATTCCTAAGTTACATGCAGAGCTCGTATGCCATCTAGGATCCAATACTTATTACTTAAGTGTGCTAATGTCAATTATTTTTCACCATGTAGCATAGTTATGTGAGGTTTCTTAAAATTATGAAGGTCCGATTTCAACAGGCGCCCCTTCATATGTCACAGATAATTTTCATCTAGAATCGGATTTAGCGACCAACCAAACGGTACAGTATTTAAACCTTTGGTATGTGATGCGAGAGGTATCGGATTCGAATCCAAATATAAGAGCAGGATTCAAAAAGGATTTTTCACCACCTGATTTCAATCGGTGGTATGAATGAACATATTTATGACTCCCTGATAGAGTGAAAAAAAATATTGGATCCCTCCAATGACAGCATCATTTCTTGCCCCTTCCTTCTGTGTGGGGGAAATACTAGATTGATCTTATTAGTGGTTGACCTTGATAATATTGTCTTGGATGCGAACTGAGCTTAATTCAAATTTCGACACAATCTTTCCAACTGAGTGAAACATCCGCAATGGTTTGTTGCAATCGAAATAGTGTGGTAACATATTTCGTTGAAGTACATAAACCTTGAAACCTTATCCAATCGCAGGTACATTTTGGAAAACAATTTCGTCATCTGGATCAAGTAATCTTCAATCGGTTCGTCTTTTTACTACATACTTCCCTACATTTCTTCCCATCCTATATAATTAAAGTCCCGTGATCTGCCTAACTAATGGCACTAGCGCTGACTTCATACCACTGCAGTGTGGTTTTTGCCAGAAGCTGGAAAATGGCTCTGTATCTTTCAGGCAATACCTCATCATTTGCTGCAGCGTATGCTTATATCTAAAAAATCTTACAAGATTGTAAGAGAATCTTACAGTTCATTTCACCATCCACATACTCTGCATCACTCGATCTCGATCATCTTTGGCATCTGGAATTCGACTGGTAGTGATAGTTTATCGTTATTCAGTCGTTGCCTAGGTTCTAATTCATTGGTGTCCTGTATTCGGTAATTAACGAACATCCGATTTTGTTCTCTGTCGTTGCTTTTAGTAATTAACGATATACCCTTAGTCGTCTTAGATGATATGAGGACGCTTGAAATAGTTTGATTATGAACTTGTTCATGACTACTGTTTCTAGCCTTTTCGGGTGGTGTCATCTTTCTTTCTCGGCATCTCTCCATTGTGAGTCTTCTCACGTCATGGTTTGTCCTGGATATAATCATCAAATAATTTCGCTTCTGTCATGGAACTGGTCGATTTCGGTTCCTTTTCTCCGCCCATTTTCTTTTCGAAAAGATTTTGATGTTAAGTGAGTGTGTGTGTGCGCGATACTTTTAGACCAAATAATAGATACCAACACTACCGGCAGCTATGTCAATACTAATAAATCATTCATCATTTAATTGACGGTATCGTTGTTGACGAATCGAATTCTAAGTAACGCGAAGGAATATAACAATTAACCATCTTGTCTTTGTCCCCCTTCCAAATTTAGACTGTTTGTATATGTTTTCAAACCAAACAAACCACTGTCAAGTTTATTGATTCAACATAATTAAACTGGAAGGCAAGGCAAACAACAAATTTTGTGAACTTAATCCAATGCAACATATACTGTACCTCGGCGCTCGTTTCTTTTTTTGACAAGTAAATTATAATGTTTATCCGCGCGCTCCTATAAGTTGGCTGTCAATCAAAATTCCAGTATTACGAAGCGGCTGTGTATTTATTGTTTATGTAGAGTTGATCCTAGGCTTGGAAATTGAAATTTATGTATATGCGAGTGTACTACATACGAGTATATAGGCAAGCATTATTTATACGTTATCGTATACATGAATATATGGGGGTGTATGTAGAGCGCAGGTGATTGTAAATCAAATTTACATTTTATGATAATTTTATGCTGTCATCCGTATACGTGTGTTGGTGCGGTGAAATTGGTGTTTGTAGATAGGTAAACACTGTGTACTCTTTTCATACACTCGTATATATGGCATATGTTTTGCTATTTTTTTTATGATTGTTGATGTTGATAAGATATTCGCGATTGAATTTTTACATGACGGCTGGTTAAACTAAGTAATTGCTTTGTGTTCATGTTTACACCGGGGATTAAGTTGTACATAATCGGTAATTTGATTTTTGAAGTTTTATAACACGTTGTGCTTTATATAGACGTACTGTCTGGCATAATGATTTGGTTATCTGGTCAATGACGATCGCAAAAATGTCAAATCGTAGTTTCAACCATAACATACCTATATTGTACTGTTGATACTTGCAATTCGGTCTGCTGGTGTTCAAAAGATGACCGAGCTGTGATCAAATATGCGATCCTCAGACTATATCGCTTATAGAAAGCACATGTATGGGCATGTCCATATGACATCGATTGTTTCCTACGGCGCATGACAGAGTGTTAATTTTTTTAGTCATACGCCCCTAAAGAAGCATATCGTTTGCAGTTCAAGAAAGGCATCGAAATGGAACTCAAGAACTACAACATTTAGATGTTTACAATGAAACTGGTAGAGTCAAAAAAGTTTCTAAAGGTGAAGGCGAGAAATCAACGTAATTTATGACAAAGCCCAGTTAAAATTGGTGAACAAACAATCTCAATGTGTCTGATGCTAGCATGGGGCATATCAAGAGCAAATGTGTTAAAACACTTACACGTTGTTTTGTTACAAAACGATCATGTTTGGTTAGATTGCAAATTACAATTTAGACTAGCGAATTGCTCTTCATAAGCAAGCGCCTGCATCAGTAATGGTTTGTAGCCGCGGTAACTGCCACAGAACGCTCATCACTCGTTTTCATTGAAGAGGGCGTAAAGGTCAACCAACAAAGCTACCATGAAAAGATTTTGTTATCTAGGGCACGATGCTTTGTTACCTTGGGGACGCAAACAATTCGGTAAAAACCATTCCAAATTTCAAACAAGAGTTGGTGCCATCACATAAAACCCTTGAAACCCAACGTTTTTGCAAGAAAAAGTTCCCTCCTTCATTTCTTCACAGAAATAACCATCATATTCCGCAGATTTAAACCGTATCGGACTATATGGAAGTCTTCTATATAGTCCATTCTGCAGGTGAAAGTATTTACTAAAAAATATGAGATGGTTGACCCTTAAAAGTTTGGTATTCGCCGAGAATAGGGCGTTCTCAAACAGACTCTATGCTATTATCCGCGCTTAACGTGACAACTAGTGTCTTAGTAGTTATACTCTTTGCTTTCAAATATTTGTATACTCTTTCGATTCGGACGCCGTAAAGGCTCTCTGTTCTTCTCACTTCTCATTAACAAAACAATCAAATGTTTTTGAATTCGTATTATAATTCTCTATGCCGAGAATTATAATTTTCGTTCCAGCTACTTATACATAATGGAATCAATTACAGGACTGATTACAGAATTGATAGATTACAAGTACTCCTAATCGTGGTCCATGTATTTTAAAAATAGGGCACCTTGATCAAAAAACTCCTTCATCAAAAAATTAAAAATACAAGTTTATTAATCCAAATCTAAACCGCCCAGGTGGCGCAGTGGTTAAAGTTGCGGCAGTTGGAGTGGGAGGTACCAGGTTCGAATCCCGATTCGGGGCAAGATGCAAATAGGGTTTTCACCTTCGATCGTTTGGGTGGTGCATTCGGTGTGAAAAATGAACATATCTGGATCCCCTGTCGTGTTTAGAATCCATGGGCCGACCCATCTTTAGTATACTGACATGGAGCTATGCAATGCGCAGACGGTACTACGAAAAAACTCGGACTCATAGCCGAACATATAGAGTGGTATCACTACGGACCGGTCGCCGGTCTAATTGTGCGATAAGCAGCCACAACAACCTTATCTAACCTATACTGTCCTCTTCACAATAATCACCATCGACTACTTTTGCCAGCGCTTGATCCCATTTTTGAAACATTTATTGTATTCGGTTTTCGGTATGTCAATCAGTGCTTCCTGCAATTTTTAAATCGATTGAATAGAAAGAAGTCACAGGCAGCCAAATCAGGTGAGTTCGGTGGTTGTTGGATGGTATTTATTGCATTTTTCGCAAATGGCACTTTGCGCGGGGCGTTATCATGGTGCAAAATACACGACTTTTCTGCCCACAATTCTGGCCTCTTTTGGCGAATTGCTTCACGCAAACGTCTCATAACGCCCAAATAACACCCTTTGTTTACGGTCTGGCCTTCTGGCAAAAATTCATGATGCACTACACCGTTGTAATCCATGAAAACCGTGAGCATTTCTTTCTGTTTTAACTGGAAACGACGTAATTTTTTGGTCCTTACTCATTTGTTGAACGTCATTAACGTCATTTACAATGTCTCATCTTCACTAATGATCCTTTTGATGAATGTGGGATCGGATTCAGCCTCTCGATTTTTTGCATGAAATTGAGGTCTTTTGGCACCAACTGTACTGCTACACGACCGAAGCCCAAACCATTTACCAAAATGTCTTGGACGGATCCATAGGCAATGTTCAAGTCCTCCACTATCTCTCAGATGGTTAGTTTACGGTTATTCACCAAAATTTCTTTTACTTTATCAATGTCTTCGTCAATTTTCCATGTCGATTGTCTGCCAGTGCGTTAATCATCTTCGATTGACTCACGACCACATTTAAACCGCTCGTGCCACTGGTAAACCACCGTTTTCTTTAGAGAATTGTTGCCGAAACACTTGTCCAACATTTCCAACGTTCGCGCACCATTAACTTCGTTTTGTACGCAAAATTTAATACAAGTTCGTTGTTTCAAATTTTAATCCAATTCTAAAATCGTAAATAAACGCCAACACACACAGAGATAGATGTACTCTTGACTAGTAACTGAAGATCAACAACAGATGTACCAACTTATCAAAAAACTCAGATGTACCAACATAACAGAACTCAAATCGAAACGACGGGAGCGTCACACGGTGGTTATTCCGAGCAATTTTTGATCAAGGTAATATATGCGGCCTCCTCAGACACAACTGGTGGCCTCCTCAGACAAGGGTCCTGAATAATTGCAATCAATTCCAGATGAACGATTGTCTATAGTTTCTGCTTAAGGTTTGTGATTTCGTCACTAATTCTCAACAGATATCCCTGTTTGTATTTGGAGATATTAAGCACAATTTAAACTCTCCAAACCTTATTCAAACTCTCCAAACCTTAGACTACGTCTCCAAATTTGTTGCACACCCTAAGCAAAAAGGCTCAACACCAAATTTCCGTTTGGTTCTAACCCCTGATACCTTCTGACGTCTTAAACAAAATCAATGGTTGGAGAATTTTCATTCCACAAGCTATACATAGATGAACAGAAGGTGGTAGTTAGTTTAAGATCATGTACGACAAGCAATTTTTGGGAGGATTGCGAATAATCATGATTCATTAAGGAGTCATAAAAATACAAATAAACACCAATAAGACGTAGGTCTCAAAAAAAATAATTTTATTAAATATTTTATATCCAACATCCAATTATGTGCCCAATGTATATATGCATCGCAATATACGCCAACACTCTCGTCTTGGCCAAATTAAATTTGTCAACAATATTTTTGTATCAAAACGAAAATTTAATTTCACCAAACTTTATTTTCCCGCTTAACGATACACATATTTCATCTTAATGGTGTAACAGCCAACCAACCTTCAATATACGACACCAAAAGCAAGAAAAAAAAGCTTTCGAGATGGTAAAAAAAATATATAAAAACGAAAATCTTTTTTTTTGTGTATTGTATATCCGGAAGCTGAATGTCTTTAGGAAAATGTATAAGCAACAAAAAACGTTAAAATAAAAGCGGATAACCCACACAAAACGACAAAATTTCATCTAATTAAATTTGTAAATCCTGTTTTAGCTTTCGAAATAAACTTTTTGGTTTCGTTTTTGTTGGCTTTTTATTTTTATTATCTTTGGTAAGGCAACCGAATACCACATACTTATGTATGTGCTTATATATAGTAAATCAGCAATGACGTGGCGTAACGCGAATAAGCCGTTCGACTATAGCGAACTGTTTCCGTGTATTAATTTCTTGAAAAGAAATTTCATTTTGTAATTAATCGTGTTGCCATGCTTAAGTATCAATTCTAGACAACCACACTTGAAAAAGTTGAACATAAACGTCGTTTAGCGTAGAATAGTATAATTAATGATGCCGCGGTTTAGATATCTACGTGGAAGTGTTGTTCAGTGTATTTATAATGCTATATGGCAACACTAGTCCTGTGTTTGGGGGCATCCATCTTTCGTAACTATTTCGAACGAAACATAAGGCCCATAAAATACCACCTAGATACAGTATCTAGAGCTTTTCATAGGTGGCGACTAAATCTGGTTTAGATCGCTGGACTGACGACCCGCATCCGTAAAAAATAGGTTAAAAATGTCAACAAACAAAAAACAATCGGATACCGTCAAAAAAACATTGACCCTCCCGCTTAAGGGAACGAGATTAAAAATCGAACAGATTAGCAAACCTGGGGCGTTTGACGGCCTTATCAAGAAACTCGATGGCCTATAAGTGGAGAACATATAGGTTCCAACATTGCTAAACAGTGGAGATGGCCTCGGAAATCTTGGAGTTCAATTTCCCATTGGGCCACAGGTAAAAAAGACTGTACTTGCGGTTTTCAGGCAGTCGATAATCGAATGTGTAAGCTTCGCTAGCACATGAGATTAGCCAACCTGTCAATTGTCTGTGTATATTCGCCCCCTGATATAAGCCAACCTCAAGATAAAGACTCATTTTGCAATAATTTGGATAATCTGATGGACTCTATACCTGAGCACAATATCAGATTGGTGATTGGTGACTCTAGTGCTAGAGCTGGCAGAAATCAGATCGACTTGCGTAATAATATAGGTCCGTACTCCCGATACGAAATTGCGACCGACAATGGGAAAATAATGATGTAGTTTGCGATCTCTCATGATCTCAAAGTGGAAAGTACTTTCTTTCCTCATAAAAACAACCATCTGGAAACATGTAAGCATCCACGAAAATCATCCCAAAAACAAATTGACCACGTCCCGAAGCCATATTGTGGCTCGGGTGGTCCAAGACGTGAGATCATTTCGGTCGTCAACAAAATTCGTAGCTGGTCTGTAATTATATTATCTGGTCACTGAGATTAAAGAAAAATCGTTTTGTATTAATTCAGAGCTTTTGATATATGCACTTTTTGGAGCTGTTTTCTTGACCTTGTTCGATTAACATGACGAAAAAAAAATTATGGCTATTGAAAGTGCGTTATGCCGCGTTATGCCCAATATTCAGGGTGATCGCTTGAAATGCGAGAATCATTGCGATGTAGCTCTCCAGCCGCTGGCAATCGGGATTTATATTCTCTATACGTCCACTTCTGAAATGGAACAGAGTGTTGATCAGACTAAGCCATACATTATTATTTGTTCCAAATACAATGACAAAGAAATATTTTATTATTTAAATGTCTAAATGTGTAGTGTAGTTGGGTGTGCGGAGTGTCATTTATTTAAAAAAATCATCTATTTCGAAAGTCGTTCATGCGAGGCTCACGTCTGTTAATTTAATGGTTGAATGCATTAAATTATGTGTTTTGTCTCGATTTTAACATGTAGGTCGGGATGGGATGGGTCACAACACTGTTGATTGTTTTGTGTAATTAAACGTTCCAGTTCATTACTCTGGACAGTATATGTTTATGTGTGTACGCGATAAATTATACACAATTTTATACACGTAATTGTGATTTGAATTCAGTTCACACCAACTTTCTATTGTGATTTCTGCGCCAAAATCTTAATGTTACTCATACAAAGATATTCCTCAAAAAATTGAATTGTTCTTGGACACATGGTTGCATTCAACTTGGTTTGACACTTTGCCATTTTCTCTTAAACATGGTAAATTAACCATATTATGGTAGGAACCATAAGCGTTGTGTAGCCTGGGAAAAAACTCAGTGTCTTCTTTATTCCCTCCTTCGAAACTAACAAACACTTCTGCCATCACTGTTTGTGCAGGAAGTTTTGAATGACAAATTATTAGTTAAGATTGGGTGAGTTCGTGTTAACATGTGATCACAGTTTAGAATCCAAATGAATTTTCTGTATTGGTCTATTTAAAGGTATACAGCAATCAAAATGTGTCATTGTATGATAATACAATCTGTAAATTATAGCAGTAACTGTCAAAATGATAGCCCGACTTCGAATTTGATGTTGATAAGCTAAGTTACCAAAAAGAAAGAAAATAAAAACTGCTGAATACTGACATTGCTATAAGTAGATCTTAATGAGAACAAACTCGAAGTAGCAGTGCCAAGTCGAGAACCGTAGGTTCTTTTGTGGTAAATTATAGGTGGCCTCTGAAGTAGCTAGACTAAAGAACGTATCTTCAAGTCCATCATTCTCGATTTCCAAATGAACAATACGTCTAGTCTGTGAGTTAAATAAATTTTGTAGGAAATAGTTCTGTCTGTCTGCTGTTTCTATCTTTGCTTATTAACGTTCTACTTTACGTCGTTACATAGCCAAATTAAAGACGTACGGCTATAGGTCCGATTTACGTAGTACCATCGTAGTTACGTAGTACGTAGCTCCACGCCAGCCTATAGTACTGGCTATGAAACCTGCACTCCAAAAGCATTCATTTACCCCACCGATCCTAATCAGATGGGGAAAGTTCCCTTTTGCATCCTGCCTCTATCGGGATTCGAATCTGGTACCTCCCGCTCTTTTTGCTTAAACCACTGCACCATTTGGTTGGTAATAAATAGTTTTTAGTTATATAAGTCAGCAAAACCTTATGTAATACCTAACGCAGAAAAATAAGCTCAGTACAATCTTAGACCATAGTTTATCGTACAATCCATTTAAATATTGTAAAAAGCAAATAGAAGTTTAAACTCTCAGCACGGTAATGAAACAGTTCTCCATTATCGCTACTAATCGGTAGCGAAAATGAACTCTGAAATGCTCATCTGGATATGAATATTTCATTAGGAAGTTGGATAGCTTGAATTAAACTACAGGATTGTGCCAATTCATCCGGGAGATGGTTATGCCAGTACATTTGTCAGAGCAAGATGACAATCGCGTATGTGCTTCTGTTCCATTTCTCTGGAATATGAAAAAATATCGACTGTTACTGGATTTGAACGGATAAGGCTTCAAAGTGATATTTTATGTGTATGATGTAACTTTCTTAGTGGTCGGTAAGCATGTCAAAGTTCTCTTCAAATGAGACCAGTAGTTGCTGACGAAATATTAATCCACATAAAACTGAGTAGACCATATTCATTATGAAATATCAACTTTCTTAAATTATTCAACCCGTATTAATGGGTCTGAGTCAATTTTAGAGAGCAAACTAACCGATCATGTTATAAGAGTAAAGAAAGCTATTATAACTTTCTACTCGTATAAATACACTATTGGTAAACGATCTAGGCCTATGGCTTAATTGCCAACCTAAATTCTATGAGAAGTGTCTATACTTGTGTTATAAGTGGATAGTTACTTAGAAGCACACTTACTTTAACTGTGGTGATAAGTCTTCATCTCACTCTCCTGAGATGAGGCGTAATCCCTTTTCACTGTAGATTTCCAATTTTATAGAGAAGTCTCCTGTTCTGCGCAGCAAAAATATTGATAACGATCTGAACTTCTTGAAGAATTATTGGTTCTAAAATGGATTAGACGGGTTGTGAAATTTTATGAAACTTTCTGTCTCTTTCCGTTTCCCCGATTATTGCTGCATTTTCCGGTACGGATATTAACAGCCAGATTCTATTTTATAAACGATATGGCAGATCAGTTCAACATCCACCTATTGTAGGTGCCAGTTGAAATATGCAGCCTTCTAATAACTGGAATAATCTTGCCAACATCACTTCGGAAGAACATAAGAAGTGAGGGTGGTTCATTAAACTCGCACAGGCGATACTGTCTGATGTTCCTTTTCCAGTGCACGTTTATCGAGATAATCTATTGTCTTGACTGTGCTGCTTTGGTTCTGCAAACATATCCCCGCAACATTTTGAATATAATCTTTCAAAGTTAAAAATTCAACAGACTGTTGAATAGAACCAAACCCTATATACCAGTGACTCGGCAACTAAAAACCTATTTAACACACTGTGCGGTTAATTATACCAGAAAATCCTAAATTGTTTTATAAAATTTTCCATTCGCTATATGTATATGAGTCACATTAACATATCGGTACCAACTGTATCACTTGTCTATCACTCGTACCCGCCGCACCCATCTCCGACATGTACAAAAAAAAAAAAAAATTTACAAAACCGAGAAAAACAATTTCAACTTCCTAATTTTAATTTGTGACAAAACAAATTTTTTTTTGTGCTGTTCGGTTTCTGTCCACAAAGAGTATATAAAAGTTTGCCTTTTCTGTTCCTTTTTTCTGTTTTGTTTTTGTAATTTTGGTAACACTGGCTTTAGTAATGTATATGTATATCCCGTATTGCCCAAGTTAACCGAAATATGAACGAAAGGCAACAAAAAATCATCTTTAAATTGGTTTGGGATGAAAATTTAATGTAGTACTCTATGGTTTTTGGGTATCGTATGTATGTGTGTGTGTGTATCTAGGAAATATGAAAAATTTGACAGTGGGTATGTATAATGGGATGTCGAAGGGTAGGGGTTGCCTTATATATAGGTTAAGGCATCAAAAAATTATATTCCGCCTCGATGTGTGCTTTATTTAATATAATTTTATGATTACGATTATGATTTGGTTCAAAGGCAAATTTTGTGAATGAAAATCACCTAAATTAGCATATATACATCTCTATATATATATACGTTACGGTGGGCTCTTCTTGGCTGTCTTACTTCAGTAAATGGATTTTTTATTCAAACAAATTTTTTGTTCTTTTATATACGAGACTCGCTCCTGCGAGCTAAATAAGGGAAATACACACACACATACACATAAATATATCCAAAATCAGAATTTACCCATTTTGCTGTGTTTATTTAATATCCTTTGTACGAGAGTACATATCCCATGATGAGGAAGGAATATTATGCCCGTACACAATGTACATACATACTGTATACATTATGTTAATGGAAGGGGAGAACGAATCCCGTTTCTCGTTCCGAGTTTTATTAAATCAAAAATCAATTGAAATGAATTTATCACTAACTATTACGAGATTTCGTACTAGAGCGAACTCCTTCGATCTTAAGCTGATATCGGTTTTATATATGTACATATTTACTTATATAACGTGTATAATCCTTTTTCAATTTAGATACTGATATCGGTTCGAATTGATAAAATCACGTTCGAGAATCTAAAGATGAGCACAATATATACACAAAGTATATATATAAATCGAACACGTACCAATTCACGCAATTATAAGATTAATATATATTTTGTTCAAACAACCCTCCTACTACCCCATATATAAATATATATATATATCGTACAAAACCATAACTCATTTTTAATTTTCCATACTATACTATATACCTATAACATGCAATCAACATATTTCAGATGATTTTCCAATATGTATATGGTACATAAAAATATAAAATCGATCATGTCGAAAGATGTACATAAAAAACATGTTACATCTGTTGTTCCAATTCCATATACATACATATATACCATATATATCGAAGCAGCAGCTATACATATAATACCCAATATATACTTCCTCAAGTTCAATGACAACAAAAACGAATATATAAAGTGTGAACTTTATAACAACGTACATCCATCCCTTCAACCCCTCGAATAATTTTTTAGATTATCGATTTTTTTTTTGGTTCGATCTCCTATACCATCATTCGCCTTTCTGGGTGTATCTACAATACTATAGAGAGACTAAATGCCTGTGCAAAAACACATACTAAGTACAATCAACATAACAATTCCGTACATAGACACAAAGTGTGTGTGTGTGTGTTTCGTTTAATGGTTAAAAGAAATGTTATTTTATTTATACAAAAGACGAAGAAGAAGACAACGAAATGAAACATAATACAACCTCTGGGATTCTCATCCAATTTTCATTTTCATTTGTTGTCTTGTGTTAATCTTTTAAAAGATACCGGAGTTTATAATACATATTTAAATAGAACGTATATCTTCTGGATATATAGACAGAGCATAAAAATTGATATATCGGCGACGTGCGGGTTGCATTATACGTAAAAGAGTGGAACTGGTGATACGAAGTTAAACTTTGTGAAAGCTTTTTTAACCATCGTTGTACTTATGTTTATATATATATATATATATATATATATATATATATATATATATATATACATATATATATATATATATATATATATATATATATATATATATATATATATATATATATATATTTATATATATTTATATATATATATATATATATATATATATATATATATATATATATATATATATATATATATATAAACTTAATTATATCAAGGGTGGCAGGCTCGGCTAACACAAAACAAAACCTCGCTCAAAAGCGAGGCTGTGAGCTTTAGCCACTGTACCAGTATTTTCAGAACTGAACAATAACATTAACGTTTCAGATAATTGAACTTTCAATAATTGCTTAAAATCTCCACATCAGGAATAACAAAGTGAACATAGTTTGGTTCGTTTTTGTGATATATAAGCCTCAATTAAAATCCTAGAATGCGACATACACGAAATAAACTCCACGATAAACCCTCTTATGTTTCTTTCTGCTTCAATTGACGGTGTGCTTTAACCACTGTGCCAGTATTTTCAGAACTAAACAATACCATTATTGTTTTAAGTAATTGTATTTTCAATAATTGCTTAAAAGCTCCACATAATAAATAACAAAGCAAACATAATTTGGTTCGTATTTGTGATATATTAACCTCGATCCAAATTCTAGATTCTGATATAAACGAAAATCAAAAGCTCTTATCTCCTCAATCAAAAGCTCTTAACTTTCTTACTTCTTCAATTGACGGTAAGCTTTAACGACTGTGCCAGTATTTTCGCGACTGAACAATATCATTATCGTTTCAGATTATTTAACTTTGAATAATTGCTTAAAAGCTCCACATAATGAATAACAAAACAAACATAGTTTGGCTCGTATTTGTGATATATAAGCCTCGATCCAAATCCTAGATTCCGACATATACGAAATAAACTCCTCGATCAAAAGCTGTTATCTTTCTTTCTGCTTCAATTGACGGTGAGCTTTAACGACTGTGCCATTTTTTTCAGAACTGAACAATAACATTATTGTTTCAGGTAATTGGACTTTCAATAATTGCTTAAAAGCTCCACATCAGGAATAACAAAGCAAACATAATTTGGTTCGTATTGGTGATATATTATTGTCGATCCAAATCCTAGAATCCGACATAGACTAACTAAACTCCTCGATCAAAAGCTCTTATGTTTTTGTTTGCTTCAATTGACGGTGAGCTTTAATCACTATGCCAGTATTTTCAGAACTGAACAATAACATTATCGTTTCAGGTTATTCAACTTTCAATTATTGCTCTAAAGCTCCACATAATGAATAACAAAGCAACCGTAATTTGGTTATATTAGTATATAACCAAATATAATATTAGTATATAATTTGGTTATATATTAGCCTCGATCCAAATCCTAGAATCCGACATATACGAAATAAACACCTCAATCAAAAGCTCTTATTTTTCTTTCTTTTTCAATTGATGGTGAGCTTTAACCACTTTGCCAGTATTTTCAGAACTGAAGAATAACATTATTGTTTCAGGTAATTAAACTTACAATAATTGCTTAAAAGCTCCACATCATGAATAACAAAGCATACATAATTTAGTTCGTATTGGTGATATATTAGCCTCGATCAAAATCCTAGAATCCCACATACACTAAAGAAACTCCTCGATCAGAAGCTCTTATGTTTTTGTCTGCTTCAATTGACGGTGAGCTTCAACGACTGTGTCAGTATTTTCAGAACTGAACAATAACATTATTGTTTCAGGCTGACGGTGAGCTTTAACCACTGTGCCATCATTTTCAGAACTGAACAATAACATTATTATTTCAGGTAATTGAACTTTCAATAGTTGCTTTAAAGCTCCACATCAGGAATAACAAAGCAAACACAGTTTGGTTCGTATTTGTGATATATTATCCCAAATCAAAATTCCTGAATCCGACATATACGAAATAAACTCCTCGATCAAAAGCTCATATGTTTCATTTTGCTTCAATCGATGATGAGCCTTAACCACTGGGCGAGTATTTTCAGATTTAATCATTAAGGTTATATTTTGAAGTTATTGAAATTTCAATTATTGCTTTTAGGAGACTTAATATTAAACCTGACAGCATAAGAAGCTTTAGTCATAACAATATGCTTGGCTCTGGTGTTTTCTGTAGTAGTCTTATTAATGAGATATGCCATCATATCTTGTATAAGTCTTTGTTAAGTCTTCATATTTTGCCTTATAATTCTAAAATGATTGTAGTATTGCGTTTGAAAATTTTCAAACTATTTTGAATGGTCATTAGGGGTCAACGAGTAATTTTTTGTGGCAATAAATAAAACACAGATAGTTGCTGTTATGTCTATTGATATTGAAAAATATTTGACACATCACGTTATGATCATACTTGCCAAAATTGATTTCAAAGGTAAGATCTACGAATAATGCCGGAGCTTTTAAACTGTAATGTGGCTCAAACTTCAGCTTTGCAACTATTAATCATGATTTTGATATAGCGTGCTTCAAAGTTATGTAAGCAAACTAAGTAAATTGTTCTAACGTATTATATATATAGCAACGCGAGAGAACTGGACGCAACATGAGAGCAATTCTTGCATAACTTACTTGTCACTTATACCTACCGACTCTTTGTTTGTCCACGAAAGATTTCTAAAAAATCTGACGCACATAAAACTATAATTTAGGAACTGGCCGGAGCCATAGAGATAAATTTTGGTTTAAAATATGTTCACAATGATAGCCTTATGAGATTAACCTGGGTTTTTGCTTTGAAACACCACATAACGCCCCAATAATATTAATTATTTATCAACATAATTTCGAGGGAACAACATTGTACAAATTATAGCAAACAGTCGTCAACATTACCTAGAATTTTGATTAAATTTGACGTGATTTTTTTCTATTTCGGTTCAGTTGCATGCTAAACTCAGGTTTCATCAACCTATTATAGTGCGATTCATGAATATCGCGTCGGAATAGACTCGTTCTAGCTTTATTGATCCTAACTTCAGTTCACGACGATAATTCAATATATTCGATTCACGGAGAGACTTTAGAGATTCGGCAAACGAAATTCCATTCCAAACGAAAAACACACTTGGACAAAATCGACCACTTTATAAACTGAGCTGAAACTTCAAGTCAGGTATGTTTGCAGCATTGTCAATCCTTTTCTGTTATCGTCGAATATGTATCAATATGCTTGCAAATTGCTTGAGTTATTTAATTCCTGGTTTGAGTATTGAAAAAGTTTGAAAAACTTACCTACCCCAAATTTGAGTAAACGCCTTCTATTTCTATTTCTATTTATATCGTTTTATGTACTTTCAGATTCTTGTTAACCCTTACAAATGTTGATGTAGCACTCTGATTGATCCTTAGAAAAATGTAAGGTTCAGTCAATCGTGAGATTGAATCGATATCACCACTTAATAATAATGTGTCTGGCATCGTTTTGTCCTAATAGATTCAAATCAGACCCAAGAATGATTTCAACATGCCACAATAGTGGTCACCAGTTCCTCAGGGAAAGCACATTCATATTTTTAATCATATACTATTGGGATAAGACATCGTGATCTTTTTGAACTGTGGTTATTCTTTCTGTCTAAAGCATCAATTTAAACCTCATCATGCAAATTTTACGGCTTCTACCGACATCTGATTCTCTCTCAATTTTCCTAAGCTTTAACTTTTCAAAATAACCAAAAATTGCTATTATTTAATAGTGAACCAATCTTGAGTCTGAAATCAACTTTACGTTGTATGAACGCCTGAATCATCTAGATTTTCTAATGAAGGCTACATTTTACTATAGACTATTTACTATAGAAGGCGCTCTTACCGAAGTTCGAATCTCGATTATATTTGTACGATCTCCTGTTGGAGTGCAGAACTCATAGGTCTACCTATCTTTCTATGTCAGAACTATATGTCATGGAACAATGTTCCGATGATTATAACCCTTGCTTCTCGTCTCTTGTTTCGGCGTAGTAGCCAACTGCAAAAGAGTTTGGCCCCAAAACAGATAGTAGAGGCAAAACAAACAAGGTGCTCTTCTGGTTAGCTTTTCTTGAATTTCTCTAGTCATACTACTGATAAGGGCGATAGTCCATTGATCTGAGCCAATGATGGAACTCTGTGAATATTCCTTTTATGGATAGCCATGAAAAGTATGGAAAATATTCAATAGTCACATGATCATAGTGCCCAGTTTACGTTATCGTTTATAGTAATACCAAAGAGAATACATATAAAGAAGGACATCTTATATGAACCGCAGTTGCATATAAACTAAAAATTTTCAAATGTTTCTGAGTTATTTGGTGGTGGCAATGAAATAGGATAAACATATATTTTTACATAATTTCCTTTTTCTCTTTCGAACGATAACGAAAAAAAATATTTGACTGTTTCAAAACTTTGCTTACTATATCATATTATAATTCAAATTGTAAAATGAAATAGATAATTATATGAAAATATATCTATTCCATTTTACAATCGAATTATAATATGAAATAGTAAGCGATGTTTTGAAATATTCAAATTTTTTTTTGCTGTCGTTCGAAAGAGAAAACGTAATAAAAAATATATCCTATTTCGTTTGCCATCCCTAAATAACTCAGAAATATTTTTAGTTTATGGCAACCGCGGTTCATATAAGATGTTCCTCTTTATATTTATTCTCTTTGGTAATACTATAAATAGTTTAATCAATTTGTGTACAATTCTCAATGACGAGGTTCTAGTAATCATTTTCTCGAATGGTTAAATGAGCCATAGTTTGATTACTTAGAAACTAACTTATTTTGGTTTACAACGGTGGATTAGCTCAAGCACTATACAAAAATCCAAAGTTATCTTATTAAAATCATTGGCTTGGCAAGCCTTTGGAATAGGAGTAGCACTATAGTTATGTAATATACTACAGTAAAAGATGATTAAACAGTCCACTATTCATCACTAAGACTAGCAGATCTCCTTTTTGATTATTTATATAGCTAATCATCCAAATTTCAATCCCAAGACCATATTCTCGTCCTGAGTGGATGTGCTGGAATTAAACCCCAATTTTTCCATTTCAATTGTTAGTACGAATTATGATTGCCCAAATTAACTTCTAAATTTTATTGCAGATCATATTTCGATTTTAGCTTTTAACACGCTTTCTTTTCTATTTTCAGGTAAGATTATGTTCAACATACCAGACATCTAAATTTAAGGACATTCTTATAATGTAAGTCATATTGATTCTAAACCTATGCAGGTTATGCCAAACCTCAACTCTTAGGTAAACTTTGTAACGTTCATCGCCGACCGAAAATTGTCTGATCGTTAGAACTTTGATTCTAGATGTTTATGTTTCTTAACTACTAATAACTTAAACTTTGTAAGTTCGACTTGGGGATCTCGCAGAGCTCGAAAGAGTAAGAAAAATTATTCTGAGTTAATTTGCTCTGCTTCCGACATTGTATTTAGAAAATGTCTCTTCTTGAAGGATCTCTTGGCCTAAGCAAGCAAGATATATAGTGCAGTGTCAGAGGCACAAAATGAAAACCATGTATATGGAGTGAACGTGCACATTGAATCAAAACCCGAGTGTTGAATGTCAGAGTTTATTTAAACTTTTAAATCCGAATAAATGAGCTTCTTCGGATTATGTTTCACAATTACACAATGTGGTTTTAAATTTAAAAGCAGAACACCCACTGACAAAAACAAGAACTATCAGAAGCTTATTCATTCATTTACGTCTATCATGTAATTATTAGACTATTTAATCTCCATTTAGACCTATAGTCTTGTATCGTTTAACCGAAATTATTCGTTCCAAGGCTTAATAATAATGGATCTCCACCAGGTAGTTCTAGGGCACTTACGATTGCTGGATCTAGGTGGATTTAAGTGAGTCTATCTCTTAAAAATGGTTTCTCTTCTTTCTAAGGTGTGGACATTTCAATTGTCCTCATCTCATACATTTATTGATAAAACCCTGATGTGTACTAGATATTTTGTTCAGTAGTCTACTAGAATTGCCTCTATTTAATAAAATACTTGTGTTGATTTTGGGGTGGTTAGAAATAGCTGGCCTATATGTGGACGGTATTTAGGTACCGTGGCTCATCAGGTTAGTCTAGAAGCTGTGAACTAAAGCCAGCCAGTTTATTAAAAGTTGTCCTAGATTAACTTCAATATCGGCAAACCTAAATGACAGGTATAGTTTGCACCAAAATACTGCCTAGATCGACTAAAAAGGGTTTATGTAATAGAAAATGCTTCCTGAACACTTCTCTTGCTGGTGACTGAAATGCTTCCTATTAATTTCAATAGTTCGAAATCAAAAGATAATAGTCAAGGAACGATGGTAGTCAAGGAAAGATATATCATTTTTTTTACAATTGGTGGAATGGGTTCAGTTCGATGTCCCCTAATGCTAGATTATGGAGCTAACCAAACGAGAAAGTATCGGGTTGGAGTCTTAACAGTGCCGAATGCAAAAGCGAGTGGATGAACTCAACTTCCACTCTCAGTTGGAGAACTCATGTACCCATCCTTCTTCCATGTTGGTACTATAGGCTAAAATGGAGTTATGCAATGTGCAGATTTCCTACGTTTTTCGGACATATTGCCGTACGTCCACTATTTGGATTCAGCGAAAGAGTTGGAAGTACTTCAACCCCAAGACAGCAAGTAGAGACAGAAACAAACCTTTGGATTCGAACCCGGCACCTTCCACACCAAAGAAAGTTGATTTAACCACTGCAACATTTAGTCGGTTATATAAGAGTTAATCTGATTAAATGTAATATTTAGTTGGATTTAAGATAATTAACATCTTATTGTTTATCTTATTAAGTCATTAGCAGTACTCACGCTATACTTCAAAGACATAAACCATTATATAGTACCCAGCGTAAATAGATAGATAAACCTCAAAACGACCTAATTGAATCAAAACGAAATAGTATTTAGAAATCTAATGAACATTAAAATCACATAAACTACTCTCCTCGTACTACTACTGGCACCGTGAACCACAAAATGTCGTCTTTTGTTTTTGTAGGAAGGAGTGCCCCCTTTTCAAAATATAATTACACCGGACAAAATTAGTTTATTTTATGTCCTCTATATATATACCCAGCGCAGCACAAAACGAACCAAAAAATTAGTCAATTTTTCATTAACTTGGAATGTTTTCCTTTTGGTCGTTCAACTCCCTACATTAACCGACGATGATGACGACGACGTTTTTTTTTTTATATAGAAAATGAATTTTTCCTAAACTACCTAATTGATGATCCCTAATAGAATATGTATACTCTTATAATATTACGGTGTATTTGCGGGGGTGAGAGACTCAATCTGATTGATAGTCGAGTATTATTTTTGCGTCCACGATTTCGAGAGTGGATTTTCACCATCCTTACCCGCTATGTATTTTATGTGCTCGCGCGCCTTCTGTGTCGGTAATTAGAATGGGTGTTTTGACATTTTTCTAAATTAACATACACCTCCCTACCTCCCACACCCCCGACTCCACTCTCAAATTATACAAAGTTTTTGATTTATGATTATTTTAAAATTGTTTTCTTCCCCGCACGCCGCCAAGTCGCCTGTATTGGATTGAATTGATTAGATGTCATTTTTATTTATTCTGTATATGTGCTGCTGGTGCTATATACAGAGTCCCATGTACATGGTGATATGATGTGTTGCCGACAAAGTGGTGCGGGGATTTTTTATAAATTAATGATAATTGTTAAAGTGACATAAACATTGTTTTTGTGATGCAGGACATTAATTTTTGAACGAAACATGCTTTTATGTAATATATAGGCATGTATATATAGTGAATGCTAACGATAACAAAATATTAGTCGATTATGTATTATGTACATACATGTATGTATTGATTGAGATTTATGTTACGTCAACACGATATATACATAAGTTTGATGTATTACTTTTGTTTAGGTGTAATTAATCACAAATGAATAGATGGACGTACCAACATGTGTAGAAGTTTTGTTAATGACAAGCAAAGGGGTTTGTACCCCTTCTTGTTTTACTTTGTTTTGTATATTGATGTCACAACTCAAGTAGGTGTTATTCATTAATTTTCAAGTGCTACCTTTGGTTTACACCTATTTAAGCGATCTGCGCGGTCAAAACTAACTCTAACATATTCAATATATACCTGCTTTCATATGACGAAAGTAAAGGTTTCCATGTTGGTCTCAACCTTTACCTCTTTAATATTTTTCTAACCATAGCCTAGTATGAAGACCTCCAGTTATTGGATTTCCATGGTTTCTAGTTTTTGCAATATTTTTTGAAACTCAAGGCACTCTCAAGTCTTTTACGGTTGATTTAATTGAAGACGTACGTCTATACTTCTGATTTACATAGAACTGTCTGAGCATTCCATGAGCTTATGCCATATTATAGTACCGACATAGAATATGGGTCGTCCAACGGTTCTGTACTCGAACATAATAAAGATTTTGGTGAAAAATTTCTGTTGTATCTTTATCGGTATTTGAATTCGATACCACCCCTGCCCCAACTGTTGGGATTTGACATGCAAAATCGTTTTTTTTACATTTTTTTATGTAAATTACGTAAAAAACAGCGTAAATTACATAAAACGTAAATACGATGACGACATCATCCGCAGTGCCATCTATTTTAAAATAAAAAAAAAAAATTGTACACAGTTAAGTAATTATTTCACAAATTCTATTCATAAAATAGTAAGAAGCTTTTATAACAGATGGTGTTACAATTAGATTTAATAAGAGATGGCGCTTCAGTTTTTTTTTACAAAAAATCGTTTTTTACATACAGTCAAAAACCGTGTAAATTACATCGTGTAATTTACACGCCCAACAGTGCCCGCCCCTTAAATCATCATTTGTTAAATCGGTGGCATTTTCTTCAGTAGCCGCATAATTCTAGTACCATCTGCAAAGTTGACTATACTATCATTTAGTTCGGCATTTCGGATTGTGATGGAATTTCCACAGTAGATAGATATTGGTGCTGCTTCTAACGTTTTATCGATTGCTTGAGAGACATCAGATGTCTTGGACATACACATAAACAAATTGATGTGGTGGAAATGGGTTATTGTTCTCGCTCCAAGTTAATAAGAATATGGTAACCATTATACCTGTTCAATCTCGTTTTATTTATTATCTCGCCTCTTGCTCCTGGCGTTTGTGCACTTAATTTTGAAATTCAAAGAATGCTGATCAGTGCGTTGTCATGCTGGATATATAAGTTTAACCTTGCCATATAAATTTGGTAAAAAGCCTTTAATATTCGAGAGAATCATGTAGATGATTTTGGCTCCCAAAACATGACCCTTACGAGATCACAAAGTTTAACGAAAAATCCTAACTCCAACATCTATTGTGTAATGTAATTGCCGCACTCTCATTTCTAGAGTGTAAGTTTTCGGTACAAACATTTTCGAGAGATGGCCCTGTTCACTTCTGTGACTGTTCTTAAAGCATATTACCATATACATAAGTGAATAGATTATGTTTGTACTTGTTGATCAAGTAAGTAAGGAAACGACAAGTGTAGAGGTATATCATTTTTGGGTCAAGTGAACTACTTGTCCCACTTATGCTTCACCTTTTATGCCTCCTTACAGTGCCAGACTCAAGTTAAGCTCAACAGGGTCTTCTTTCCCTGTAAATTTTTCCTTGGCTGAGCTTTATAGAAGTGTAAGATTTCTACACACTAAAACATCTCTTAAATTATAACACCCGTAAGATGTTAGCGCAAGTAGCACGTTGTTTGTTAGAAGATCGCTCGCTATTCAATTCGTAAACGTCATATTGTTGTCAGTTTGTTAATAATTCTAAAATTTGAGCATTGATTTCAATCGCATCGTTATCTTTAGTGGCAATCAGATGCGGTTTCATAAGGCAAATAAGGATGGTTTAAAATGAGTTTCGAGATTAGTATCCCAACTTATAGATTGTGCTTAGTGATTTAAACAATATTTTCATGCCGTTCCTTGCATGTGTTCCCGGACATCCTTGTAGGTTCTTGATCTGGAGGATAGAGAATTTATTTTTAGCTTGACACAGTTAATAAAATCGCGATCTGACCGTAATTTGAATGGTTCACGTATCCAGTTCCGGAACATATCAACTGATGCGACTTGTTTGTTACTCCAAAATGACTCATTGTCAGAGGTGTTAAGTAAAAACTGTCCATCAACCAAAAGTTGCCGTTTCGCTTTATCCATGAGGGCTCGTGGTTTTCCCAACAGTGCAATCTCCAGCGACAGGCCTGGATTCCAAGATGACTGATTGGCGAGTTGAATCATGCATTTGGGACATATTTAGGAAGATTGAGGCAATACCTTACTACATCCCGGATAATAACGTCGGTTTAGACTTTCAATCATAATATTGCCTATCGTAAAACGATAATATAATCAGGGAACCAGGACAGCTAAGAGTTTTTGCTGAGGATTCAGTGTGGCTTTCTTTATATTTGCTAGTTTAGGCTCTAAATGATGATGTGGAAAGAAGAAGCACCATTTCACAGATCGATGAAGGACGGGGAAACTATGATCTTCTATATATTGAATGCACGTTGGCCAACGAAAGTGTGCTTCTATTAACCGGAAGATTCGATACTAATGGTAAAGCATTTCGATCAATTCGTTACCATGCCACACGAAATTATAAATTCGAGTATGTGATCGAGCAGCATATGGAAGCCTTCTAATGTCGAGGTTAAATTAAACATGACTTAGGAGTCTTTTTGTTTCTCGCCTCCCTTCGAATGGAAGTCATCACTAAACAATCCAATAGTCACCTTTTAGTCTTGTTGTGCAGTTAATGCATACTAGTAGGTTCTCTGTGTACGAAATAGACCTCTTCAGTATTCCATCTAAGTGTCTCAAAGATTGATCTATGAGACACGGCGTCGAATAAAGCTAATTACGAGAGGGGCAATGAAACAAGATTTTTAAGTTAAGATGGTGATCGCGAAGCACTTTATCCAACAGTTTTGTATTGTCGGCCCAACCAATTGTTGGGTGGAACGCGTTTTGACGAGGATCAAAGTCTTACATGCTGTTGATCCTGTTGGAGAAAATATTGTGCGCAGGTATTTTGCAAACTCTGATGTGTTGTCATGGTATGATAGGTCGAAAATCACCAAGTTTCACTTCTGAATTTATATCTTCGACAATAATACGGTTTTTGTCTTTGATTAGGTTGTGATCAGCCACTAGTTATGCATGTGGAGCACTCGGTGACCAGACACAATTTAAGTCGATGTACTCATCTTCGGACGATGAAAACTCTTCTTTCTCATCGAGCTCCCTCCAGAATGGCTCCATTTTATCCTTATCAGGGATTGGAGTACTATTGGATCCTTCTATAATGGGTTTTGTACAACTACTCTTTGCTGGTAGCATTGGAGATTGAATGAAGAGAATTAAGTTAGCTATGGTTGGCTTCTAGAATTATCATAGTTTTGATATATTCCAGGAATGCATCAGCGGTTATTTCTAGAGTTCTGCTAAGGTTGTTACCATCACAATAATAATCATTCAAAAGTCTACTGAGTTTATAGTCAGCTTGCTGTCTGACTTTCGTAATCGGCTTAATGGACCTGTTGGAAACAGGGTCATGAGAAGTTAATTCATGTAACGCGTAAATTCGACCTTTATATGGGCTAATAGTCGCCGGTTGTAGCTTAATGGTTAAGAGAGTTTCTCATCACGCCGCGGTCTCGAAGTTCGATTCCCACCGTTGACCAAAAAATTAACATTCAAACGGATGACATAAAAACGCGTTTGAGTGTAAAAACATTCGTTGGGCTGACCACCTACAATGTGCACCAATCGATAAAAATTGGTTCGAAAGGTCTCATTTGAAACTCGGTTTACGGCCTCTAAGCCATAGATTATTTTTATGGGCTAATAGTGACATTCCCTCAGGGCTATAAGACATTTTGACATTGTGTTTTTAAAGTTCTCTCATTCTGTCAACTCGCGACATTTGCACTCCCACAGTTATATGTTGGAATGAACGGGTGCAATATTCGCATGTAAAAGGAATGACTATGGGAATAGAAAGCTTTATGTTTGATTATCACAAACAATGGTCCGAGACTGTAAGCCGACTGCGACCCGAGGTGAGTTCTGTGTATTTGTACAATAATAAAGATTAAGGAACCTCCAACAGTGAACCCCAATCGATCAAAATATTGATCATGTTATGTCGAACCATCCGTAAAATTTGGCAGTGATTCATGTCCTACACTCAGAAAAAAACTTGGGTTAAAAACATCAAAAAACTAGCCCAATTTAACCAAAAACTAAGTATTTTTTACCCAACCAAATAACTTAGTAAAATAATAACTAAACTAAATTAAGACCGCCTAGGTGGCTCAGTGGTTAAAGCTGTGGCAATTGCAGTGGGGAAGTACCGGGTTCGAATCCCGATAGGGGCAGGATGCAAAAGGTGTTTTTCACCATCTGATTACGATCGGTGGTGAAAATGAACACATGTATGACCCCCTATTGGAGTACTGAACTCATGGGCCGACACATCTTCCATGTTAGCACTATAAGCTGACATGGAACTATGCAATGCGCAAAAGTATTTGGTTATTTTTTAAATATAAAACAAATAATTGTTTTTAATAACCAAATAAATAAATTAAGTTAACCAAAAAAAAGTAATACGACTTAGTTAGTTTTGACTAATTTTATTATTTGAAGTAAACGCAAATTTAGTCAAATTATATATATATATATATATATATATATATATATATATATATATATATATATATATATATATATATATATATATATATATATACATAGTTGCTGTGCCCTGTTTGTAATTTAAGGCATTTGCCAGAGCATAACACTTTGGCTGCCAATTTTGAAAGGAGTATACATTCTAAATTCCACCCAACCATGCCAATCCGGACATAAATTATTAAATCTTTCTCATTGGGCCAGAGTTGTTCTCAACAAACACTCTACCGTATGTATTTCGATGCAAGTATATAAACACTGGTATAGTAAAAAATTTTTTTTAATGTATGTCTTGAACAGTACTGGCTTAATGAGATGAAATGTACTGGCTTAATGGGATGTATGTACATAACATAATTGGCATAGTTGGGTGGAATTAAGAGTGTATGCTCATTACAACATTGGCTGCCAAAGTGTTAATTATCATATTTTTATCACTCACCGATTCAAGTAGCCGACTGTCACTAGACCATGAAACATCGATCATGCCAAATTTGTATCCAGCAATGGGCTTTTCGAATTTTCCATCGTATGCTCCTCCAAATTTTATTAGTTTATCCACTGACAAACTAGCCAACCATTCACCATTGGGGCTAAATCTAAAAGCCGAAACAATTGAACAATATTTTCAAAATGTGGGTCAAACCCAATCTTAATGAAACTAAAACGTTGCTCAATTTATTTGGTTGAACTTAATATTTGGTTAAAATAAACAATTGTTGGTTAAAAACATACTTTTACTTGAATCAAGGTATATTTTACCAAAATTGTTTTAAAATTTTACTGACAAATAATTATTTTTTGGTCAATGTTAGTAAAAACATAGTTTACACTGCTAAATTGTTTGATATTCAATATTTTGGTTAACTAAATTTTGATCAATTATTGCTTTAACCAATTAGTAAAATTTTTATTTAAAGTAAGGAATTGGTGAATAAAACCCAAAAACTTGTGTAAAAGTAACCAAATTGTATTATTTAGACTTTGGTTACAGTATTTTTCTGAGTGTAGTGAGAACAGAACCACATTTATCTTTTCGTCAACCTTCGCTTCCTGTGACAGTTAGATACAAAAAACTTAGGCCCATTCAACATAATAATTAACTCGTATCATCTCCAAAAACGCGGCTGATGTAGTTAAAACATCAGTTCATTTCCACATACACACACATACATGATATATGAATGATACGTGATTGTGTGTACACTGAAAAAAAAACGTACCGAAATTTAATTAAAAACTACATTAATTCAGTGAACTTTGTTAACGAGTTTGCGTCAATAAAGCCAGTGATTATCCCAATAAATGTGGGTTTATTAATTTATAAAACAAATTATAACTTTATAAAAAATTAATGATTTTAATGTTTAAATTTATTTATTTCGTTAACGGTTTGTATTGAATAATCTATGTAAAGTTGCATTGGTTACATTAATATTCCTTATTAATTTCAAGAATCTTCGTTATTAGATTGATGGACTTTGTTCATTACTTATATGTAGTATCAAATGTAATATATTTATACAACATTTACAGTTGATAAATTTTATTTCTAGGATTGGTTAACTAACAAAATAGAATCCATGCCTGCATTTTGGTCCAGAATTGCATTTTTATTATTATTTATAAGCGGACAAGTTTGGACTCTGTATGTCAGTAAGGTGGACGTCATTGTCTAATTAAACATAAGCTGTTGATAGGAAAGATCATTATAATTTCAACAAACATATTCCTATTATAGACTGATGTTCGGATTGTTCAATTTTTATATACTTGCGTTATCAACAGTACTCTAGCGAATTTTAATTTTAACATAAATTTTAAGCACTTGAACTCCCACTTAACCAAAATTATTTGGTAATTTTAAAATTATGTATTAGGTTATAAGTTACTAACTAAAGTTAATTATAATCAAGTACTGACAAATTTGCAATGGTATTATGATCAGAAAAATTTGATGTAGCCCAAATTATAGTATTAATAAACTGGTTACAACCTCATAAAGCTAATTATTAAACAATTCATAATATCAATTAAAAATTTCATTGGTTCAATACAATTTTTATGTAAAAAATTTGATAAACCGAGTACATTAAATTATTTTTTTCAGTGTATATAGTACGTATATAGATACGTAAACCGGAAAATTTATAACATTTAATTCTAGTTCTTCATATTTCATATATCACTCGTAATCGTACCGTATAGTAGGTATCTTAAAATTCCATTCCCGAATACTTTGTATTCCTTAAAGAAAATTAATAGGAAAAGGAAGCAAATAAATAACAGAACGAACGTAAGAAAAATTATGTGCAATCATAATAATGATACATTATATACACACACACACATGTATATACAGTTTTTGTGTGTAGTCACGATGATATGGTGATGAAGATGATGATGATGATCAGAAGGAACGAACGAAAGAATATTTGTTTGGTAATTGAATGGGTAGGAAATGATGTGTACGATGATGGTTAATTTGTAAAACTTATTTTCAATTACAAACGCCGTACACACATACATGTATCCAATAATACCGAGATACATGATTGTGATTTTGTGCCTGGTAATAAGCTCGATTGGAAAGGTGGGAATTTTTGCAATGATGAATTTGCACAAAATACTTGACAAATCGACTTTACATTTTACGAATTTGTCAGAAAACGCACCCTCCTGAAATTATATATAGTACACAGTGTAATGTACCATTTTGCAGATTACATATATGGAAGTAAATTATTTATGCTCGTTTGTGTGAACCATATGTTGAGTATATGTGTATGCCGGAGAAACCGAAGACCCATATTTTATTGATTTTTCATTTTAATAAAAATATAATTTTGGTTGTTTTTATATTTAACACTAATGTTGGTATTTATGTACCACGATATACATGAATTTCATCTACATATAACATGTATGCTATATATGTGCTCGTTGTTATGCGGTTATTTTCTTAACGATACACCTATAAAAATGTATTTTTATCTTATCATAAATAAAATTTATTCGTTTTCTTGTGTGTAGCAACAGCACAGGATTAAATTGGGTGTTATGAAAATGTGGCAAGGTTATATAACAGGAGGTGTACACCTTTTCAATTGATTATTAGGATTTTCTTTGGTTAATTATTCCAGAAATGTCATATATTCAATTTTTCCATGATTCTTTGAGACTTTTAAAATTATATCAGTGGTATCGAAGGTACTCCAGCCTTAGTGTTGAAATTCAGAAAAACTGAGCCATTTCTAAATACTTCCGAAAAATGAACCTCTTAAGAGAAGAGCATACCATTTTTACGGTATGTCTCTCCTTGCACAACAAACTAGTAACTATCGTACATAATCTTGGGAAGAATTACTCCTGGTGCAGAAAATTATGGGTGAAAGTAGGTTTCTGTTTGAATCCGTTCGAAAGGATAGCGAATACGCTGGCTCGATTAATTTCTGCGTTCTGATCAAAACCGAATAATACTGCGATCCTTAAAAGAGGAAGCTGTCGGCGACGAATCTCCACGTCATTGAGAGTGATCTAGTATTTTTTTTAGGTATTTACAACAATATGAAGAGCTGAATCGATATCGAAACCAATGGAGTCAGATTGTTGCCCGTACCATGGCCAACAATGACCTGAAAATCCGTTAGAAATATCCGTTCAACTTAAAGCTTTTTTCATCAATGTAACGAGTATTTGTACTTGGAGTAAATCAGAATTTAAGGCAGAAGTGGTTTGCGTCTCTCAAAAACTTTTAAAATTAGGGTCTTAGTGGCTTAAAAATCATCTTAATAACATTTATCTGTCTCATGATGTTGTATGCAAAGAATGTAGGAAGATGATGACTCATCCCATCTGCTTCGTTATTTATTCACTTTTAGACCAAAACAGACTCACCAATCTCAGCAGTGAGATTCCTATGAAATGTGGGATCATATAAATGCCTTCTAGTCGTCGGTATTGTTACGATTGAGGTGTAATCTAAATTGAATGTGTTCTTGATTAAGCTGGCGTTATGTTGGATTGCCCGTCTGTATATGGTGGTCCATACCAGTGGTGATATATGGGAAAAATTCATGCAATATAAGTATGGAGATGTTCTGCTTCAGGAAAAGCTTCGAGATTGTAGAATGGCTTGATTAATTTGCTATTAAAACTTCAGTCAGGAAATGAAGGTCACCAAATTTACGAGTGTGCATACCATGGCAAATATTATGGGCCCAGTTTTATAAAAAAGTTGATTTGTATGGAGCCATCATTTTGGGGATTAATTTATTAAACTTTATGAATTGTTTACATCAGAATTGATTTAATTATTTGACTGTTTTGGTCTAAGACTCAGTTTAGGTCCAACTCTTTCCAACATGTAAGGTTGATTGTTTGGCACATGAGCTCTGCAATTCATATGATGGTCGTAGATGTGTTCATCCACAACTCCGGTCGTAATCGAATAATGCAATTTCTTTTTCCAGTCCTACTTCATCTTTTTATGGGAGTTCTAACACGTTACCATCCAATCTGTGTATTGGCCTAAAATCTTCTGTTAGTACTATAGGCCCCTTTATACCATCGAGTGCAGATCCTCCTTTGATACCAGACTATTTTTTTAAAAATAGTCAAATAGTATAACTATATATAACCGGTTATATAAGCTTACGCTGATTAACACTGGTGTATCCTCTGTTTATATATAGTTTGAGATTGAGATTTTTAGGATTAGAAAAACAATCGATAGGCAATCTGCATAAACTTCAAGTTAATTATTCATTAGCGTTCTCTGAAGTGACAATACAGTATGCGGTACTTTATACAGTTAATAAAGTATTTGTTTGCGATTCATCGCAAGGAGTAATGTGCGCAAGACAATCAAAAGCGATAAAGGAGCAAACTTCACCGGCAATATGAACTATTAAGCAGAGTTATATAATACACTTTCCTGGAAACCTCAACTACATACTAATATTCACTCTTAGTATTCAATGGCCCCAGAATCGGTCTCACCTGCATAGGGAGGCATCGATCATATTTTCACAACGAATTTCTAACGGATAATTGGCGAGCAACGTTTCACTTTGGAAGAATACTCGTCTTGTGGATGGAAGATGTCAATCATCCAAAAAGGCCGACCTTTTAGAGATGTGCGCACGTGAATAATTTTTGTTTGAACCATCAGATCAATGGCCTATATTGTAAATATTCTGAAAATATAGCTTTTGATGTTAATATTGTGATAATATATATCTAGATGAGATATATGCCGTTTCAATGATTCTGTTAAGACGCGATGTCTATCGATACAAGAGAGCTACGTTACGTGCAGAAATGTGTGATAATTACACTGATTTTATAAATATTTGTCCAAATGGTGTTAATGGTTTTAAAGTCATTTTACCAAACTTTTTTATTTGTTCTCCATGCAATATGTACCAAAATTATTTCGATGCAAAGTCAATCGTACAACATTTCGACAAACCTTCATTATTAATAACTGTGACATGCAACCCACAATAACCAGAAATTATTTAAGATCTTGAAGGTAACAAAATTTATTTTCAATAAAGTATAATTACCCTTATTTAAACTATTGACGTGGTGTACCTCAAGCGCATAATATAGTATCACTTTGAATAAGGCTGATAGTAAAGATGGGGTTGCTGATATTGATAAGATCGTGTGAGCTGAAATATCAGATATACAAGCACATCCATATGTATACGAAATTATGATTAATGGAACATGCTACCTACTTAATCCGAGGAATATGCAACAAAATTGAAGGAAGGAATATGCAACAAAAATTTTCTAAAAGATTTTTTGTGATTATACGCTTGAAAGCGAGAATGAATGTTCTGGTATAAACGCCGTGATAATTAAAGACTTGCCAATATTGCATTTTGATATATAAAAAAAACAGATATTTTTAATAGTTATCCTTGAATGTTCATTTCATTGTAAAGAGGAGGGTATAGCAATAACATTTGAAAACGATATCAGCCAAATGGCCACCACACATACGCTTGCAGCACCATATCCTTTTCATGATATGACCAATTTTCCATAACCTATTCAATTGCACTTTTGTGGCTGTATGTCCTCGATAACTTCACAAATTCCATATTTAAGGTCTTGAATCAACTGTGGAGCATTGGCATAGACCTTATCTTGCTCTTAAGAAAAAATTTTTAAGTTGTTGAATCACAATATATAGGTGGGCAATTGTGATCATCTCTTCGAGAAATAACACAGTCAGAAAACTTTTTACTGTTCACATCAACATCTTACAATTCCGGCCATAAAAAATCATTAATAATAGCTCGGTAGCGCAGTCCATTTACCAGAACAGTTGACCAACCTCATTTTTGAAAAATGCAGGGTACAATCACACCACCAGCTCAAAAACCGAACAAAACAGTGACACATTGAGAATTGAGGGTCTTTTCAAAAATTATTCTTGGATTTTTTGAGATCCAATGCTATAATGGTATCCGGATGATTTTGATGTATTTGAAGGACCCAATCAGCAAAGATACTACGTTTATGGTGATAGATCGGATCGAGTTTTAACTGAACTTTTAAAACCTTAAGATCTACAGTGCAGAATTATCATGTGCTAGCACAACTCACCGAATAAGCAACGTACAGTAGAATTAACCGTAATTTCAATTCAAGCAAATTGAAAATTGATACATTAGACCAGCTGAATCTGGTCTAGTTGAAGCTTTAACTGGGCATTGTAGAAGTATATCTCGTTATTGTTTTTCAAGCTGAAAGCGGTTATCATTTCCCCGTGAGGCATTGAAGATATAACATCTTTCCCATCGACTATCGACCATCGACTCTTACAACGTTAACTGTGTTGATTAATAGGCATATTCATTACCGTAAAGGCACAGTACCTCACACTTCTTACAAACAGATTATTGAATAAATTGTATCCTATTTGACTTTTAGAGTTCTAACAGATTCAAGCCAACCTTAATACACAAAAAAAAGTATATGCTGTTGCCAGGCATTAACTGACCGACTTATTCAGATTAGGTTTGAAAAATAAGTTTTCAAGATTACGTGTGATTTGTCCAAAGATTACATACGTCAGCGCTTTTAATGTTTCGGTCACGAATTGGCTTTTAATATTTAAATCGAAAGCAGGCAGAAGATACCAGTTCGTTGACAGTTTAGTCGTCGCCGCCCACTTACTTTTGCACAGCTCGCAGAATGTGACTGATGCACGCGATAATAAAAATTTGAGTTGAACTCGTGACCTCGTGATTGAAAAGAACTCAATATATAACACGGATCAATACATGTACAATATCGCAACATATTTCGATTCCAGACGTGAACATAGAGGATATATTTGAAGGGGTTGCGTATTGTGATATATCCTCTCCAACACTTGTGTCATGAGAAATGATAGAAACTTTCTGATATTTTGAATTGTGTCTTGATCTCTGACATAAGTTATTTGTTTTGGACTCGTTGAGTTGAGATGAAACGGAATACTGTACCAAGTATCTTTGTTGTCATATAATTAAATCGCCCTGCATATGAAAGAACATTAGCCATATCTCGAGCTGTTTCACCTTAAGCCGGTTATAATGTAAGACGGTAACGTATATGAAGTCCAAAGTAGAGATTCAGACAATAAACCTCCCGAATTGTGCTAGCACGTGATTTTTTCACATGACTACAAGGCAAAGCTAGTAGGCTGTCGGTGTAGCAAGAAGAGCTATATAACCGGCAGCATCTTTATCAGAAATTTTCATGACTTCCTCCTACTTCATCAGACTGGTGAAAATTACTAGAGTGGTTAAGGTCTATGTCTCATACGCTTTTTGGGAGCTGGTGTCCGCCCATTTAAATCGATACAAATGGGTAAGTTGGCCTCTGTTTGGACTCGGAGTATGTGTAAGTATGTTAAGGTTAAGAGGATTAATCTCGGATCCCATGATAATCCGATCCCTTCTCTATGATAACGAGATGTATATTTCTTGATATAAAACAAGCATCCTAGCAACAAATTAGACAGGTAGAAATACGAAAACAATTCATCGTATATTGGTATACGTTTCAAAACATCTTAATCGTACTCATCGCTATAAGTGTATAAAACCTTATTAAATTCAATTAATAAAATTAATAACTCGTATAAAATAATAATAAAAAAATTAACAATAACAGTCGAAACGTGAAATCAGCTACCCGTGAAAGCACTCGCCGAAGAAAACAAAAAGTTCGACACACATATAAATTTTGCCGATTGTTGTTGTTATTTTTATCTATTTCCATTCTTATCACATAAAATAAATTAGATTAATGAAGAACACAAAACTTTTCGTTATATATAGTATGTATGTGTGCGTGTATAGAAAATTGTCTCGAAAAACGAAATCGAAATCTTTGTAACCCATCAGGCATTAAGTACCAAAGTCGTAAAAAAAGGAAGAAAGCTTTCACATTTTTTTGCATGCTGTTGCTGTTGTTGTTGTTGTGTATTCAAAATCTCATCCTTTTATGTTGTTGTAGATTTTGGTGAAAAGATCACAAAAATATATATTCGAACAAAGCAGATATGTATGACAGGCAGTAGTATATAGTAGCATCAGCAAGCAAAAAAAAAATCAAATTTATATTCAAATTATGTCCATCATCAAATTGGACAATCACAAAAATATCTAAAAAGTTCTCATATTTGCATCTAAATGATGTCCTTTTTTACTGGGGGATTTTGTATTAAAAGACGTCATTACTTTTGATGAGTTTTGCCAGTGCTTTTTTTTCTGTCTTTTCGTTCGGAGAAAGGCGAGCGGGAAAAAAAAGCTTTTATTTGGTTGGAAAGCATAAAATTGTAATAAAATTGTTGTTCATAGTTCAATGGGTTTTATTCACTAAATAAATGTTTGGTGCGGCTTTGTCGTCATACATACATACATACATACATACATTAAAGGTTTGGTTCGGGGATGGGGTAGTTTGTACGTGGTTTATATAGTCAGTTTAGTATAATTAACATATTACATATTTTTACACAGTTAACTGGAGAGCATATTAATGTTGTTATTTTTATATTGTTTTGTGTACCTGGTGCTGTGATTATAGAATTGGTATATAGAGAAAAAAATCTTTCTGGGTTAACTGATGTAGAACAAATTTGTATATCGATCGGGTATACAGCTTAAAAGGTTTATGTATGTATACGTATCAGAAGAGACCCTACTTAAGTCTTATTTTTATGGAATTATCTAAAATAGCAAAAATTATTTGTTCGATAAACACCGTCTGAGGGGTGGGGTGTTTCAATATCAAATCAATTTAAGGGTTGATTGGTGTAGCTATATTCATATAAACATAACTTTCGACTGCTGATGATTGTTTACCTTAATGTGAGCCCAACTTGTATGAGAGTAATTGATATGATTACCCAATCAATATTGATCTCTTCTGCGTTAAAATGAGTTTCCGAGATAAGATATGTGCAACAGGTTCAACTTTAATCTACAGAGGATCTAGATCGTTTAAATACTGTTCACTATGGGTTGCACTCAGAGAAAAATTAGGGTTAAAAACAACAAAAAACTTGGCCAATTTAACCAAAAACTAAGTATTTTTTAACCAACCAAATGCCTTAGTAAAATAAATAACTAAAATCTTGGTTAAAATAATTTTTAATTTTAAATAACCAAACTTTGGTTATTAACATAAAGCATTTAGTTACTTTAACCAAAAGTATATGGTTGTTTTTTAAATATAAAATAAATAATTGTTTTCATAACCAAATTCGGTGATCTGACGTTTTAAATTGCATTTCTAATAAAATTCCGTTTTCTAGTAACCAAGAATTTTGTTAATTTCAACCATTCATTTGGTTGAACTAAATATTTGGTTAAAACTAACCAAAGTAGTTTGTGAAAACATACTTTTACTTTAATCAAGGTATATTTTACCAAAATTGTTTTAAAACTTTACTGTGAAATAAATTGGTTGGTCAATGTTACGAAAAACTTAGTTTACACTGCTAAATTGTTTGGTCAAAACTACTAATTAATGAATAAACTTAACTTTGTTATTTTAAATATATTTTTAGGTTGTTAGGTTTTTATTTTTAGTTAATTTAACCAAAAACCACGTACCAATATTTTGGTTAACCAAATTTTGATCAATTTTTGCTTTAATTTAACCAAGTGGCAAAATTTTTATTTTTTAATTTAAAGTAGGGAATTGGTGAATATAGCTAAAAATCTTTTGGTAAAGTAACCAAATTGTATAATATTATTAAGTGTTTGGTCACAATATTTTTTCGGAGTGGTGGTTTTTACTTACACAGCATATTTTAAGTTTTTAGTTTGAGTATCTCGAGCTTTCAAAGTAAACTTGAGGTACACTAACTAGCTATTTTGTCCAATTGGTGTCTTGAACAATGTTATATACAGGCAGAAATAAAAAATAACCTCAGGATCAGCCACACATAATGAGGTATCCATCTAGCGTTTACAATTTAAACTACCGGTTATTTAGTAAATCTTCTGCCTTAAATGTGGGTAGTTTATTAGAAATGAAATGCGTACAAGGCAATTCAACATAGAATGTGATAGCTGTAGCTCAGAATGTTTCTGAGCCACTAATTGGGCTATGAGCGCTTGGAAAAAAATAAGCATTATTTACCGAAAAATCTACTTTTCTAACTAACCTTAGCTTTCACCTCGTCAAGTCTAGATCAACAAACAAACTTGTTGCATTTTAGACTCAGAAACTAACACGTGAATTTGGTTGTAATTCCTGAACCTATTGAATTTTATATGGGAAAATGTGTTACTTATGTAAAATTATTTGCAAAGACCACCTAGACATCACCAACATTACAGTTTCGGCGTTTTGAATACTTAACTTTATTTCGACCTTCACGAGGTTTTCTGGAGAAGTCGATGGTTCCATAACGAGTGACTCTTTGGTGTGGATAGAACCGAGGTATCATTCGTCTATTAAAAGTAGAAGTAAAATAGAACCAAAGGTCAGCCAATCATAATTGTTGGTCTATCTAACGTTTGCAATTTAAACTTTCCTTTATTTATTGAGTCTTCTACCGAAATGTGCGAGGACAATTTAGTAGAAATGATATATCTACAAGGCAATTTTTAGATTGATTTGTTAAGCGAGTTCCCGAATCTGGATTGCACTTGGATAAACCTGTACGTGCATTTCCACCGGCTACAATCGAGAACGTTGCAACTGTCTGAGCATCAATCAACATCAACTCGCCAACGCTCAATAATTGAATATTTACTGTTCTGTGATGAACTGATGATAATTTTGCATAAAAATATCGGTATTAAGGCATTAAATGTTGAATTTGAGCATGAGCTTAAACAAAATATTTTTTTACCGAAAAATCATTTTTTTCTGTTAACCTCACTTTCCTCGTGACGAGTATCTGTTTAGTGGTGAAATTATGAACCGGGGCGTTGATGGTTCATTTTTTTGAAAGTGTGCAAGGAGCCGCAATATGAAGCGTTTAACGAAACATAATAATCGTGTTATTGTTACCCAGAGTTCAAGAGGAAGCCACATTCGAGATATGGTTTGAACGGAACAATCGCGCCTCTTCCACACTGTCTTCGGGGATTGAAAGACTATCCTGAACTTCAAAGATCATTTCAAAGTTGGCGTTGATGAGATAGGAGACTATACGTTCGAAAATATTTTGAAAACCCAACCCCCTTGGAAAAATGTTCACTGTCCTTGAATTTAGAGCCAATTGAAATTGAAGGACTTATTTACAGGTTAGATGGGCAAACCTGTATAAGTCATTAAAGCGAAGAGTATCCAGTCTAAAAACCTATAAAGCTTCATGGATACTACTTACATACAGATATAATAACGAGAAGGTTCTTGTGTCAAACCATTTAAACACAAAACACGTTGTTAGGACAAAATTATAAACAACAGAATCAGTTAAAGGGTTAAAGAATCGTCTAGTCAATAAACTAAATAAACAACCAAAGGTAGTTTAACCGTACCTATATAGTTATCTATAGTTAACTGATTCAAATTGACGACAGAGCTTTATTGATTATAGCAAACTTTGTGGCAAGCTTTCCGTTTGAGTGAGCCGAAAGCATAGAGTGCAAGTATAATAATCACCCATCATTAAAAAAATGTGCCAGATCAGACGATCACAACTCACAAGTCAAACTCAATAAGCTAGATGATCAAGCAGATTAAACTTCAAGGCTTGTTGAACGTTGTTCTATACATTGACAAAAATCGTATTTTCATCATAAGAATATGCTGTTAAGAAAAACATCAACAAATTCATCAACTACGTAGATACACTGCAGTTCAAACTTTCGGAATGATATCTTGCAAGAAGAGACATCTATCACCATTCAAAAGAAATTACAAAAAGTGATCGCATTTACGGCCAAATATACAAATTCAACATTAATCAGAATTATAAAGCTCGTCACTCCACAATAGAATATGAAAGCTTTATTCGGGAAACAAGTATAGTTGAAAAGACAAGACTTATACTAGCTCCAAGTCACTTTTTGCCAACTTATAATCATAAAGGAACAACGGGCGTTCCTCTAATAAATACCTTATGGCTGATCCAGTCACTCTAGACTGCTAATAAAAACTAAAAGCTCCTTGAACGAAAACGCTCAGTTTCCGCTGTATGCTGATACGTAAAACAAAAGTTTATATCGATATGCTTCCTGTATTCCGTATATAGATCTCATAAATGCATCATATAACCATAATTTCCAAAATAAATAAATTTAAGTATGTATGTATAAATAAAAAGCTTTGAAAAGTTTATGACTGTTGTTTTGGCATACACACACCACCCATAAGTACACCGAGAAAGGGAAGACAACTTCTTAATAATGTTATTTTCCATATTTCCGTTTCTATCATCTGTTTTTATCCCAATCTAATATCTCATCCTATATATAGATATACGTATACGTATATATCTATTCAAGATGCTGGGATCTGGAAAGTTCACAAAAAATTTAATTTTCCATTGAATACATATTGATAATAGAAAAACTTTTTCATTTTTACTATACATACGTCCTAAGTATTTTTATATTACATATCATTGTTGTATATGTGTGTGTGTCTGTATGTGTCGTGTTGTTCTTATTTAACTTTTCTCCTAGATAAGCTTAGTAATGATATAACAAAAAAAGTAACAATCGTATGTATAGTGTGATGATATCTACATGTAAATTGCATTTCAAAAGCTCTGCAAACCGAATGATAATATTCGTCTGGGATGTGCTCAATACTTTTGAGCTTTTTGCACAAAATGTGCTGAATATACTCGTAATACAAAAAAAAGTTTTAAACGAACAGGAAATCAATGTAAAGTCAATTGAATAAGTTTTGATTGAATATAATAATACGGAGCATGATTTTTCGTCTGGAAACTATATAAGTATACAGACATTTTCCAAAACGCCATGGAAAATTGATAATCAAATCGATTGGAAATTAATGGACCTTTTTGCCTATACGATGATGCCCTACAGTAAACAGCAACATATTTTTTACTATATACACACACAACAAAGCGAGGCATAACTCTTTAAGGGGGGAAAACAGCTTTTATATATATATAACGAAAGCTTTCTCGCATAAAAGCTAATTGACCTTAAACAATAATTTATATTTACCTTTTTTTTTTCAATATATACAACATCAAGATAATTATCTTGTTTATGTAATATAAAACAACAAATAAGATGTTGTTTGAATATCGCCTTATTATGTTATGTATATATAATACCTATACACGTACCTGAGAGAGATGGTAGCGAAAAGCAATATATATTTCATAACAACAAGAATACACAAAAGTACGACACGAGAAACGAGATGAATAAGAATGAACAACCAAATTTTTGTTCTCAATAAAAGCACAATCGAAGCAAAAATACATCATTAAAGTCAATGTGTTGACGTGAATAAGAATAGATCGATATTATCTTGGTGTATTATGGTTGTACGGTGATGGAAAGATGTATAGAAAAGAATGTGGAATGGAACGAATCCGCCCTCCGGGTGGGAGCTGATTTGGATTCAATGAACCAATTATTCGTTGTAGTATCGAAATTCTTCCCTCAGTAAAGTAAGATGAACAGAGCTAGAAGTTAGGGTTGCCATCACTAAAATGAAAGAACAACAAGATCCCTGGGATCGACAATACACCAGCAGAAATATTACGTTCCTATACAATTGCAAAAACTTACCAGTAATAACCGAAAAACATACAACTCTGTAAGATGGGCTTGAACATAATAATTCCCAGGAAAAGTACAACTGGTATATATGGCTCTTCACAATAAACATAAAGGTATTTGCAACGATCAAGCTATTTTCAAACATAGTGAAGTGCAAATGCGAGTGAATTGATAAAATTGCGTAATTATATAACTAGAAGTTCTTCGAATGGATCCTACAAGGAAAAAGGAAAACTGGACGACTAGTTGTAGCGTGGAAATGAATAATGTAGGCGCGAAACAACTCGACAATTTATGGATGGGGGGCAAAGAAAAAGCACCCAACAGAGTTAGATCCTTCCAAATCGACGATAAAGTAAAAATAAATGGAAGCATAATTGAAGTGGACTCAGTTGGAGTAGAAGGTATCGAGGGACTGAATTGTGATCATTCTATTATGATCGGTGATGTGAACTTACAGATATACGGCTCCTTGTTGGAGTCTAGAACTTATGGGCCAACCTATAATTATTGTTAATTTTTTTTTAAAGAGGCTGGAATCCTTTAATAGGACAAAGAACCCATGGTGCAAACCTTGGATTTTTACAAAGCTTCCTCTGTGCCCTTAGTAAACTGGAGCAGTTTGAACCAAGGCAGTGAAGACAGTAGATTTACAAGAATAGCCCTAGAGTTGAACACAAGGGATCTCATGCGGTCGAAAGCCAAACAAGTGTAAATCACGCAGTGAGAAATCGCAATTAATTCCGCTGGATATGTAGTGCCTTAGGTCCCCAAACTACCAGAGATTTTAAAATGATTCTAAAATGACAGTAGTAGCCAAAGCGAGCACTCTGTTTAGAGACAAATCCAACTGAAAAGAATTCAAGCGTTTCGGATGTCTGTTTAAACAAGTTTATGGTGAGAACCACATATCCGTATGGATGAAACCACCTCAAAAGATTTGTAAAAATTAAAAACAGGCAGACGCCTATCAATAACCATGCCGATTTATAACAAAGCTCGTTGAATCCATTAAGAATTGATCTGTGGCCTGAAGTTACCAAACCTTTAGTTGAGTTTACCAATTGAACATTTTACTTTAACCAGCTGCCACCAAACAACAGATGCATAAAGGCTAGCATTGGTATAACTAGATGTGTAGATAAAATATAGCATTTAGAAGGAATTACCATAAGATCTACGGTATTGTCAAAAAATTGCATTGGCTTTTTGTAGTTTTTAATCCATATGATATTCCCAAGAAAATTTATTATCTAGGGAAACACCAAGATGTTTGACGTAGACTGAGCTATTTACCTTACATCCGAAAAGTGATGGCACGTAAATATAACCAAATCGGTTTTAGACGAATTCACATGTTAACCCTTATCCCAGACACCACTGTTGTATAATGAGCAGACTGTGTTGAGTTAAATCTAATTAAACATTCAGGTGCTTGCCTAAAACTAATTCGTCAGCATAACATTGAACATAACAACCGGATTAAGAAAGAATAACATGAATTGGTGACCTATCTGCGGCCATTAAGTCAGTTTCATAGTCCGGCATGCAGAAATGAAATTGGCAAATGATCTCGATTTGGCTTTGACGTAAGCTATACGTTACAAAACAAGAGCGAAGGAGTTGAGGGCGGTTCTGTTTCAAATCAGATTAAAGATACAGAAACAAATAAATAAAAAAGCTCAGTCTCTAAATGCGTATAGTGATGTTTCGAATTTGTGTAGTGATCTTTATAAGGATTATGCCACGCTTATGTAGTTCGAAATTTTTGCCAACCCTAAATAACCTAAATCGAACTTAAAATTATCACTAACCAGTTCTCAAGTGGTACAGGCTTTTTATTGGAATCTGATATCAACAAATTTAAGTACATATAGGCATGGACGTGCCCAAACTTCGCTGGTATCTATCCAACAACGATTATGTAATCGTGGTAAAAAAGTCACTCATGATTTTTCATCTGGTACGGGTTACCTCTTCATTCTTTTTTACCATCTTTATCGGAAGACTTATTCATAGTTCCGATACTTAAGAAAATCAGATGCTGGAAATCAGAAGTCTAACTATACAGAACACTTGCGAAATTATCTGACATCCTTAAGTTATTTGCAAGTATTTTATATGCTTCCATAGCAAACCACTGTGTACTCTTATATCCAGCAAGGTCCAGGTTGCATTTATGAGGCATGAGCTAGTTCTAACTATAAAACGGAGGGCTACTTTTCAAATTCGTATTGTGTTTAACAAAGAGGCAGCTATCTAGAAGAGGACACATACAAAGTAGGAGACGATGTCTAATCGTGATTTATATCACTGAGCTTTTGTCTTGTGAGTTTGTGTTATTAAATTAGATAACATCTTAATCATTGTAGTTGACATATTGTGGCCTTGGGGGCATACTTGGATGTACTACAAAAAAGTGATTTTGAACTATTATTTAATAGTTAACTGTCTCAGCCATTCAAATAAGAAATACGTAAATGATTTTGAATCCGACCTGAATATTTTCTAGAATTGGTGTTTGGCTCAAGAAAGTTTGATTTCCTTAATTGATTCCCATTTATGCCATTTCTACTAGACATTCTGAATTTGTTTCATTACGTGCAGTCCTTATATGATTCTGCTCATCATTATAGGGTTCACCACTGTTTGTAATGCCAGAATGAAAATACTTCATCTCTGTCGTATTGAACCAGCTTTAAGAAATACGTCAAAAGCTTGTCATATTTGATGTTTTCCATGGTCTCTGGTCTTTCGAATTTTTAAGGGCCATTATAAAATATCTCGCGAATGCCACTGATAATTGAAATCCTTCCAAACGCTACTATCGGTTTTAATTCAGGTTGATTTAACGATTCTATATATGAAAATAGATAATGTATATTATTTAGAGATTTTTACGATTTGACGAACGTTCCGATCAAGGCAGGATGCAAAATGGAGTTCCTCTTGAAGTATACAGAGTTCATGGGCTAACCCATCTGCCATGTCAGTATATATAGACTGGCATGGAGCTATGCAATGTGTAGAAGGTTCTACGTAGATCAGACGTATAGCTGTAGGTCTTCGACAGTAGTGTCGTTGACGAAAGTATCAGATTCTATGCCCTGGGTTAGTGGACAAAAACAACAATAAATGTCCGCAACTACTGCTTTGCGAGCTCTGAGTTGTGTGATTTGACATGAATCTACCAGATATTGTTTCGTGGGAAGGTCCGTGGTGTCAGAATCGAATCAATATAAGTTCGTTGGTGTTCCTAAACAATTTGGAAAGCGGAGTCAAGGTAGTAAGATAAACGTTTTTCACCGATTTCAGTATGGCATTTGATAGCATCTCCCACAAAATAAGTTCACTGAAACTCACAGATCGTAGTTTCGCTTCTCGATTATTCTGATGGGTAGGCTCCTATCTGATAATATCTTGATCTTTGAGGCAGCAACTGATAAATATATTTAAAACTTTGTTTACGAAATGACTTGTATCCGGAATCTCTATGTCCGCTCAGTAGAATATATTTTAGAACTGTGCTAATACAACTGAAAAAAGCTGTACCAATTCTCTTAAAGAATTAATTAAACACCGAAATCGTTCAGACCAGTAGAAGTGGTTTTCTTCTTTCCAACAAATTCCGAATAACCAGAAGACAAAACAATAATGGCGGTATAATAAAATCAAGCATATGCACGCAGCAATTATATAAAAATCAAAATCAAATTATATTGTGGTTGACTTTCTGGAGAACGCCATAATTATCATCCCACCCCGAACACACCACATATACACACAGTAACGAATAAAAATCATAATTTTTCAAATAAAATGAAAACCAAACCAAAAAACGATTAAACACAAATTTTTCGAAATGAAAACCAAAAATTTATTATCCTAAAAAGCTAAATAAAAATAATCTAACTACTTGACCTAATTTTCCACTCGGTAATTTTAAATTTTCATTTCTTCTTCTTTCCACTGGTGAGCTTTTTATTGTGCTGTACAAATTTACTCGTATTTATATATAGAAAACAATGAAAATTCATTTTCTATTTATAACCAGATATACGAGTATATATGTGTGTGTATATATGGGTGTATGAACGGAAAAAACATTTAGTCACGTGCCCTTAACGCTCATAAACTCTAAAAATGAATAATTAAAAATAAAATGAAATAAAAGCTCTTTTGGAAAACTAGAAAACGAAACGAGATAATTTTTCATTTTCTTTACTCGGATCGTGCCAAAAAAAAAACTAAAATGGTGTGTCGTAATAATTGAGAATCCTCACAAATCTTACTACATACACAGTACACACAGTAGAACTGACGTTGGTGAACTTTTTTTTACGCGAAAGCTTATTTTTTTATGTAAAAATGATCTTTAATTTTGTTAAATGTAAATAAATAGATGGAAAACAGAACACTCACATAAAAACAGAATAATGAATAATTAGTCATATAATGTTTAAGATGGATGATGGGAGGTGGAGCGGATGTCGGTACGAAGATGCTGGGTAGAATTCACGTTTTTGAGATAAATATTCGAGGAACTTACGTTAATATGTTCGGGCATGTATGTATTTTTATGATTTTTAACGAAGCTTTATAAAGCTTTTAGTCCAAAAAAGTGCACTACTTTGAAAATGCCAATACTGTTCCCAAATATCTGTTGTGAATGGTTTCGTTTTACGGATAAACTATAAAATATCACTTAACAGAAATCTTTTATGGGATAACACAGATTTAATAATGCTTTTTGTATTTTTTTTATTACAGGTAAGCCAATAACGAGTTTTTGAATCGTAAGCTTTTAAATCATAAAAATAATTTCCGCAGAAAGCTTTTAAAGGTAATGAATGCATTTTTATAAAACAATAAAATCTTTATAAATGCGGTAAGTAATAGATTTGTTGAAGATTTCAAAATTTATTATAAAAGCTCATTGAAATTAAGGAGTAGCCCAAGCTTTTAATTCACAGAACCGTCTTGAAAAAATCGTTTTTTCCGATATCGATGGTACCAGAAACAAAATAAGAAAATAATGTTCTTTAAAGCTCGTGTTAAGCTGAAAGCTCTGTTTATATTTGAATTATACATTGAACTGTACTTTGTTGTATCTCCAACCTGGAATCAAATTTTTACTGTCTGGAAACACCAACAACCACAAGGTGAGCTTTAAGGCACTTTGACGGAAGTTAGTACTTTGTCAGAGATTGGTATAGTTCAGAATGATCACCTTAAAAAATTAAGTCACTGAGCAAAAATCATTCGGAGAAGCAAAGTAAATTAACAGATTATTCTCCTTGAGTAACAAAATTAAAACTTGGCTAAACAGAAAAGTTTGTCATGAACATGTGCGTTGAGCTATTAAATGAAAGTCAATGTTTCTTCCCCAGTTACAAACAATCGGAAACTCTACGTGAACCATTGGTACAAAAAATAGAGACATTTCAAGGGGGTCTTACAAATAAAGCTTAATTGTTACCGCAACATGTTCAATATTGTACTGTTAATTTAAAAGTATAAAAATACGTGGGTAAATAAGTCGACATCTTTTTCCACAAAAAATTTATAGGGATTTTTATTATCCTGGGGAACCTCGATAGCACTCTTTGCTGAAAGAGTTAACGCTGATGATAAAAAGATAACTTAAGATAAGTCGTCGTTCTCGTTGGCAGTGAAAGTACCGCACCTGCTCATTTTGGGATCTCCGGTTTGATTGCTGGTGGTGTCCAAAAATCGTGATTGGGTGTTTAAATATGTTTAAGTATGTGAGTGTCGGTTGAACCGGAACTACGGCGAAATTTGTGGCGAAAATATTCCGCGCCATCTATAATTTTTGTTTCTATTGTATGTCCTAAGCTTCATAAATTGTATTAGAAAGCTTTGACTTTTTGAGTTTCAAGCTGCTTCAACATTTTTATATGGTTTTTTTCCTATATCTCCAATTTAGGTATATAGGGCGTTCACTAGACTCGACTATTTGACTTTATTAGAAGCTAGAGTTTTCAGTCCTTCTCATTTTATTACCGAGTCTTCCAACTGTCCTCTTTCGTTGTGGATTTCATTCCAATTATCTTCGTGTTATGTCATTCGACGTTTTTCTTTTTGTGACCGATTCATCTCCACTTGAGCTTTCTGATTTTGGTTTCAATGTTTGTTTGTCGCAGAAGCTTTTTCTTTGCTTTGATATGAAGCTCAAACTAGATTAACAAGAGCAAGAAAATGGCTATTTTTGAACTTGTATAGGTATGCACTAAAATGAGCTTTTACAGTACCAATATGTTTGGTACTGTAAAAGCTCAATATGTTCGTGCACACATGTTTGGAGATTTCAAGCTATACCAAAAAAGCACAAATAAGCTTCCCTCGTTTTAAATATTTCGCGTTTAAAATATCGAATGTCTCAAATTGAACCGCTGCTCCCGAACATATTAACAAAAAAATTCTCAACTTATGTACCGAAAATTAAAATAATTTTTCGGAAAAACATTTTTCCATTTTCATTTTTTTATGCTTATTCTTTTTTGTTGTATTTTTTGTTGTTTTTGTATGTTGGGGTTTTATTTTTGGCAGAACTGTTGTTGATGCCCCAAAATAGTTAAAAAAAAAGTTGAAAATTTGAATATAACGTCGTTGTATATGTACAATGTATGCTGGAAAATAAAGAAAAGTCAAACTTGTCTATTGTTGTGTTTTGTTGTTATGATGTTTTGTGTCGGGTCGGTTATAATTTTATTTGGAAATTTGTTGCAGATGTTGTTGAAAAGGTTTTCATTTTCTGCCGAGCTATTGTTGATGTTTATTTAAATTTTAATGACTTTTTTGTAATGATTTTGGTTTGTTAATTATTGATTGTTCAGTTTGTGGTTGTTTAACAATACATATAGTAGAATCACGGTACACGACCTCATACGATTTTAAACCACTAATAAATGTTTGAAAAGTAAACGCGAATGCAAAAAGTATCACGTATCGAACGACAGATATAGGTAAAAAGGGTGACTAAATTAGTGGTATAATTTACATATCACGATTCTAACCTAATTTGGATTCAATTCTCATTACAAATTTATTTGTATCGCATCACAACAGCAGTACAATGTATTTACAGCCGTCTCTGTACCAAATCAATTAATCAAATTTATTACCCTGTTGATCTCTGTGTAATCCTAGTCTGTCATTTAATTAAACTCGGGAGTGAATGCCATTTTTGTTTCATTCATATATACCTACATGCCAAATCCCCTTACATTTTTTACATCTGTATATGGTTCGGTTTGGTTTGTGTTTACCAAAAACAGGAAAATTTGGAAAAAACATTTTCTTTTCTTTCCTCGTCACATCCTCATGCGCAAATTTAACATTTTGCTTTTATAGTGTCTTCCACTTTGAGGGTGTTTTTGGTACGAGTTTGTTTAAAACCAAAAATCGATTTATCTCGAAAGACCGAATGTGTGGTTGTATAGTGTATGTATATGGTAATTTGGAAAAATTGGCGTTTCGTTGTTTTGACTTTCCAACTTATATGTATTTTTATGGTTGTATAGCATGAACATATATATGTATATGGGTTGACAGATGCATTATTGCATGTGCAATCATAATTCGCCTTCTTGTACCTTTTAACTGCTGTAATAATCCATTATTATTATTAAACGACTGCTTTTTTGGGAAATTTAAATGGAAAAGTTTATGAGTCTTATCAAATATTAATCATGGTTAGGGGTGGAAATACAGTACCGACGAAAAATATAGCAATATGTTGTGTTGTTTCGTCTAGTAATCTAAAAATGTATCCCGTCTCATAGTATGTAGGAAGATGTATGTTGTAGGATTAGTTGGAGTTTGAAACTATTTTTGCAGTTCATCCAAATCCGTTTTTAAATCTGATCTCTCTTGTAAATTGTCGCGCATTAGTTATCGCAGCTTTTGTCGGCCCCTGATAAAGACCACCGGAAGAAACATAAAAAGCGATTGTAGAGCTAAACCCATTTCTCGGGCTGTCCATTTACAACGTATACTGAAAGTTGAAACGCTGTTAGGGCTTATGATTATGTTCACTTCTTCCGATTGGTAATTAGATCGCAAAATGCTATTGCTGACCGGATCTTGATATTTTCGTTACGTTTCTTCATTTATCAGACCTTCACAGGAAAATCGCGTTGTATATTTCCCTGTTCTCCCAAATTGTGGTCACTGCCTACGAATTTGGTTGACGACGGATATGATCTCACTTGTTGGACAACCCAAGCCCGGCCATCAGAAATCAATACATCGTCAATTTGTCTTCGGTATGTTTTACGTAGATGCGTGTCCATGTTTCCAATTGGATGATTTTATGAGGAAAGAATGTACTTGTCACTTTGAGATCAAGAGCGATCGAAAGTACATCATTTTTTCCTTTTTTTTTGGTCGCAGTTTTGTGTCGGGAATACGGACCTATATTATTACATAAGTCGGTCTGATTTTTGCCGGCTGTAGCAATAAAGTCACCAATCACCAATCTGAAATCGTGCTCAGATATATAGAGTCCATCAGATTATCGATATTATTATGGAAAATAATAAAAGTCCATCAAGTTTCTTGGAGAGCTACCAGTTTCAGGCGGTACTCTTTTATACATGTGATGAGGCCGTCAAACGCGCAAGTTTTTCTAAGTGATCGCACGTTCCACCTCAATCTTGTATCCGGGAACTCATTGTTGTTTTGGTGGTATCCAATTTGTTTTCGATTTTTGACATTTTTTAAATTTTTTGTTATTTTACGGATGTGGGTCGCCAGCCCAACTCTAGATACTGTGGTGGTATTCTATGGGTATCATGATTTGTTCGTAATATTTACGAAATATAAATGCCCCCACCTACAAAGGTCGGTTGGTTACTAGATTACAAATATCACAACTTCACATCACTATATGTTTGTATACACGATGATGTAGCTCTTTGGTGGACCCAACTATTGCTAATCTTTATACCTAAGATGTTCTTTAAAGCTCATATTAAAGCTCATATTAAAGCTCATATTTGGATTTCGTTGGTATTAAGACAATGTGCGTAGTATACCGTTGAAACACACATATTGAGTTACTTCTCTCTCCTTCCCCTACGTTCCAAAAATGGAGAAAGCTCAAAATTAGGAAGTATTTATGGGCTTTCAGGATCCAAATACAAAAGCTCATCGAGAAAAATATTTTAAATGAGTTAGCCCCCTCACAAATAAATAACGGATGGATCGCAAAACATTGTACACTCGATGTTGTAGTGCACTTTACTGAAGGATAAACAACGATCGTTGTACCAATTACGATGGGGTACTCAAAACATGGCGTGCCATTGATGTAATACCTTCATTTACAAACATGTCTCCATCAAGGCAAAGACTAATGAAAGACTCTGTTAACCTTTGCGCAAATGGGAAACAGGCAGCTCAACAGGCTTCATTAAACATTCGCGGTGGTGTGAATATGTTGTTTAGATACAAAAAAGCTATTTGTTGTATTATTCAAACGCACAATACACTATAGAGTTCACATCTCATTAAAATAAATTAGATTTTTTCGATAATTTTAGATAATTAAATTATAAAAGCAGAATTTTACTATATACGTAACTATACATATACAGCAAACCACACTTTATCTAAACCACGAGACATAAACCATCACTGTTGTTGAGTTTCTTTCCAAAAAATTGCTATAAAAATTGGTTGAGCAAAAAACTTCCATCTTTCGGTAGTTATTAAAAATTTAGAAAACAATTTTTATTTCCAAAACAAACTTGTATTTTAATTTAATTTAATTTTTGTTTTTTTTTCTTGTGCTTTCGAATAACAACAAACTTTGCAGAATTAATTTAATTTACTTTTTTTTTTTTGCTCGTCTTAATATATATTTTCAGCAGAACACATACACATAAATATTACTTACACTCGAGTCAATTAAATTTTCTTATATTTTTACTTAAACTTTTTTTTTTTGCTGTACTGTGTGTTGAGCTTTTTCGGTGAGTGTTAGTCTATTTCTTGTAAACTTAAATTTTTCTATGCGAAAATAAGCAGCACAGAATTATTTATAAATGTATGTATGAACCGAAGATGAAGTAGAGAAGAAAACATAAATTTTTGATGAGCTTTATTGTTGGCGAAAAAGCTGTGTTCAATGTTATTTTGTATTCATATGGAAAATCGTATATATAGACTTTTCTATCATACTCGTATTGAAATAATAAACGTAATCAAGAGACAATACAAGTGATGAAAATATCGTGATTTAAACAATTTCCCACTGTATTTGTATTTGACAATTAAAAAGTTAAATATTTCAAAACCACTTTTAATTGTTTTATAATTGATTTAAACAAAAAAAAATATTATTTTTCCAAGAAAATATGCTTTTAGAGCTTTTTTTTATTTAAACTCGAGATGAAATTTTTTTTCGTTAATGTTTTATGTTTTTAATTGAAAAAACATTCTTTAAGTTTATCTACTGTAGGGTCCTCAATAAAGTGTAATAAACTTTTGGTACTTCAGTAAAGATGGATAGGTTAATGTTTTCTCGATTGGTGCTTGATCAATTGCGCTAATTATATTCCACATAGTATAGGTTTTCTTTTAACCTCTTAAGCCTTTAAAATCGGTTAGAAAAAGGTGATTCACCTAGGTCAATTACCTTTACAGGAGTGGCAAAGTCGGGTAGTTGGAGCGGCAGAACACAAAACAGGATTTTAACAATATCGTTGTTTTAAATTCTATTTTCTATCTTATCCGTCAAACTGCAAAACACTTGACATATACTGCTAGAATTGGTATGCCGGTCAGTGGTAAACAGATAAACTCTGATAATTTTCTGGCTAAGACTGCACGTCTGAGTCAGTCTGGGTCTTAATGAACTGCTTTCTCGAAACTAAGCATTAAACCTGCACATGCTCACCTATGTATAATATATTGTTCAAGGTAGGATATTATCGGTCGTTTCTTAATTTTACTTCTTTTGTCAACCAACATGTATCGGAATACAGAATCTTAATACGTCGTGGATGCGCTTTCGACGTTAGTACTCATTAGTTGACTACCAATACTCAATGCTGGTTGAGTTGGTTGGTTATATTTTACATCCTCACGCTATTGTTAAGCTGATAGACAACTATATTTATACCATATCATATTTCACAACCACGTCTACACAAAATTTTTCCACTTTGATCCATATATTACTATCTGACCTTAAACGAATACTCTTGTTCTTGGTATTCGTATGTATTCTCATCTTAAAACTTTTATTGACTTTATCCATACGACTCTTGGTTATATTACATATGGGAGTGATTACAAGACACTCGCAACGCTAGTTTCCAATTGCTTTCATATTTTGTTGGAAAAATATCAAAACTCTAGTGAACCAATCAGGCGGCTTAGAGCTTAAGTAACTGGAGGTTCTGAGTACAAATCGGTTGGGGCGGGATACAAAAGTTCCATCTGATTACGTTTGGTGGAGTGAAAGACTCCATTTATGGCGTTGAAGTACAGAATTCATGGGACGATCCATCTTTCAGGTCAGTACTATAGGCTGGTATGGAGCTACCCAATGGTTGGTTATACGAAAGCGAACACTTTACATATTCTGGTACGATTTATATGCCGATCAGTCGTAAAGTTTCTGGCTAAATTGCAGCCTGGCCATTATTTGTCTTAATGAACACAGCTCTCTCGAAATTAATTATTCAGCTAGCACATGCGCACCTATGATCTATTGTACTATAGATACGATATTACCAGGTGTTGGATCTATGATGGCAACCAGGGTGTACTGCTCACGTCGTCGTTTCTCAATCGTACTTCGCTTCTCAACCAACGTGTTATTGGATACTGAATCTTAACACGTCGTGGATGCGCTTTCGACACAAGTACTCTTGATCACCAATCCTCGATGCTGATTTAGTTGGTTTGTAATATTGTAGATATACCCACGCTATTGATTAGCTGATACAAAATTATACTCATCGATAATGGGATGACAGTCACAGAGTCTCGATGGATACCGTATCTCACAATCAAATCCTCACAAATAATTCCACTTTGATCCATCCTACCTCGACGATCGAAAACTCTTGTTCTTGGTATTCGTTTGTGTTCAATTTGTTTTGGCCCACCAAACATCTCGACATTACATACACGCGTATCAAGGGGCCGTTTACGGAAGCTTACAAGACACCCATTACATTAGTTTTTAATTGAATCATATTTTGTTTATAAAAATACCAACTCAAGTGAACTGGCCAGATGGCTTGGAGGTTAAAGAAGCTGTGCATATGAAACTAAAGGTTCCGGGTGCGAATCGGTTTTGGAGTAGAATAAAAAAGTATTTTTGACCATCTAATTACATTAAGTGGCGTGAATGAACTCATCTATGGCCTCCTGTTGGAGTTTAGAATTCATGAACCGATTCATCTTTCATGTCAGTACTATAGGCTGGTATGGAGCTATCTAACGAGCAGATGGTTGCTTTTGCAAAAGTTTTGGGAATTCCAAAGCAGATAGCACACACAGTAAAATCGGCTCAACTTTTCAACGGTTTTGTGCTTGATTTGGGCAAACACAAGAGAGTGACATCTCAAAGAAGTGTACTCGATTTGCATATTGTGTGTTTGTAATGTGGTATTATTCGAAAATGATTCAGTTGAAAATACAAGCTTTATCAAACGATTTGACAAAAAGCTCGGTGACTTTTAGCGTATTAGTGTATGGATATTTAGTCCTCGATCGAAAATTGGAAAACAATCTAAAGTGTGTGAAAGTTTTAATGAAAAGGATCTATCTATTTACCGAACTTTCTGTAAAGAGTCATTGATAAGCGCATTTAGAGTGAGACTCACGTATACACTTTATTTGGACAATTAGTAATTCAGATTTTGTTCAATCGGAAGGAACCAGAACTCATTAAACTTTGATTGTGTACCTTCCAGTTACATAGAGTAGTGATCAGGACTCAAAGTTGTATAATCCCTTTTCTTTGGTCAGCGTGTATTGCTTGGTTAGTAAAGTGTCAGGTAACGCTTACATTCTGACGTTATTTCAAAAAGTACGTTTTACTTTGTAGCCTAGCGACTGCACCAACTGTCTCTGTCTAGTGTCATTAGATTTCACCTAACAGAATGATTTCTATAGGTGGGATTATCCTCCCCGGGGATTAAATTATTCTAGAGAGTATTAACATAAACACAAACATATATGTGTGTATTTTGTGTTTATAAAAGCTTACAAGTACATATAAACAACAACCTTATGTCTACTCATTTCCACCAAAGCATACATTTCATCCTTTCTACATAAATGTTGTTTTTTGTGCATGAATTCATCAAATCAATCGAAATTAAATTTTGTGTGCATTGGAAATGTTCGCATGTAATCGACACCCTCCCCCCAATATACATAAATTGATATTATATGTTTTGTCGTCGTATTCTCGTTCGACGCTACACTTGACATTTACATATTTTAATCGAGAGTCAAGTGAATAAAATTTCGTATATCCTGTAAACTACATCCCTAAAAATTTTTTTTTTATCGACGAATCATATTTTGTATATGAAATACACTCACACGTGCTACCCATAATGATTGTACATAATGTTCATTCACCGTGTTCAGTCTACCCTGAAATATTATTTTTAATTTTTTACGGGATAATCGTCATAATCGTAATGAATTCTCATAAAAGTTTTTATTTTGATGTGTTATTAAATTATTTTCGATTTTTAACATCACCCTTATAAAATGTTTTTATGTTATTTCGAAATAAAAATGTTGTATTAAATAAAGTTTACAGTCGCGATCAAAATTTGACGATCAATATTTAGTATTTCATCCACTCGTATCTGTTTATTGGTGGGTCATTATTATTATGTCACATTTGGATCGGTTTTAAATCAAATCTGTTTGAAAGTACGTCATAATCTGCCATAATGGGAACGTTCCCAGGTCGTATCGTCCACAATTTGCATCGACTGGCATTTAAACACTATCATGGTTTTATGGAAGTCATCATTCGAATCCTTTTTCATATCATTATCAGATGATACCATGGTACGCTAGTAGGCCATTTAGACTTGAACTTAACGATTTTCATAGTGGTTAATCGAACGTCCGTGCTTAAGATATTTAATCTCTTTCTGATGTCACTTCAAGATATCGCAATTCAGATTTTTATAAAGAACTGCGAAATTTCTTAAACCGGAAGCAGTCAGACTCAGAATCAAAGGAATTCCATAGTTGAAAATAGTAGAAGTAAATATATCAAAGTAGCCATATCAAATCCACCGTCCTTGCGAAAAAATTTTCTTAACTATAAAGCTTCATGATAACCTATAATAGTCGTATTTTCTAATCAAAATCAGATGAAAACTCGATTTTACACAGAATTCCTATTGGGATTCGTAATTAAGACATAGGCTGTTACCTCCAATGTCTAACCTCTTTGAAATGTGTTGTATCCAATAATCGAGAGGAAAAATTTGGTTCTAAATCATCATTTCAGGTTTCGTAACTGACACTCAACAATAGCCTACCATCACTTAACCGTATCAAGTGCACATAAAAACCAAGATAATCGAAAAAGCATAAGTAAAGCAACAAGCGATTTTCTTAAACCTTGCGCATAGGTTGCTTCAAAGTTAGCCATGAAGGACTTAACCATATATCTTATATCACCATAAATCCGAAATGCTTTACCAATACAGTTTGCTAGACCATGCCTACTCGAAATGTAAGAAATCAAAGCAGTAGTACCTCAGGATCGCTAAGTTTCACGGCATAAACCTAGCTTTGATAGAAAGCACATGAAAATGAAAAGTGAAAAAGTGAATGAAAAGTGAAAAAGTTTCAAAATGAAAAGTGAAAAAGTTGGTGTTAAATAAAAAAAAAATTTGAAGATTTGTTTTATAGCTTCAAAGCTTTAGAAGAAATTGGTAGTTTGTATATTATTCAATGTATTTTCCAGCATTTGTATCTTTAATCTTTAATCTTCGACCTAATTTATGTCTTCTTCGTACGGAGTACTTAGTCCTCTACAGAGCTCCATAAGCTATGAGTCTTTAATGGCACAAGTGGTAGTCAGAAGGAGCAGTGTAAGAAATTCTCTTAAAGAGCCTCTAAAGACTGCATATAATCTATATATGTACTAGGCTTGATATTACCGGATATTGGGTCTATGTTGACAACCAGGATATACTGCTTATGTCGTCATTTCTGAATCGTGCTTGATTTGTCAATCTACTTGTATCGAACCCAGAATCCCATCACGTCGTGAATGCAGGCAATCCAACTATCGGCTTCTTTGTTAGGAGTGATAAGTACTCTACAGTGCTCAACATGCTATGAATCATCAATTGGAATAATCCGAGTGAGCTGGATAGGAAATTTAATTGAAGCACCTTGAAGAGTCTTGGTGTTTGTCATGTCTTTTGGCATATTGATTTGAGCACGTTTGAGCTTTGAAGTTCAACTTGATTATGTTGTTGGTATAACGTTCAGTAATAGTTTTATTAGTCTATAGTAACTCATTCTAGATCACTCCGATCATTTTCCACGGGATGCACAGCATTAGCTTCTTGTCATGAATATCAGTTTGGCCGTTAAAATTGATGCCAAACCGGGCTTACCTCCCGATATTGTCTTTGGAGCAGTTGTTGCAGATTTGCAATCCTTTATGTTGTTGAATCACTTTCAATCATCGATGTCATCTTAGTTTAGTATAAATTTAGTTCTAATGACCCGTCCAACTAACTTATTATCTGTACTCACATGATTTTATGAATCGGGCATGTTTCCTATGTTCTTCACACAACAGTCGATGTCAATCAGCTGCACTTTTCTTCAAATCAAGAGCAAAAACGTATATCCTCAAATTGACATGGTTAAAGCACAAAAAATTTATGTTGTGGACACATACTGATTTTTAGAAGGGAATGATGTCGCTTCAACCGGATTCTATTAAATACTAGTCACGCCATCTATTGTTAATCCCTTCAAGCATTTTCATAGCTTGAATATCATACAAAGATTTTGAAATAAAGTATACTAAGGAATATAGTAAGAGCACTCTGGTACCTTAGGAATAAAGATGGCTTCAAGTGTACTTTATCTCATGATCTGAAATCCATGTGAAAGACGTTGTGCATTTGATCTAGCCAGATCAAATTAACATAATAAAAAACTCTGTGTGGTGAAACGGTCAACAAATCACCAACTCACAAGCAACATCGCGCACTAAATCATTTCCTTGCAGATTTTGGCAGAAATTTGTACCTTGTGGAATCAACCCAATATCGATCAAAATATCCTCATCCGATGTAAAATCCTTCTAATATATTACATCAATGAACCATCAACTTTTCTAACATCTTTTGCTCATCAAAATGAACATCATATATATCCTGAACATCATCTTATATGTGCATGTCTGTATATTTGAAATGTACAATCAAACCAATCATACATCAATTGAATGAACAATTTCTGATACAAAGATGAACATACATCTTCTTCCAATTTTTCAATTGAATTGTGTATAGTACATTACTTGTACATTGCAAGCTTTTTTTTTTGTACAAAACAACAACACAAATGGTAAAATATTATTTTTAAAGGATTTATTGCTCTTATATGTTCGATCAATCGAAAACTAAATTGATGTATTTCAACCAAGAATTGCATGCAAATTTGTGTTCCTTCCACTTCTTCGTTTTCGTCGCATCTTCAAATTTTCGGTGAATGAATAATAATTTGGAATTCTTTGTATTTTTATAGAACTTAAAGCTTAATAAACTTAAAGCTTGTATCAATTTTGAAAATATGTTTGATTCGACGAACAGAAACATAAATTGCTCTGTGGTGGATAAATGTTTAGAGCTTTCGTAATTTTTTCTCGATATTTTGTTGTTGGATAATTTTTTTGACGTTTTCAAATTAAATCAAATTTTTAAATTTATTATATGTTCATAAAAAATTTATATTTGCAATTTAAAAATTTGATATCTGAAACATCTGGTATACATGTACTTGGATGTACATATTCATATTAAAATATCGTATACGATTATACAGCTCCGGCCCCATTTCCAATTTATGCCCGACAACACTGTCGTCGATATATAATTATTTTGTTTGCTGTACATATAATAAAATACAATTATTATTATCAAACTGCATACACAGCACAGCAGTATGCTCGTATAAAGTAATTTATGTGGTGCGAGTGGCATATTTTACACATAAATTATCAGTTGGTGTATCAATATCCGAGGCTGTTAATTAATTGATTATGGTACTAATTGTTTTTTGTTTATCAATTCGATGTGCGGTTTGTGGTATAAAAATTCCAGGGTACAATGCACCATAGTATGATATTAGCTATATCGGTTCACGTGCACTTAACTTATACCAAACGCATCCTAGATCTGTTATATACAATCGAAATCATTAGGATGTGTAGCGTGGAGTTAATTTTATTAGACGATAAAGTTTGTGGATGTAATGAACTTGATTCAACGACAGAACAGATGTAAAACAACCAACCAATCTGATCTATTAGCTTTCGCAATAAAAAGCACATTCATGATGTCTAATGAATTACCAAGACATCCATTACTGAGGACTTACTAGTTTTACTAGATTAAATCAAAGTCCAAATTTCAATTCATAATATATATATATATATATATATATATATATATATATATATATATATATATATATATATATATATATATATATATATATATATAAATATATATATATATATATATATATATATATATATATATATATATATATATATATATATATATATATATATATATATATATATATATAATGCCTAACAGGTAGGCGGTAAGTTTGATTTTGAGATAACAACAATATCTCCAATGGCTACATTTATAAAATTCTCTTGTCCATTGCCTTCTTTTTTGTAAGCTGGTAAGATAATCCATATGCCAGAGTTTCCAAAGGTGCTGCTGCATACGTTTGGCCATATCCCACCTGATTGATAGTGAAAGTTTTAATGGTTGTGTATCATCTGCGACGTCGGTGAAAGTACGGCCGATTAAAAAAATGTGCCCAAATTTAAGATGGCTTCAATTTTTGCCTTCAATGTGTTAAACTCATCTATATTGAGTATATTCTCGCCGACCACTCTCATTAGCTGTAATTTGGATTGTTTTACTGCTGCCTCCCATATACCACCCGCATAAGTGGCGATCCTGGTGGAATGAATTTTCACGCCGACTTAATTCGCCATTAGTTGATTTGCCAATTTTATTTGACAATTGCTCTGGAGATCACTTTTCCTCTTAGTATCCAAAATCGGAAGAAAGCATACCCCTGGATGATTGTGCAGTTTGTGTAGATCCCTAACGCTACATTTTACCGCATTACGACTTGTTGGTCAAATAATCGAATGTTCACGTTAAATGACGCAATTGCATTTTGAATTTGGCGTCCTAAGGGTAGGTACACTCCCGCGCCATCTAAAAAAGGATTCAGAAAAATAAGCTTAGAGTGTCTTGGTAACCCTGCTTTACCATGTATAAAGCATCTATATCTGCTTTAAATTCAATTTGCGGTACGCGTTACAACCATTTCTGCAGCCAAAATATCTTCTCGATTAATTTCCTTTGAGTTTTGTTTATTCTTACAGTTGGTGATGAACTGCTACATCACCGCCAATACTTTCGTCGTCTTATGAAAACTGGCGTCACTGTTAATAAATTCTTCCAAAAAGTTATGGCATTGAATTTTTTCCGGACGTAATTCCTCTATTGTTAAACATTGGTCTTGTCTATTCGTCTCAGGTCCATCAGTATCAATTAGCCAATGTGGTCCATGCCACCATCAAACTATTTATTGTTACATCACTCGTATTCCTACCTCAAAATGCAATGTATGTTGTATTTTTGGATTATATCACTCGTTCTATTGGCAACAAATGTTGTCCATCGTCTGGGCTGTGTCGATAACCAATCTAATACAATTTTTGAGTCAGTAAAAAGGAGAGATTTTCTTATGTTAATTGTCATTGCCGATTCCACCAACTTCATTAGATTCGCTAATAATAATGTACCCATGAGTTCCAGCCGTGGAATACTAATCTGCTGGACTGATGCAACTCGAGATTATATTAAATTTTGGACCATTATTTGTCTCGACTACTGTGCATATACTACGGCATATACATGTTCACTTGCATCACTAAATCCAATTAATTTTACTTCGCCACTGGTTTGTACCCATCTTAGAATTCGAATGGCTGGGTTTTCATGGAAATTTTTAATTAATTCAAATTTTTTTAATACACACACACATATATATATATATATATATATATATATATATATATATATATATATATATATATATATATATATATATATATATATATATTTTTAGGCTGTTACTATGTGACATCTACACATTTAGGCCTTGCTTCGTCCTGCAAACGGTTATCATGGGTGATATCACCAATGAATAATATCCTGTACATTAACATACAAAAGACTAATAAATATAACCGAGTTCGGCGAGAAAGACATTTGGAAATGTTTATTTTGAATTAAAACTCTTAATAGAGGAAGAAACGGAGATAGGTACCCTAGCAAGTATTCGTACTTAGTTTAAATCAATAGAAGTTCCCAAAACCCGTTTAAATTGTGCTTGAACATTCAAATGCCGATCGTTCAACTTTCTACCAAATATTTTAATCAGTTTGATGTCTCTGATCCGTGAGAGATGTTACATTTCGCCTTAGTTTTAGGAAAGTATACAAATGAAGATATGCTAATCGAATTGCTCGCAGAAATCTTTGGCCACCTCTGGTTTCTTGAATTTATTTCATCCTTAGTTAACCTAGTTTTTTTGGCGAACGAGCGATAAAACCTCTGAGAAGACAAAAATTATTTCAACAATTTATCTTAATCTTTACATCGTCAAGTAATTTTCATTAAAATTTTAATTTTTTGTGCTTTTCATTTTCTTATCTTGGCTCTCAAGAATATTACGTATACTTAAAATGAAAACGAAGTCATAAAAATAACGAGGATAATTACAGTATATGTGTACATGGATACATTGTCTGAGTGAGGATAACAGCAAGAGCTATATAATAGCAACATTATACTCATTTTGTATTGCATAAATACAAGGATTGTTTGCTGATAACAGTTTTGTGTGTGTAACAATCGTATATATGGTACGTCACTTCACAATCTTTAGACTCGTGCCAAAAACAACGCCCCTATCTACATGTATATATGGCATATATATGAGACAAATCAGTAGGTGGTCGATATATAACAATTCACACTGTAATTAATGACCCGTGTACAACATGACCTGGATCCAATTTCGAAACTCATCCCATCCACACTATATAAACATCTGCCGCATAAATCAAACGATGATCGAGAACACTAAATCAATCATTGGCGACTTTTTTTTCTTCTTTTTGTTCCGAAATAAACAATCGGGTCCAAATGTCCCCTGTCATTACGGGTATACGACGAGTATATAGAGTTTAAATATAATTTTTATTTTTTTTTGTTTTTTTAAATAAACAACCAAAGATTAAGAAAACTGAAATTTAACCGCATGACGAAATGAAAAAATAAAAATAAAAAATTATCCAACTGACTGGAAATCTAAACAATCGAAATCATTGAAATTCATCTTAATTTATGACAGATGTTTATCTTAACCTCTTTGCAACTCAAATAAAATTAATAACAACAACAAATTTGTAAATAAATTAAATTGCATTGAATTTCGTTTGAAGATGATATGATGATGAGGACGATGATATTTGATTCAGATTTTTATTTGGTATTTGATTAAATATAGTTTCTTTGCGATGATGGCACGGTATGTACATTATGCATACACATCTTAATGCATTGTTTACGATTTTTATGTATATTTTATGTTAATGTAAATAAGCAGCATATATTAATTTATGTCGATGAGATGATTGATTGATCATTTGGTTTTGTAAGATTTGGGCGTTTGAAACATGAGTAGCTGTAAGTAGCTTATAGGTGAAATTATAGTAAATTCTACATGTTATGTGCTTTTTTCTATATGATTAACTATCAAAACGGGATAGTAGCGAATTAAATTTATTAGACGTTGTGAAAACCACACTAGTAAACTTTTATTTATTTTTGGTAAAAATTTATGACATTACCATTCTAAAACTGTTGCAAATATTTTGACCATACCCCAAAAGAATTTTATTATTAAACTTACTGATTAAAAAACGTGTTCCCTTCAAAATAATTTTTGTAAGAAACTTTCTCGTCCAATCGATCTAGCAAGTTCCAATACGCGTCTTCTGGCCAAGAATCAGTTGTATCTACAATCCATTAAAACGACGGCCTAAAGTTATCAAATATACTTTGTTTCAATGGCTGGAACTATGAAATAGTGTTAGAAGCTCTATGTGGATGTGTGAATGACTTAAGTTTTGTGAATGGCTAAGAGCGGCTAAAACCAATTTCTAAATAAATATTTTTTATTTTAAATTTTTTGATCATAATTTTTTTAACACATAAATTTTACCTTCAAAATTTTTTTCCAGTTTCGAATGATAGTTGTCATTATTAATTTTATAGTTTTATTTTAATTAGTGTTCGTAGTCCAAATATATTTATAAAGTTCAGATTAATATATTTATAAAGTTCAGATAACAATTAATTTTTTTTAAGTAAAAAATTTTTTTTAGACAATCGAGAGATAAAAAAATTTAGACCCAGGAAATTTCTATCTAAATGAATCAAATATTTCATCTATGCATAAATATAGAAAAATACGTTTTTAAAGTCCTGAAAAATAATTTGGTTTTTTTTCAAATATTTTTTACTAATTTTTTCTTTTTTTAATGAATTTATATAACGTTTACTTTAAAAATATACACAGTAAATATTTTTTTGTCTGAATTCATATGAAAATTTAATAAAAAAATATTTTAAGGAATCACTTTAATAAAAAATAGCTTTTAAATCGAATTTTAAGAAGGTTTTATTCAAACCAAATTTACCCAACATTAAAAATTGGTTTCAATAAAACCAATTTTAAAAGATTTTCACCGAACAATTATTTTTTTGTTCCATTCTTTTATTTGTTATTAAAATTAAGTTTTAATTCAAATTAATTTCAAATTAGATTTTATTCTTACACGAATTTTTTTTTGATTAGCCTGAAAAAAAATTTGCCAATAAAAATGGTTCTATGAGGAAGAAAGTTAATGATCTTTCTACAAAGTTTATTTCCACCAAAAATATTTATTTCTTTTTCAAACAAATGTTTCCTTCAAAAAATTTTTTCGAAGAAATTCAGAATTTGTTTTATTAAATTAGTTTTTTTCTTAATTCTATATTAATAAATCCTAAATTTCGTTTTCAACCACATGGACAAAACTATCTCGTCTAATCAATCTAGCAAGTTCTAATGCGCGACTAATTTTATTTTCTGATGGCCATATATTTTCCCAAAATACCTTTAATGTAGTAATTTTAAAGTCTTTAAGCGCTTAAATTTCGACATCATGATTAATCAAAAATTTGCTTCTTAGCTTTAGTAACATCATAAGATTTTGAACTAATTGTGTATTTTGAACTAATTGTGTCAACAATCTACAAAATATAAAAACTACTTTGATCCAATGGCTGAAACAATGAAATACTGCTATAAGTTCTATTTGGACGTTAGAATGACTTAAGCCTTGTAGATGGCCTGACGAATTATCTATTATTAATACCGATTGAACGATTAAATAAGAGGGATTATTATTTATAGCGTTACCGGTTGTAGCTTAATGGTTAAGAGAGTTTCACGCCGCAGTCTCGAGTTCGATTCCCGCCGTTAATCAAAAATTAACTTACAACTGGATGACATAAAAACGCATTTGTGTTAAAACATTCGTTGGGCTGACCACCTACAATGTGCACCAATCGTTTAAAAATGGTTCGTAAGGTTTCAGTTGAGACGCAGTAAAGACCGTTTACGACCTCTAAGCCATACATTATTTAATAGCGATTGAAACCGATTTCTTAATACAGATGCGTGAATAACTGTAATTTATTTATTTAAATTTTTAACTCATAAATTTTTTACACATAAGTTTTACCTACAAAATTTTTTCAAGTTGCGTGAATGATAGTTGACATTATTAGTTTAATTACTTAAACTTAGTTTTTGTATTTCAAATATATTTGAAGTTTAAATTTTTTTTCCGATAAAATAATTTTCAACTAAAAAAAAAAAAAATTTTTTTTAGTAAAAATTTTGTTTTAACAAGAATAATTTATTTCTTTTACATTAATATGAAACTGTTTTATTAAAAGTAATTCTTAATAAAAATGGTTTTCCGAAATAAAATCTTAAATTCGAATTTTAAGAAGTTTTTATTGAAAACAAATTTAAATTAAACATTAAACAAAATTAGTTTGGATAAAACCGATTTTAAAAGATTATTGTTTGTTCCATTCCAACATTTAATACTAAAATTCAGTTTTAATTCAAGGTAATTTCTGCAGAAAGTTTAGCTGGATTTTATTCATTCAAGAAAAAAATTTTGATTAACATGAAAAAAATTTTTGCAAAAAATATATGTATGGAAAATAAGTTTTGATAAATTTCAACAGTGTATTTTTATCAATAATATTTCTTTCTTTTTTTTAAAACATTAAAACAATGTTTTAAGAAAAAAAAACTTGATAATGTTTTTAAAGAAAAATATTGAATTTGAGTTTTGCATTAATTTGCATTAAAATAATTAAACCATTCCTGTGTAAATAAGGTTGTGCTTCCATTGCTTAACTTAAATTTGACAAACTTAAACCGCTTACTTAGAACAAAATCATAGTGATAGTCGAGTTGATACTCAATAAATAAATGTAATGATATTCACTTAGGAATTTTTTTAGTTAAAACATATTGCATAAAATTTAATTAAGAGAAAAGTACAACAAAATCCGTAACAAAATACAAAATTCGGTCACAATATTAAAAAATAATTTACGATTTCTATATAAAGTTCAAATAAATTTTTACCTTATATTAAATAAGTGTAAAAATTGATTATAAAAAAAATCAGTTGAAAAAAATTGTGATGTTTTTAGCAAGGAAATTTTATATTCAAAAATTTATACAAAACTTTACTTTACAATATTTAACCAACAAAAAATTTCGTTAAAATATTAATGGAAAAGCAATTCTAAACTAATTAAACTTAGCAATTTCTAAACTAATTTTAAATTATTTAAAATTTATATAATTGTTATTTTTGATAAAATTAATTATTTTGGTTCAAATTTATTTGAAATTTAGATTTTTTTCGATAAAAGTTTTCGACAATTATTATAATTATTTTCGAGTAAAAAAATTTTTTTTCAGAAAGTCACTTCAACCTTAAAAATTTTAGCTGAAGAAAATGTCTTCATAAATGCTTAAAACATATTTTTGAGTTATTTAAAAACTTATAAAAAAATTGGTTGTAAAAAATTATTAACAAAGAAATAACGTCTTACAATTTTTTTCAACTACGCTCACTTTTAAAATATAATAAAAGCTTTTAAAATATTTTGTTATTCCAAATTTATATTAAATAAATTTAAAAAAGAAAAAAAAAATTTTAAGGAAAAAAATTCGTTATAAAAATGTTGTTCTGTAAAAAACATCTTTAGTTGACTTCTTAAAATTCGAATTAAATACATGTTTATTTAAACCTAATTTTTCCAAGGTTATAAATGTACAGTACTGCTCATTTATAATAAAAAAAATTTAATTGAAAAGAATTTTTTATGGAACCAAATGTAAAAAAATATTAACGACAAATAATTAATCATAGAATTTACTCCTAACATTAATAAAATTTACTAACATGAAAAATTTTTGCAAATAATTAAACTTTTATAGCCATGTAAAAAAGTTTACGTTCACTATTACTAATTTTTTTATCAAAACATTGTAAAAAATTTTACGTATAAAAATTTTTTTCATAAAAAAATAGTAAATTTTTACAAAAAATTTACTAACATGAAAACAAATTTTCAGTGTCGAAAATAAAAACGTTTTTAGCCGTGTATAAAAGTTTGCGTTCACTTATAATATTTTTTTTCTTAAAAAACCTAAAACAAAATTGTTTTCATAAAAAAAAATTGAGTATTAATTTTCATCATATTTTAAAATTAACGTTGAATGAAGATTTTCACACTGTTTTAGGCTCAAAATATTTTTTCACTAGTAAATAAGATTTTGTGAAGTGCACTCAGCATCAAACATCTTGTTTGAATAAAATGATACTTTAAATGACCAAAAGCTGTTTTTAAAAAAATCGTTACATTGGGTGGTGAAACAAATCTAATTCAATCAATCTTGCTTAAATATTAAATGTTTCGATTTAACTAGATTTCACAAAATAATTTACTCGTAGTATTTATATTTAACTACATTATTAAGTGAGGTTTCAAATTTAATTAACGTATATAAATACAACGAAATAATGATATTAAAACCGTCTAGACGTGTTGACGATAAATGATAATGATAATAATTTTCGTTAACATCTTAATTGGCTTGTATGCTGCAATTATAATGTAAATTCTTCTCTATAAACTATAAGAGGATTAATTAAATTTAAATACATCAACATAAAGTCAAGAAACAAGTACATTACAACAATAAAGTACTACTAATTTATCTATTTATCTTATATTTAACTATAATGACGGGTATGTGTACGTATGTACATCATGTTTTCGAAAAGAGTAAATAATACCTACATGAGCTTTCGATTTTGTTCTTCAACATTTTTCAATATGCAGTACATACAGGGAAATAAACTAAATTTTTCATTTCATTATAGCAAGTAAATCTTTTATAAGCTTTCAAAAACATGCTCATAAAATTTCCCATATATGTATATACTCTCTTATGTAGCAAAGCACAAAAGGTTATTTTCAATTTATATATTACGTTTATGTTTGTATATACATACGTATATATAGCTACATATTTTCAATATTTGGAAAAATAATAAGAAAAACAAGAGAATCTGTTATTTTATATTATATAAATTTTCTTATTTTCCAATATATTAAAAAGTCAAACAGCAACGAAAATAATGTATATGTATACTCGTACAGACACACACACACACACACACAGTAGATTTCCAATTTTATTAACAAAACGAAAAATATAATTTTTCATTTCATTTGATTCATTTACAGCAGAAAAAATGTTTTTGGTACAAGATTTTCATTTTCTTTCGTTAAACTTTTGTGCTGATGATTTATTAAGAAAAATCGACAGGCATGTCGAATTTTCAATAAATTTGGTATCAAATCTGTCTAATACAGGTTTCATTAGTGTATTCGTGTAATCAAATTAAATTTAAAATTCGTAATGAATACGAATGAATGGATGGATTTTGATCGGTCATCGAATAAAAAAGCTTGTTCAAACATCTGTCTCTTATTGATAAATGTAGACAATTTGGTTGAGATAGATGTTGCCAAAGAAAAAGCAATATCCATTAAGGAATAATAATAAAGCAAAAGTTAAAGAAAGCCGGATTAAAAATAAAGCTTCGACCGGCTTAAAATCTAAAACTAGCTTATATTTTAAATACCCCTTAATTTTAAACACCCAACAAAGCAAGAGATAGAGCATTTAACCCCATAAAAAAAAAACATTTTTAAATGGATAAAGCTTTTAAATAATTTCTTTGGTTCCTTCATATTTAGTTAATTTTGGATTTCATATTTTAGCTCAACTTTTTCACCAAAAAGCTCACATTCCGTTTAATTTCGGTAACATAGCTCGAAAGTATTTGAACAAGGTGATTTGTTGTAAATCTATTTTATAAACGTTTTAAACGGTCAATGGTTCACTGTCACGCTTCAGTTTCAACAGATAATTTATTCAGCTATGATTTGGACAATACTTCGGAGCATGCTTTATGTTGCTCAATAGCAAGACATAAGTTTCATCGTGAAACCCATTTAGAATTGAAATCAATCAACTTTATTAACAGTGGAAGATCTTGCAGTAATTGAACAATCCCATCACAGGGAGTACGTGAATGTCTTTCAGGGACATCATTTAAAGATTTTCCTGATGTTCGATCACAAAATCATAGCTTTGTAGTTAAAGCTCCCAGTGGGCGAGTAATAGTGATAATGAAACGATACCAATCGATACACGGAAGGACTTTTTTGATGCTGAGATTCACAGCTAGACATTTTAGTTCTGTAATAGGAGACACGAAAAAAATAGCTTAGTGACTGACACAGGTGCGGACGTTATAAGATATTTTAAACCAATGAAAGCAACTTGTGCGTCACTATTTCATATTTGGAGCTGTCACTTCTACAAAGCTGGGAAAGAATCTCGTTTACCATTTTCGGTTGGTTTATTAGTAGTAGGCTCAGGGAAATTACAGATTGTGTCTTATTTGCTGCGATCAGTACTAACCAACAAGCCCTCACCAACAAAAAAAATAATTTCATTTTATTAACGTTTATAATCCCGGTCTTCTTAAGTAAAGCTTAAGTTTTTAGTAGTTCAAAATCTTCATTTAGACAAGCAGAACCTATTTACAAGTCTTCTTAGTAACCTAACACTAAGTTAAGATCACTTTTTCAATAGACTACGATATAGTTTGTGACTCTTTGCACCTACCAAATGGCATAAGAGGGAATTTAGGACAACTGGAAAACTCCAACTGCTATTACTTTTCCTCTCCCCAGATTAAGCATGCGTTCTTATTCCGGAAATATTAAATCTTGGTTAACTTGGTAAACATTACAATAATATTGTTTAATTGGTGAGACTAAGCCAGCAGCCAAAGTATGGTGAGGTATTGGTCATTTAGTACGTTCTAGACCGTTGCCATGCAATTTTATTCGACTCTGTTTAATCTTCAGGTGATAGTGCATGGTGATCATTATCCAATTCAACACTAAACAAAAGTTAATTCTTATATAGACTTGACTTTCTAAATTATGTGGCACAAAGTACCTTATATAGTATACAGTTGACCATCGTTACCTGTAGACATATCTACGTAGTCTAAGAACCGCTTAGCTAAGAGAACAGTAACCGGCTTTCTGTTGAGTGATATTAATAAATAAGGACGAGTCACTACCCAGTTTTGTAAAACTTGAACAGCAAACACTTTCATGATGATTCAATGGTCATTCCATGAAGAATTTGGATGGCCAAGAGTTTATAAACAAAAGCATGAATAATGGTAACTTATTTTTCGGTTATCCTTTGCACCTGGCAAAAATTTCTAATCGGAAATTAATTCAACCCTCGGGAACTTCCATCAAATTTGCGGTTACACTTAGACATATAAAAAACGAGTTTCGTAAACGTGTGATAAAAATCAGCTGAGTTATGCCTATCTGGGCAAAATAATTTTCTTTAAAAATGAGTCAAGCTTTGGAAAACTTGAAACACTGGCTTTACTTAGGTAATCGGTGTTGGTTGTGATTCATCCAAAACTACTTATGTTTCACTCAATAAAAGTATTGTATATAGTTGAGTAGAACAGAGATGTGAATCTGACATATAGTTAGATGGTATGAGAGCTTATAAATTTTCCAAAAGCTATACATTCTATTTTAAGACCTGTCTCTATACACGAAAGATATAATCTGATGCAAACTTACAAGTGGAACCCTCGCAGTTAAATTCTTCAAATTCGATAAATGTTCACTAACTATCGCGATAAAAGTGATTGGTTGATCAAACTAGTACTCCAATAAAATGAGTTTCAACTTGGACTTTTACTGGCGCTGGATTGCAACAACGATCGATGGTTACCAAATTTAACGATTATCGTAGATTATTCGGAGTTGGTAAACCCCTTGTGCACTTAGTTTACTGGACTGCTGAAATCAGTTTTCCTCTTACATCTCTCCGAACTACAACGAAAGCTTACCGTGACAACCTTAATAAATTGCATTGATACTCCGATCCAGCGTTACCCTCTTTTTTATATATATATATATATATATATATATATATATATATATATATATATATATATATATATATATATATATATATATATATGTTTATATATATACACATATATATATATATATATGTATATATATTATATATATATATATATATATATATATATATATATATATATATATATATATATATATATATATATATATATATATATATTTATATATATATATAATAGTACAATCATCACATGATAATTTATTTCTTATGATCATAACGCACTTATTTGAAACAAATAAGTGAAGCGATGGGGTGTATGGGGCGTGCGGGCTTACAAGAAATCAATATTCTGCTTCCAAAAATGAAACTTTATTTGTCAGATGACTAGCTCATGCGGTTTAATTCTTTTAAGACGTCTCAGTTCCTGCGTTATGTCAAGAAGTTGTATTGCTTCACTGTTTGTATGTTGCAGTAATCTTCTTTTATGTTGGATGGCAAATTTCTGGACCACTTCATTAACCCATTAAACATTAAGGTCGTTGTGTAATTCCTCGTTGGTTACGTAGCGGTAAGCATTTGTTATTGCCCGTAGAAATTTGTTTAGGCGGCGTTGAATAATTCAATGATTTGCTTGTTTAGTGCATCTCGAGAGTTGGATGCCATAAGTCCAAATTGGTTTAATTGTCGATTCGTAGATGAGGCGATTACAGTACAGACTTGTGTTCCTATCAGCAAGTACATCTCGCGTTGTTTTATTTAAATTTACTCTGCTTTTTGTTTAACGTTGTTTTTCCAGTTCAATCTTGAATCAAGATGCAATCCGAGATATTTATCAGATTCATATAGGAATACTTGTATCCCGTTGATAAATGTATAAAAGTTGCTATTTTTGTGACGCAACGTGTATGTAACCTGTACTGATTTTAGCTCGTTAAGCTATATTATCCAATCCCTGGTCCATTGGCTGATTTTATCGAGTCCTTGCTATAAGTATTCAACTGCTTGATTCAGTGATTCACTTGATGCCAAAACTGCTGGATCATCACCAAAAGTTCCAATGAAGCTTGTTTCCGTTGTCGGTATATCGGAAGTGTAAATTAGATATAAGATGGGTCATACGCTACCCTGGGGTATCTCTCTGCTATGGCTGGGTAAAAGTTGGAGTACGTTTCTTCATGATATATATATATATATATATATATATATATATATATATATATATATATATATATATATATATATATATATATATATTTATATATATTATATATATATATATATATATATATATATATATATATATATATATATATATATATATTTATATATATTATATATATATATATATACCATTCTGTTTAACATGAGTATATCCCGAAGCAAAATCATCACCCAAAAATTGGACCAGCTTGACCTATACCATAACACCCGCAGCAGGAGTGTATATGTATTCATCCATCAATCGCTTGATTTAATAATAATGCGACAGATGCATCAACATATATACGTATTCGATGTATGTTCTACACCCGCAGGCGTAAAAAATCCCATTTTCCAATTACATTATGCATCCGCCTACATGTAATTTCATTGCGGCGCCTAATCATTAGAAACTGCATGTTGCAAAATTCGATCTATCATTATTTTGTTCTTTCTGCCACCATATGACAATTAATCGATGTACAGAAATTTAATTTAATTTGTGATTTTGTATAGCCAGAAGGATCGAAAGAGATTATTTTTATTTTAATCGAGATGTATATAGTTGTTGTTGTTGTGTGTGTGTGTGTGTATACGTCATGTTCCTTGTCTTAACATATGTTTGTTTTGTATAGTTTTTACAAAAATCGTGTATTTTTATGTCATGTATAATCCTTTTCCACTGTATGTATTTATATACGACATATGTTAATATTACGACTGTCTTGTGTACAGTGTTTCCGTACAGTTCCTCTTCCGTATATGGTATAATATTGAAAAATACTCGAAACTGTATATCGAACAAATTAAGAAATAAAATGTCGTTTAACGTTAGTTTTGAGATCAAAGATATGCTGCTCCATTGTACACATAAACCCATGTTGGATCTTTATGTACGTTACATATATACAAGAAAGACGAGTAGTGCTGATACAAAGGAACGCGAGATGAAAGTAGATTTATAAAATTATTTCTTTCAGCTTCTTCGTCTTATAACAATATTGAGACGCAGCGCACATAATATATGCATACATGATGGTATATATACATGTTGTAGGGTGGATTTGAAATTGTGTTTTTTGCACAATATAAAGGATCTAGGATTTAAAATAAAATGTCTAATCAAATGAATATACGAAAGAAATAATTCGAATCGCATTCGCATCTCGCTTGCTGTACAAATACCATGGAATTAAGATCCTTCCTGTGACCTACTAAAATATAAGCGAAACTAAATCGTGACTAAAATTTGCTTTTGCTGTAATTCGAAATTGGTTTTATTGTTTAGCTGCTGCCGTTTCGCCAAATATAGAACGTGAGAAAAAATCTGATAACTTTATGGTGTGGATAATATTGTAAAGCTTATATGAGACAATCGCGATGAAATGTTAAGAAAGAAGAATTTTTTTTTCATGGGAAACATACAGAGATTCTGTCGATCCAATTTAAATTTGCGTCGATAATATTTGTGGAAATATTTGTGGAAATATATAAAAGATCAGCTATAAGATGTATCTACTGTAGCACGATTTAAAATGGGTTGGATTCGTTCAACGTTCAGCACTCAATACCCCGATGGGCTCATAAACTGGGATAGTTTGAACTAGGGAAGAGAAGATAGTAGATGTACCGGACAGGTGCTGATGAAGTATAAGCTATCATCAGCACCCTTCAGGGATTCTCAATATAGAGCAGCACTAACAACATTCACATGCGATGAAAATGACTTTTGAAACTGCAATGGTCGCTAAGTATATAGAAATTAATATTCTCCAGTTGCCATTTTTTAAGACAAGTGCGTAATAGGTCAGCTTCGAGTTAAATCCTCTAACAAAGTATGTCGCCCTACGATAAGTAGGGGTTAACTGACCAAGGCAGCATTTTTAATTGACTGCAATGAATAACATTAAAAGCTGAAATCACGCAAGTGCAATTAATTCCGCTTGATAGAATATGTGCAGCATTCAGAGAGAGGTAGCTATCTTAAAAGAATACAAGCGATTTGAATATCTGATTGAGCAAGTATGGTGAGAACCACGGATCCCTGAATGGTAAAACCACCTCCAATAATTTGTGGAAATTAAAAACAGGCAGTAGTCATTATTAGTAGGCAGTAGTCAACATTAACCGAGTAAAATTCGTTCATAGTTCGTTTAAATTCATTAAGAATTGATGTATGACCTGAAATAGTTCAGAAAACGTTTCACGCCCCAGCACACCTCAAACAAAAGGCAGCCGAACAAACTGTACCGAGATTGAAGGGCTATAACTGTGGCAGGGAGCGAATGAGTTTCGTAGGAGTCTGGGGTTTAATCCCCGAGAATTACCAATAGCTCTTCGTCATTGTTTATGGTGCAGTGGCTTTCTGTACTTAGGAGCCCAGATGATACTCCCAAGAAAGTTTTTTTTTCAGAAAAACACCAATATGTTTAACGGATCCTTGAACTATTAATCGCACAAAAAATAGAGTTGGTCTGTACCAACTTAAGTGTTCTTAGGCTTTGTAAAAATAACCAAGTTGGTTTTATGCAGGTTCTACAGTAAGAAGAGAATGTTGTGTTAAATCTGATAAGATACTCAGGTGCTTGCAACCAAGTTTTCAGCGACAAATCCGGACTCATGAAGCTTAACAAGAAGTTCGTCAATTATCAGAATCTACAACTGGGGTGGAAGCAATGCTCTCTGGGAGTATTATTTGAAAAGTTTTAACCGAAATAAAGATTTCATCAACTTTGCATATCACTATATGCAAGCATACATTCTATCAACCTGATGATGATCGACCCGATACAAATTTAGTACATGCAGTCGTAATCGAGACTAATTTAGTGTAGAGTGATATACCACTCTTCTCTTTGCTTACCCAGTTTTGGTGAATATCAAGTTCCTTGTAATGTTGTCTTCTATAAGTACGTAGCCCTTAAGTTTAAGTCTAGGACTAAGTTAAATTAATGCATTGAGTTAAATTTAACCTTAAAATAAGACTAGTAGGATTTGGGCCCTATTGGGACCAAAATCTACTCAAAAGTTTAATATAAGCTTAATCCATAAAACAGGTATGCTTTATTGGTCTAACGTGTATATAGTATCGAATATCGATAGTCTTTCCATCACAATATTCAAAGAACATTTACAATACAACAGGTGCATAAGCGATTTTATCTCCACAAGAGTTTATTGATTTGTCCATATTGGGTTTCAGCAGTTATGTTCTATATTTGTATTCAAAGCTTTCCAGGTCAATTTTTCCAAGCTCAGCTAAAATTACTCAAAAATCAGACTTGAAAGTTTTATTTTATATGAGTGCTTCTTGAGGATATTTTGGTACTTATGAGAGAAATTGTACCTTGGTTTCTCATTTAGGTTGAAAATAGTATTGAAACTCACTGGATCAAAATCTATGTTTCTTGAGCAGTGTTGTTATTGTACTTGGATGAATATCGTTCCAGATTAAGATTGTTATGTACATATTGCTGATATCGAGATTCAAACTCCGCCGAGGGCTGGTAGTATCTACTCCAAGAATTGCAATTGAGTTTTTTGTTTTCAATACTCAATAATACTCTCGATATACACACTTTTATACCGGGTTTCAACAGTATACTTTGTTATGAGGTTTGAAATCGTCTATGTAGAGAGCGCTTATAAACACGATAGCATTTTTGTTTAAACCGATTTTGGTCTTTATCCATCTGAAGTCTTCGATCACCTTCAAGCTACGAATAATTCGCCTAATGCTTTGTCTTGAACTATGTACTCTTTATTACAGGGTGTCCGCCGGGAAGGTATACTACTTTGTTTTGCCGCCGTTTTGGTAAACGTTTGTCTTGACAGTTCATATTTGGCAGTCGTGAAGTAGACACGTGGCAAATTTATTATGGAAAAATATTCGATAAACCAACGTGTTTTAATCGTTAAAACATTTTATCAAAATCAATGATCGATTACTGCGACGATGAGAAAGCTACGTGAAATTTTTAGAAAAAACGACGTGCCAACAAAACGCAGTATTCATCGTGTAGTGAATTATTTCGAAGAAAGAGGGTCTGTATGTGATAGGCCCAACCATGGACCACAACGTACTGTAAGATCGACTGAAAACATTACTGCTGTTCAAGAAAGTGTTCAAAACAATCCATCAACCTCAATTCGACGCCGAACTCAGGAGCCTGGTGTTCAAAGAACAAGTTTGGCCACAATTTTGCACATAAGGATTTGTATTTGTTTCTATTTAAGATTCAGTTGACACAAGAGCTTCTTCCACAACACCATTAACGACGCCGTTCATATGCCAATAGAATGTTACAGACAAGCCCATGAAACCCCGATTTTCATGAAAAAATCATAATGTGACGAGGCACATTTTCATTTTAATGAATATGTGAATAAACAGAATTGTCGGTTCTGGGCAATGGAAAACTCTGAAATTATTCATCAGTCACCTTTACATCCATTAAAAGTGACAGTCTGGTGTGCCATCGGGTCAGGAGGAATCATTGGACGTTACTTCTTTGAAAATGAAAACGGCGTAACGGTAACTGTGAATGGGGAGCGATATCATGATACGATTGAAAACTTTTTAACGCCACAACTGCATGCTTTGGGCTTGATTAACATGTGATATCAACAAGACGGTGCCACATCGCATACAGCCAGGATTACAATGGAATTACTGCGAGACCCCTTTCCACAACAAGTTATTTCGAAAAATGGTGATGTTGATTGGCCTCCACGGTTGCCTGATTTGACTGCTCCGGACTTCTTTTTGTGGGAATATGTGAAAAGCAAGGCTTATGAAAACAAACAAGAAACGCTTGAGCAACTCAAAAAAAATATTCGTGATGAAATTAATGAAATACCGTGTGAAATGTGTGAGAATGTCATGAATAATCTGCTCAAAAGGGCTCGCATTTGTGAGGCTAACAGAGGCGGACATTTATCAATATAAGATCCAGTCTCTTTCATTTCAGTAGTATAGCTTCCCGGCGACAACACACTGTATTTCGTCACTATTATCTCAAGACTAGAATAAATAATTTTAGAGCAAATGGAGCCGTAAGCGTATTAATAGGAGATAGAATTACTCTAGGAGATAGAAATTTCTGACATAACCTTTAAGCCAGTAAATTCTCATGCCCGGTTAAACCCTAAATAAGAGATTAAATTTGTGATAAAACATAGTTCCGATCTGCTCAAAAATTGTTCAGGAAAAGGGTATCTCTCTCCTTATGTGTTTTTTTATGTTATTTATTTGGCAATAACTCCAATTATAGGATTCATATGGCCCAGTTTTTAATAACAATTTTTATTTTACATTGTTTTATCATTTACTCTCGTTATACACAGTGATACACTTTCATACCGTTACTCTCTTTTATAAACTAATATACTCGTATATCCTTATACACATTGTTTCCCATTCGCAAAAGTTCATTCAGATTCCTTCCACTCGTGAGGACATCCAACATTGCTCTCTTTTGACTAAAATTAGTACAATGCAGAACCAAGTGTTCAATGTCCTCTAGAACCAAACAACTTTCACATAGATTGTTATCACTCAGTTGGCGTTTAGAAGGACATTTCTTCTAATTACTATGAATTAATTTACCCGCTCCATTGTTCGAATTATTCTTGTGTCACCTTTAATCTCCATGTAAAAGGGCTTAAACACTCACTAGTCCACTCAAAGTACTTACCTGCCTCTTTTGTCTAAACTCATTCTGCAACGGTTATTTTGTCCTCAGATTCACAGTTAATATACAAAGTACATCCCTTGCATCCATAAAATCATATTCATTTATTTCGTTAAGAAACTAACTCCGTTTCGCAAGCATATCAGCTGTTTTATTACCTTCAATTTGTAGGTGTGAAGGTATACATTGAAGAATAACCGTTAAAAGTACTCATACAGATTTTCTACATACACATTTTCCTGAGTACCTTCTCCCCGTTTTTTAAACTCTAATCCACTTAGTCAGAGATGGGGGCTCCTCCTCCCTCCATTCATAGCCTACCTGATTCCTTCAATTATTTCAATCAACTCGGCATTCATTATACAGATACTGTCATTACGTCACTTTCTCTTTTTTCAACGAAGAAATATATGTAGATTCCTACACCCACTCGATCTAGACTTACACTAGCATCTCTATGAGTTTGTAAAAACTTGCAAAGACATCAACTTGCAAGAGCTCATTTTTCTAAGATATCTATTGGGTACTTTATTTTGAAAATTTTCCAGTATCGATGGTGCGTCAATGTTAGCTAATAAAATATTAAGAACAAATGAACACCTTAAAAGCTTACGTCTTCTTTCCAGAGTTGGTATGTTGTTTGTTTTACAGCCATCCAGATACGATGGTATGGTAATTCGTCATCATACTCCCAACCGCTTTTCCAGGTATAATTTTTTTCTGAACACCCTCTAGTTTACTGAAACTAGACACCAAACAGTAACAGCATATTATAATTGTGACCGAACGTATGCGACATACAAAATCTTGATTGTCTCCAGTTCATAAATATCTCCCGAGCCCGACCATCGTTTAATAAAAACCCCTCATAGAATTAGATGTGTAGCAACTCATTGTTCTATATGTTATTTATTGCTCATATGTTCAACGAAAATAACACCGAGGTCTTTGATCTCAGGCACTCGCTTTAGTGGTATAATAAAGTCTTACACTTATTGATGTTCAGACTAGAAGACTTGACTCAGACCATTTCGCTTAACTGTCAATGTCCTCTTGAAGTTTGTCGGCATCGCTTAGGTTCTCGACCATTCAATACTGTTCCATCGAAACTTGTCTTCGAAACGATAAGTGCCTTAAATCGACTAGGCAGGCTGAATAAAGTTAGACTCCCCTGGATATTCAGTCACATGGGTATCAAAGGGAATAATTTGGCCGGTAAATTGGCCCGATTGGGTGCGATATCCACATGTGTGGTACCTGAGCCCGCTTTAGGAGTGACGTCACTATCTCTTAAACAAGAAATTGATTATCACTTTGGTGATCTGCACCAAAAGCGATGGGGTAGTCTCATCTCTTGTCGTTTATCCAAAATCTTTTTTGGATCAATAAACCAGCAAAGACCCAGTCTTTCTTAAACTATGATAGACGCACTTTAAGGATCTTGCTGGGCATTCTCACGGGGCACTGCTCCCTGAATAGTCATATGTTTCGAATGTAACCACTTTCTGCGAACAGTGTGGGGACGAGGAGGAAGAAACTGTTGAGCACTTTTTGTGGTCATGTTCTTCATACTCTTCTCACAGACTGCACTGTTTCGGCTCACAATTCACGACCTTGGGGATACCGGATATCCTGGACTTAATAAGAAGAACAAATAGATTCTGGGACTGAGAGTGTTCGCCTGGGAAGGGATGTCACAATGGGCCAGTTGAGCCTAAGTGACTGAAAAAGAAGGAAACAGTTCTGTATATCGTTAGCAAATATTAAAATCTTTAGGTGTAGAATAACTTCAGTGATTGCAATCCAAATAATTTGTATAAAAAATTCAGACAAATCCAAATAATTTGGGTATAGATAAAATCGACTTCTTTAACATGATACATCACTTCTCAACCCCAGTTTTGAATAATCGGATTATTCTGGTTATCTTCCATTTTTTAGAAAACTCTCCCAATCCCAGCAACTGATTGAACAATATGCAAAGCGGTAGTTCCAAACTGGTGTAATCTTTCAGAAAAGAAGCAGTTATTTGGTCGGGACCACAGTCATCGCCGCATGTTTTCAGAGCCTTGTTTATATTTTCTATTGTGATATATGTGGTACTTCTTCTGGTTTCAAGACAGATTAAAAAAACTCAGTGAACATGTTGGATATGACATGCGCGTCCGATGATTTCCCTCCTTTGAATGTCAGGTATGCAGGAAAACCGTTGATTTGACGTTTTGTCCTAAAAAAGCTCCAAAAGTGCTTTGGGTCGTTTTTAATTTTTTCTTAAGTTATGTAAGTCTTGTATTTAGTCAAAATAATCCTCGAAATGTTGGTTACATTCTGCATATTTAAGCTTACTAGCCTAATACAGGCAAATTCTTACATCATTTCTAATTACGGTTCTAATTACAATGTGTTCCCCTAGTGTGTCCCATTTCTCGGTTGCTGATTCACCTTTAAATTGTGTTTTCACTTTAAACGGCCACAAAGTACTTTAATAAATCGTTATTTTTGTTGTTTATGTATACGTCGTTGGTGAATAGACATGCCGCGATTTATTTTGTCTGAGCTGTTTATCGTGTTGTTTAAGTTACACACAAAAGCGAGAATCCATCCATATACACACACACCAAACGGGGAACATCGAAAAAATGAAATCGTTTATAGTTGAAGTGAAAAATTTCGTATTTGACGGATTTAATTTCATCATAAAAACACTATATACTGTGTACGTGGAAAATTGAGAAAATTTGTTTGTTTGTGCGCCTTTCCCGAACAACAGGGAATAGGTGGGGGTGGGGGTGAGTTATATATACACAATTCTGAGTAGTATTTGTTTGACTGGCGTCATGTCTGTTTTTTATGAAAAGCTTTTTCTGTTTGTTTATTTTGTTTTCGTTAAGCTTTTGTATCAAACATTTCTTATAATATTTTCCTTCGTTTTTTTTTATCGTTTCAGGTAATTCTACTTTACCCACTTTAGAAAGAAAGCAAAACTGAGTCATGGGTCAATGAGAAGATAAAACGTTATGTGTCGGTCGGGGTATGTCTCTATACACACACATACAGACACACAGACACAATACAAAAGGTTAAAGTTATATAACAGCAATCGTTTGTTATATGGTATGTGTGTTTGCGGGAAATGGGACAGAAAGCTTTAATCGTTTTTAATTAAATATCTTTGCGATTTGTTGTTGTTGCATGACATTAATAATTTTCTGTTTCATATCGATTAACTGTTCAGTTATATAAAATTGAATGGGATTTAATATATTTTATAAATCAGATGAAATAATATTGTGTTTCTTATATACATATCGTGTTTCTTCTTATATATATTCTACGTCGTCTTTGGTTATTGTACCACCGCACACGGCCATAAATGGTATTGTAATTTAAAGTTATTTAATGGATTTATTTAATTGTTTGGAAACGAAGCAATGAATGGATGAATGAAAAATATATATACGAAACGAAATCTTAAAATGTCATAATGCCATTTCAATTTTTCAATTATAAACAATCAATTTAAGATTTATGTTCGATTTCTTAAATGTATACATGTATATGGTTAGCATACTCTCGTAGTCGAAATTTTTTTTCTCCTTGTTAAATTTAACAGATTTGGTAAAGTGTATAATTAACGAATGATTTATTTAAATTATATATATATTTTTTTTTTGGTTTATGAATTGAGATCGTGAACTTGGAGGGTATTTCGATACGTGTTTGTAATTGCTTTATTCAAAAAATTTAATTTTCAGCACCAAATTTATATTTGGTGGACTTTAAAATAAATTGGGAGCTTTAATCGATTGATTCGAGTAATCGAATTAATCGATTTAATCGATTTTTCAAAGCTTCAATTGAGTCAAAACGCTAATTTCTTTTCACAATTAGTTTGACCAAAAAAACATTGTATAATAGTCATTGAGACGGATAGATGGGTTTTGTAACTTCAATATCTCAGAAAACTCCACAACCCGACACTATCATCAGTTTGAACGTACCTGTAAAGTAGTTTAGATCGTTATGGTTCATAACTACATTACATAATCGGAAACTTAATGATATATTCTATTCGATGTTAGTAGGAAAGCCAAATTCAAAATAAAATTACCTTGAGTTAAGATACTGAGAATTCTCCTCAGAATTTGAACAAGGGTACTCTTTTCTGTGTTAGGTTTATAGCTTAGTTTGTATCTCAAACACCATATGAAAACATTAAAGACAATCTGAAAAAGAAATAGCATGTGCTTACTCTATATAAGCGAAGTCATATATACGGAACACTGCAGCAATGACAAGGTCATTTGTGTTCCTTTAACATGACATTAATTATCTGAGAAGGTTTGAAAAAACATGTACTTTGGTGTTCGTTTACTTAAAAATCTGATGGCGGAAGAACCACAATTCATCTTCTCACAATTCTATCTAGCCTCTGAATGATCCAAGACCTATAAGTGCTCGAGTGATAGCTCCTGGTCTAACATCATTAAAGGCATCCGTTATATCGATAAAGATTACTCAAAAAGTGCAAGGAGTGCTGTTTCCGCGCCTCTTCAGTTTTAGTACTCCTCCTCAGTTCTCGATAGCTTATTATAATGGGAGTTTTTAAGGTTTTCGTTGCCTTGGGAAACTTTTTAAGAATTACCTGGAGCTTGAGCAAAATTAGTTTGGAGTTTTCTTGACCACCAATTTCTCTGATTTTTTCCGAAAAGCCTTCTCTGATTACAAACCCGACGTTGACCAAAAAACCATTTGTAGTGCATCGTTCAATATTGATCATATACAGCCAGCTGCTCTAAAAGCGATTGACTCCAATGCTGTGTTTCATTGAAACTTGTTTAAGGGACGGTAACTGCCTTGATTCGATAAGACAGTCGATGAATATAGGTAGACTTCACTGTATAACCCAGTCAAATGAATATCAAAGAGAACGTATTGGCTTGTAAATTGTACCGTCCGGGTCTAGCTTCCACTTTGATGGAATCTGAGCTCGTTCTAGACGTGACGTCATTATCTTTTAATGCTATTTCTTTGGTGAAATATCGGCTATTTTTTTGGTGGTCTGCCTGCACTAAAAGAGGTGGAATAACATCCAAAATCTGCTTCGGAACAATAAATCTATAAAGATTCAAGTTCTTTTAAAATTATGATAGACGCACTTTAAGGAACTTTGAGGGTCTTGCTGGATATTCTCACGAGACATTGTTCCCTGAATAATCACTATTTTTAAAAAAAAGTGAAAGAACAACAAAGGAGAGAAGAACGAATCTCGCCCTCGTCTTGTGCTAATGCCCTTCTTACTCTCTCCATAGACTGCACTGCTTTGGATCACGATACTATTTGACTTGCAACTGATGACCATGAGCATATCATATTTCTTGGGGTTCGTTCGAAGAACAAACTGATTTCGGGACTGAGGGTGTTCGCCTGGGATGTCACAATCGGCCAATCGAGCCTGAGTGAAACAAAAAAAAATGGTAACGAAAGCTAATTGGTATATATATAGTAGTGCGCAACCCGTTCATAAGCCATTTGAAAACGCAAAGATACCATACGATCTTTCTTTCATTCTTGCGAATTGCAGAATGTGGTTCAGTGAAATGTGCTTTTGAGTTTTCTCAACATTATGATTAAATGGCATGATAGCAGCATGGCTTACTGCGCTTAGACTTTCCAGGCGGCTTGTTTGGTACATATAGACAGGTTCTGTCACTCGTGAGTCAAAATCATTCGTGGAGTAAACCACCGGCTATTCCTAGAATATTTTTTTTTATTAATATTACGACTGAATTTTGTACCCATTTAGTAATTACCATTGTTTTGATTAGTCGGCCTAATCACTTGATTATGCCCAGTTTCCTGTAACTACTTCCCAGATTTTTAGCAACAGTTAGTATACTAACCTTCGAGTCGCAACACGCCCATGCGGTTGCGACTCTTTGCAGTCTTCTTGGCAGAGTGGTAGTTAGCATATAGCTTATGTTCAGATTTTCTTGTTGTTGCAGACGTTGTATAGGTATTTTGTTGCAGGACGCTTAATTTCATCCGTGACCAGCTCAATCTTTAGATCTCGATGCAGGTTGTCGTTTCAAATGCACCATGGTCATTAACATTACATCGCAGGATTTTATTTTAAACTGTTTGTATATGCTCTTGGCACAATCTCAGGGTTGGTTACCATTTGTCCATACATGTTTCAGAATTTGTATAACAGTATAGTTTGTTGTGCGTCGCTATATAGTTCAGATTGTCTCACTAAGAGCCAATGCCTTTTTTCTTATTTTATGTTTAGTTCATGTCTCTTCTTTTTATGTATTCCTTCCATATTTGACAGTATTTGCATGCGGTACTATACCATCGAGTTCATCATTATTGGTATATGATTAACTTTTAAAGTTTTCGAGTTCACTTGGATTGATTTTGCTTTGGATTGAGTCATTGATGTTCCTTGCTGTTGCAAATATTGTTGCTTCTGTAATTGGTGTATAAGAGATTGGTCCAAGAATACTTCCTTATGGTACTCCTGCTGTTATTCTTTTTAATTGAGAATATTCATTTTCATATGTTACTCGGAAGTGCTTCTCGGATATGTATGATTTTAAAATTTGAAAAAATGTGGAGAATCTAGACTACGTTACACCGACTTTGTGCTTTGAGAAAAGGTTCCTAACCTCGTGCCTATCAAGAGTATCTTGGAAGGGTGGGTCGGTTGCGAAATCGGAAGCATTGCAGTTCCTTACGAGTGTCTCCAAGCTTCATGGTAAAGTAGGAGCTGGAGTCTTCTGTGACAAATTAGAGATAGATGTAGCAGTTCGTCTCTCTGTTCACTGGCAGGGTGTACCAGACAGAGGTGATAGCGATTGAGAAGGTCCTGAACTGATTGAGACATAATGTGGTATCGTCGACTGATATTGAAATTTATGTGGGCAGTCAGGCGGCAGTCAAGTCGCTGGACTCTGTTTCTCTGACGTCTAGAGTAGCGTTGGGTTGCCGCTCGTCTTTAACTGAGATGAGTGTGCATTTAAACTTTCAGAAAGTCTTGGTCCCCGGCCACTCGAACGTCATTGGGAACCACAGGGTGGACGAACTAGCGAGGCATGGTACAACTTTCCAACTGCCACCGTAAAGGGCGAAGTTGGGGAAACTCAATAAAGTTTAAAAGGGAGGCAGTAGCCTCAGTGCACGAAAAGTAGACGAACACCCTCTCCTGTAGTGCAGCAAGACTTCAGAGTAGAAGCTTATAACTTGCAGAAACTGTATGGATGACGAGAAGGAAGAATCGGTAGTCCACGTCCTATGCTCAAGCTCGGCTTTGGCACACAAAGAAATGAGTATTTGGGTAAATTGGTACCTAGAATATGAGACAGCATAGTGGGGATAGAAACATTAAGGTTTGTCGAACAATATATCCCTACTCTATATGTAATACAAACGCCCATTACCAATTCATTGCGGTGGCCCTGATAATAATCACTCCAACATAGTTTTCTACAATGTAAATCTAATTATGTTTTAGTAAATACTTCCATGTATACAACAATAAATCACCCAACTCTATGCTACGAGTATGATGAAGCACTAAATAAATAAATTTTATCTATCATTTCAATTTATCTATTTTATATTTCTCTATTTATTTATATATAAATATTAGAGTTAATAATAATTGATTCAACAACAATATCGGCATACTGTTTAATCATTTCAAACATTTTTGATGATGCTGTCTGTGTATCTGTCTATCTGTGTCTCGACATGTGTACATTGGATAAATAATATTTAAAAACATTAAATAAAAATTCCAGTACATCAATTTATTTAAAATTTTATTAATAATAATATTATTTAAATGACTATAAGTATGATGAGCTCGGCCAGATATGTCCGGATCGATCAGGCCCCGAATCCACTGTATATACAATATAATTTTTAGTTTATTCCGAAAAACCACTTTTCAATTTATTTTTTTATAAATATATTTGTTGTATTTAAATATTTAATTTATTTATGTATTTGTTTATTATTTTAAAATAATTTTAATTGATTGGACAATATATGTAAAAAACAAAAACAATGCAAATTATTATTAAATTAAAATTGATTGATTTTTATAAATTAAATTTTATCGAATTTGTTTTTTTGTATTTTTCCGAAAAATTATTATTTTTTATTAATTTGAGATTAATTGAAATGGCTTTGGGTATATGTGGTAATATTCGATGTTTGATGGTGAATTAATCGAACTAGTGTGGGAGCTAATTAGTCACTTAATAATGTTGATTTTGAACTATATATAAACTCAATTGCAGCATGGTGTTGTATACTCACCCTTCGATCCTGAATTCTGAGAAACCTGAATTCTTAAAAACTAAACTATAATGTGGTCACTGTTAATCCAGCAATGATTGGAAGCTGCTCACATACTAACTTCTTTTTAGTCTCCTATAACCAAATGTTCACTATCGAGTAGCGAATTTATTCACTTGCACATTGATGTTTATTCGCCGCCTCTTTCACAGTTTGCCCTGTTGCTAGTATAGCGACGTCGTCAGCAAACGTTGCTATGTTTGCGTGATCGGACTGTGGTACCTTATTTTATCTCTCTCCTGCCAGAGTACTTATCTTCGTTTCTTGCTCTAAAAAACCTTTCAGATTAATATGATCCCATAAAGATCAACATATAGTCCCGGAAGCATAGTCCTTAGTTTATGTATTAAACCTTCGTGCAATATATCATCGAAATCTGCTACCACATCCAGAGTCATATTTCTATTATCGGCATAATTTTTCTCAGTAGTAGAGATTAGCTTTGAAATGGTAGGAAGCAGAGATATCGCACTATATTATTTATCTTCAAAGAGCGGTTTACTTGGTTTCGGTATCATTATAATTTCTACAACTTTTTAGGCAGAAAGAACATGTCATTATCTTATAACAGCGTTAAGCAAATGAGTTACTTTAACAGTAGCTTTCTTTGGGAGTTGCGTTAGAATTTCTCCCATTAAAATGTCATACCTAGGCGCCTTTGCTGTCCTCATATTGAAATTTATTTCCCTATAAACTTCTTTCTGGATTAGTTGAGTGATTCTACGCCATAATCGTGGCTTCCATTTTCGATTATAATATCCTTCTTTGGAATATAACAGACTTCCATAGTAAGTGTAACAATACTTCATTATAATGAACATGAGGCGTATCTTTCGTTTGGCTGTTTATCGGTATTCGATTCGGCTGAAATTTTCTGAAAATCTTTTAAAATTCAAATGTTTTTGAAAAAAATACAAATTGAAGGGTGTGATATCTCTTGGTTCGTTTTTGAACTAGCGGTTATTTTAATGTCATCTGTCAAGTAACATATTCCCGGTGACCAAAAATTTTTATTTTCATTTCGGCCATTTTAAGGTCACAGCAAATCTACATTATTGAAAACCTAATCCAACTAATACAAATGACTGCCTGGTGTTTGATTAGGTTTAAATTCATCAATCGGCCATTTTTCGACAATAATGAGCATGGAGACTCACTAGCTGGCTTTTTATTATCTACGATTTACGAGCTACTTGCCTTATTTTGGTCTCAACATTCAACGAGACCATTGACATTTTGGATCGAATATTTTTAGAAATTGCATTATCAGTCGAAATGCCAAATAATAAGACTTTGATCCGTGGGCAATTATTATGCAAGTCAATTATTACCCCCCATCGGCTTTGAAAGACTCAATTAAAGTGACAATTGGTACAAAAGCGGCTCACATGATTTAATATGACTGATTCAGTTTATTGGAATGTTTACTCTTGAAAATGAAAGCCGTTAGGAAAATATGGGGGTTTAAGCCAGACCAATAATTTGTGTCATCTCTAAGCTAAAATATTTATTTAAGATAAATGTGTAAAGTGTAAACGACCTAGGTATGCTTTGTTCCATTCCATAATTCGGAGGAATCGTATCTTCGGTTAACTTATAATAACCAATCTAACCATGACACTCAACAATAATCAGTTCACCAAAACAGAATTGTCGAATTTTACCTATAGTACATACATCTGTTTTATACTGGTTTAAGGTGCTTCAAACCTTTCACCGATATCGAGTATACTGGCAGGATAATAGTTGAATCTTCTGTGAACCCCAAAGTCTTCTGATATAAATTCAATTGGATCCTGTTTGTCTCTTAGACTAAAATTGAGGAAAATTTCCATTAGATGGCCTTGAACTGTCACTGATTTCTGAACGTGACTAGTTTATTGATCAACATGGCCAATCGACCAGAATCTGAGGATTTACAGTCTAGCTCACATTTAGGAACTCACATCATACGGGTTGTTTCATAAATGTAATCTGTTCATATTCGAATAATTTGATATTTCGTATTCGATGGTTCGGTTCATCAATTTTTCTCACCATCCCTGACTAAGTGATGAAAATTCCCTGTTTTATCCGAATGCAATTATCACTCTCTAACATTGCACTATCTTTCGGATATTATATTAAAAGTTATAATGTGGTGACCGCATGTTCTGTTTTAAATAAGAAGTTGGTATAGCAAGAAGGAGTGTTTGAGTTAGTTTTTTTACCACAGTTGAAACTACCATCTGTAGTGAACTATTCTCTCTGATAGTTAATTTTACCAAAATATCTTTGGTAAAATTAACCAGTTGTTGTTTTTATGAGTTATGCCAAAAACTTCCGAGAAAACGAAACACTTTCATCTTATTCAAGATAAAAAACGCATACGGTATGCAATTTAGTCTCTTACGATTCAGCTTCCCTTTAAAACAGCTGTGACAAGTAAGAACTTTTAACAAGATTTATAAGTTGATATTTTTTAGGAAGGCAGCCTACTTAGTGTACGGTTCACTATAATGAAATATTTTGTCTCCAGACAAGTATCAGTGTTTTTATAATTGTTTTACCATAAGTAAGAGTCAGAGATGCAACGGGTTTCGGGCCCTTACAACTTAAACATGAACCGCTTCTGGCTAGACAGTCTTCAATTTTATGGCTTTCAATGTCATAACGAGCAAGAACCCATATTATTGTCATCTTGTAAGTACAAAAACCGTTGATACATTACTAGCGGCCCTTGACCATTTTAGAACTGGTAAAAAGATTTTAGCACATTAATGGGCATGCCACTATTCCACTATATCAATTTAGAAGGGTTGTCATGTTAACCCTATTCAGGGAACCACCGTTCTATAGAATAAGAAGAGTACGCTAAATCAAATTTAATCAAATATATAAGTGCTTCCCAGAATATGTTTGACCAATGAAGCCAGTTCAGCTATTCTGAAAAAATTCGATATCGGATCCGAATTCTATTATAAAACTACCGACTGCAATTTAGTAGACGAATTTCATTTTGTGTTATCGAAAATTAGTAATTTCAAGTGAATTGCAAAAACCACAACTGCTAACTTCATGCTTTCATTTGACAAATTCGGACAAAACAGAAAAATTCGCAACAGATCGGATTTTTCGATATCGGTAAAATCCAAAATCGGATTATTTCATAACAGCCCTACAGATTTCTAATGTCTAACAAAAACCTCGTCAATAATCAAAAGACCACCGCAGAGATGAAAGTACGCCACCTTGTGGGCAACCTTTAATAACTTTGATTGAGATGAAAGTTGCATCTGTAACACAGCTATAACGATGCTTTGGGCTATTGTAATCCGACTTGAAGGTTTCGGGATAAAAATTGCTCTATCCCTGGTGCAAGATGGTGGCAAAATCACCAAAATGTGTTCCTTCATAATTGGAAAGGCATGTTGTAATTTAACAGGCAAAATTACACCACTCGAGAAGAAAGGGTGTTACAACCTGGTGAGACAGTATAACGAGGTACTTCACGACTTTTTTTTTATATTAAGCAAGCTCACCATTTGGTGAGCATTATTTCTACTTACGATTTTAGTTAGTTCAGCAAGTGCAGGTAATATTTTCACAAAAGCTTATCGAACAAGATTTTTTTTAAATCTTTGTGCAGTTGGAAAGCTGTCGAAATTAATCTGAAGACCCAATCGACTTAGAGTTCGTATCTCCAAAGCACATACCGACTAGATCTTGGTATCACCCATTAAATCAAAGTATGGAACCAAAATCGTTGATCATGGTACAAACCATAGGCCTGTTAAACTCGTTAACATATATTTCCATCCCGTTACTTGAACTTTTACCAACTCGATCAATTAACGTTCGATGCACGTTTCGCATATAAATTATGATCAACAACATAATAAGATGAGATTATTAAAGTTAAAATCAATATCTTAAGATTATAATAATATTGTACGTCGTCTACATATATCGTCTCATTATCTTGTATCAAGGCGATATTTTTTGCACAATTTTCCCATTATATATTCGAGTACGGTGTATGTATGTATGTATAGTGGATTGATATTGGAAAATTATACGACGACGAAAAAGGTGAAGCTTAATTTGACTCAATCGATCATCATTATAACCCTTTTTTTACGTTTATATAATATTATTTGGTTAATACAATCACCCCAAGGGGAGACGAGAAATATTTTCGTTGGCTAGAGTAATAGGACCATGTATATAGTTGAGTGGTGTGTACAACGAGATATACATATACGAATTTTAATTAGATTGACAATTTTATATTCTATATCCCTCTTTTATCAATGTCAATTTTAATTAGAAAATAAATTAGAAAAAGGGTTGTAAATCTTGTATTTATGAGTATAGAATATATTTAGATCATTGACTTTTATAGAATACCAAACCGCAATACATTGTAGAAATGTGCAGATCTAAACAAACATAAACAATTTTATCTTATAATACTGTTTCGTATATTTGCGGTTGGTTTGAGGTTGGAAATTATGTAAGAAATGCGTTTCATCATCTCTATGTATATATATACTTAACAGTGTGTGTATATATACGAGTATGTGTGGCATAGATACATTTTAAAATACAATTAAAAACCACATAGATTTTCTGTTAATCCCATGTACATCGAAACCATAATCAAACATTTTGGTTCTAAACCACATTCTAAATTTAGAAAAAATAAACATTTTCAACACACGATTTATTTTGTACATACTTTAATTCCCAATCGACGATGGTTCCCCATATACACATAACCATCATCGATCACTTTATATATACTATATAACTATATAGATCTTATATAACCAAAGTTGAAAACAAAGAACCAAAATACAAAAAATTCTATTTTTCCAATCAAGATAAATACATAAATCGATGAACGGACACAAACTTGTTTTTCCATTAAACTCTCGAAATGGAAAAAAAAATATTATGAAAATGTCTAAGACAAACATAAGACGTAATGTGATGCACTTGCATTCGTCTGATAAATGCAATGCTTCTAAAATTATTTTCGTATTTTCGATATGACTGGAGTCGTTGGCTATTTCTTAAAGTGTGCCAAGTACGGGATCAAAGGACTTCCATAAACGTTGCCATAAATGTTGATCCTGAAACGAAACGTTAACCAAAGAATTGCGGTTCTTTAAGGTTGTTAGAAGATCTTCAAAAAGAAACCGAACCAAAAAGTACCAAAGCAATCCAGTCTGTGGAAAGAATTAGAACAGGAGCACAGAAAGTCGTCAATAGTTTTTGTTCCAAATTTTCATTCTGGACATATAATAATTTAAGGAACAGTCTCCAGTGAGAAAACTAGCAAGACCCTCACAGTGTCATAGTTCAAGCCAACATGAGATGAGTTGGTCCCATCTCTCTTGGTGAAGATCGTTTTAAGTATTGTCGATGGCTATTGAGGTTCGATAAACTTAGAAGATGCAACAAGTCGAGTTAAGTTACAGGTCAACACTTTTTTGAAATCTGACTTCACGTCAATTCAAAGTAGTTACTCAACACCAAACAAGTTTTTAGGAAACTGTATTGGAGCCAATAGCTCGTAATATGTGTCAAAGAGATATGGTCAGTTATTGTAGTCCCATTTATACCTGTTGGTGATAATTACACTTAATAATCTTCCCAAGTGAATGGCTGTAAGAGCTGTACATCTTCTGATCCATATATCCATGTGTGTGTTGCACTATCGGTAGCTCCTACAATACCCAGACAAACAAACACAACTGCAAGGATCAGAAGGTTCCCTTCCGGCTTCACTTATAGCTATATGAGTAAACGTAGCCAGTACACGTTTCTAGGTTTCAGCCCCATTATCTTTCGATCGAATGTTTCAAGAATGTCAATTGCCAAATGTTGTTACTTAAATTGATTATTGATACGCTGGTTACTTTAAAATGGTTTCGAATCCGAAAACGTCACTTTTTCTCACTTTTTCAGTACCTCATTGAAACAGTTGCAAACAACTTCAACTGTAGAATAGTGAGATATGACATAGACATTGCTTAAGAATATAAAGTTACTGGTTGATTCTTTCCTTTGAAACTCATATACCCGAAATTTTAAGGTTCCACCTCGATGTTTCGTTTTTGATTATGGTAAAGCAGAGACAGCAGAGTAATAAGTATTTCAAAAGTATAAAATATTGATTTTTATGGAGTAACTTTGAGAGTACCTAAACTTACACTCACAGATTAAGCCAGATTTAATAGCAACTGGTGCGCAGATTTGATCATGTGTTAAGATGTCTAGATCCGTGCAATTGTTATCATTTAAATGGTCAGTATGGTTGTGGGAGTTGTAGCAGGACACATGTTATAGTCAAGTGTTCGAGTATACTGTTGGTCTGCTAGCCTGATTACCATAGATTAGAAAATACGGTTGAGGAAGAAACAGTACAACACTTACTTTGGAGTTTTAGACTATTGTTCTCGTTTAGCGAATAACAGACGATCCTTTTTTGGAGCATGGTTTCATTTGTCTCATGAGGCAACCCTCATGACCTTGGGTCATCTGCCATACGATTCATTTTTAGTTAACTTTAAATTGTGTAGAAATTGTTATCAAATAACAGCCAAAACCATAGTAGAACACCTCGGATATCGCTGATATATCTAATTAGTTGAAGCTTCTCCGTTCAAAAGCTCTCATCAATAAAACAAAACAGGTAACTGAAATGAGATATCACATATCACTGCTATCGTAGGGTCACCAGTCTAACGTAAAATCACTAATCATTCACTTAATCATTCTCGGGTAAAATTTATTCATAAAACTCATTCTATTTATTTTGGTAAGCAGATTAGTGTTGAAAGGCTTCTTTATAAATGTTAAACTTTTTCCGAAAGCGGTAGTTTTCATGTTTGATGCTTTTTAACGCTTTTCATTTAACATTCGTTTGCTTAAACAAATGATCTTTTGTCTCAATCTTTACCTTTATCGAATTCAAAGCTTTCAAGTAATTCACATTTGCCTTGTTCGAATTTGTCAGTATAATGAACTTTTTACTAGTTTTCTCTCAAAGCTTTTTATATCAAATCTCATCGCAATTTCTCGTCCCTCATAACGATCAAACACGGTTTTATGAAACCAATCAGCTCTTTTTCTTTTATAAAATAACAATGGATCGATCGTCTATCTTGAGGCTTTCGTGAATAAAGGAAGATATTTATTTTCTAGAATTTTCATATAAACTGTTATCATCAAGTATGATTCAACCGCCCAGTACCGGGTTCGAATCCCGATAGGGGCAGGATGTTAAAAGGATTTTTCACCATACGATTACGATCGGTGGTGTGAATGAACACATCTATGACCCCCTGTTGGAGTGCAGAATTCATGGGCCAACCCATCTCCCATGTCAGGCTGTCATGGAGCTTTGCAATGTGCAGATGGTGCTACGTAAATCGGACCTATAGCCGTACGTCCTCGATTTAACTTAAATGGCGTAAGGTCATCGGCATAAACCTGGCACCATCATGTCACTTTTCAATTAAGAGTTGCACGTCTGTAACGATCAAATTACTCAATCAACAACTCCTTCGCTTATCTCTTTCTGGCACGAGCTTTTTCGACCGCTTTCTTTTCATATAATTTTCTCTTTTGTGAGCTATAGCTGCTATGAGTAGGTCAAAATAAAGGATATTTAATAATTTGTTCCTCCCATAACATTATTTCACCCATAACAAATAAATCCTGAATCAATTGAACAACTTAAGTGCCATCTCTGTTTGGCTATAGATAATACCAGAATACTTAATTGTACAAATCAAACTAATTTAAAAACCCGTTCGATACAATCGGTAGATGTAATCGTTACATACTACTAGTTTGTATTAATAATGCGTTCAAAGGTCGTATCTGTAATAACTAACACCATAAGGAAGCACTTTGTCACGTGCTTTTTTGACAGTTGAAAATTAACTCTTCATCGAATTTTATAATTTTCTGCGTTGTGAGTAGATGCAGTGAAGTACATTAAAAAATTCGATTTAATATAATAAAATATATGATCCTGCATTTTGCGAAAACAAACGAATTCTCATTATCAAGCGATGTGAATGCCATCTATGTTGTGGCATCAGAATACTAAATTTGACAAATCGAGATAAATTATAAAAACTCATGTTTAAATTAATTTTAAAACCTTATTGTATTAATAACTCGATTTGTAATGAGTACCACTATAAGAAAGGTGACTTTCCGTCACGTGATTTCTTAAAAAGACCCATTTCATGTAATTCTCTCTATTGTGAGTGAGCAATAGCATGCTATAAAGTACGTTATAATTCGATTATAATTCGAAGTATAACAAAAAAGTTCATTGAGCTGAAAACAAATGAAATTTGAATATTAATTGATTTGAATGCCATCTTTGTTTGGGTATACTAGAATACTTAATTCAACAAATTAAATTATTTTGGAAACTCATTCGGTACATTCGATAAATGTAATGGTTTTAAACTCCTGGTATGTATGAATACTGCCTTTAAACGCCATATTTGTTATGATTAACGCCATAAGAAAGGTGACTATATATCCGTGCTTTATTAACAAAACTCTTTTCATCATATTTCCTCATTTGTAAGTGATAGCATGCTGTGAAGAGGGGTAAAATTTGATTCAGTATAACAACAAATTTAAACCGCCATTTCGCTGAAAAAAAATGAAATTTGAATATTGATCGATTTGAATGCCATCTCTGATTGGCTACTAGAAAACTTTATTCGATAAATTGAATTTATTTAAATGTAGTTGCAAACTGCAGCATTTGCACAGTTTTGCATACTTTTTGTATTCTGAGAGTCTCGAGTGAGACGAATCATTGTTTTTGTTAATTTCCACGAATTACAAATTTTATAAATTTTCTATTCCACCAAGCTCTAATCAACTAAATTTTTTTATGTTTCTAATTTAAATTATTTGCTTTTGACTTGTTATTAAAATAATATTTATGTGCTGTTTGTGTAGTTAAATGTTGTTCAAATTCTCTAGGGAACCATCAATCTGTTTTTGTTGGATGAATTAAAATAGGAAAATCCCAGATAACAGAAAATTTATATATTTGTGACAGGGTGTGTATGTGTGTGTGTATGTGTGCTTATACAAACGAACAAATAATGGAAAATGATTTTTCCTTTTTATAATGTGACAACAACAACGTTAACAAAACTATTTTATCTATGCCGATAACATTCGTAATCATATCGAATTACAGGAAGACAACATAATATATTTTTTTATCGATTTTCGGGAATACAACGAACCTGCAATTAAAATTAAAACTCGATTCCCTCAATTTAATTTCGTTCGTATGTTTTATCCCTTTGATTACATTACATGTATATACAGTCAAGATTGTCTTGTTGATAATTTATGATTTTTTTATGTAATTTCTAAAATATTTGGGCTTTTCAATTTGGGTCTGTATGTATGTGTGTGTGTGTGTGTGTGTTCATTGAAAATTAAAATTTATGGTTGTTTTTTTGTGTGTTGCGTTGAAAAGAAAATACTTGAGATTACGAGATTAATTTTTTTTTGTTTCATTTCGGAAAAAAGAAAATATGTAGATTTATTCGATGCGATATGATTCGGATGAGGGTGATATATGTTTGTATGTAGTCGGGTAAAATTTGACTTTGAAATCGATATTTTATTAGTTTAAAAATAGATTTGGTTTGGTGGGAATTTTTTATGCATCTAACGAGCTGTATCATTCGATCCAAGCACATTGCACGATTTTTAGTCACTTTGCGACTTCTAGTCCAACTCAATTTATTTATAAAATGTTTGAAACGATCTACTATGCTTCCACTGTTTTAACATACTTTGGTGACATTCTGACTTAAACACCTGTTTGTACATTGTTGGCAATAGCTTTTTCCTTTTCCTCGTATAAGAGCATTCAAATATCTCAAAAAATTCTCCGGGTGACCAAACTATTGAGACGATCGACTAGCTTCCTCTTAGGCCACGGTATTTATTTGTCCAAACACTGTCCACAGTGTTAACCTACGACCATCTTACTTTATCTCATGTACAACCATTTGACTTGTTTGTGGAAACTTTGTCGTTTCTAGTACAAAATACCATCGACGTCGTGTTGCAAAGAAACAGATAAAATAATCTATGGCTTAGAAGCCGTAAACGGCCCTGATCGCGTCTCAACTGAGACTCTACGAATCATTTTAAAGATTGGTGCACATTATATGTGGTCACATCCCAACGAATGTTTTTACACACAATCGCTTTATATGTCACCGGTGCGTGTTTAATTTTTGGTCAACGGCGAGAATCGAACTCGAGACCGCGCCGTGATGAGAAACTCTCTTAACCATTTAACTTCAACCGGCGACTAAGAAACATATGTATACTTAACATATACATACACTTCAGGTTTAAATGACCCAACGTATTTCTGTTCCTGTAAGAATAATTGTAATAGTATTTGAAGATTGCAACTAAGTAGTTACAGAGTTTCTAATGGCGTCGTGGTTTCGGGTGCGATTCTCACCTTAAACTAAAACTTAACGTGGTCTAGATGACATAACAAGCAATTGCGTTTGATAGGATTCGTTGAGCCGACCAACTACAATCTGCAACAATACGTATTAATGGTACCTACCTGACGTCTCAGTTGATAGGTATCCAAACTGGAGTTGTAGAAGCTCTTTTCTGTAGTTTGAGGATTGAACTTCTGCAGTCTGAGAGAAACCATGTAAACAGTAAATTAATTAGGTCATGTAAAAATCCTGGTCTAGTTAAACGATTACCTAACCAGTTGTATGTCTCCGTTTAGGCCAAAATTAGGTTAGATAGTGATAACCATAGGTGCAACGTTCCAAATCTCAAGCAATTTACAATAAATAATTTTTTTTTGGTCGAAAGAACTTAACGGCCCCTGGAATATGTTGTGCTTGTATCTACTCTACACCTGTTATTTCTTCCTCGGTATAGTTTAGTAATTTAACGCGATCATGACTTTAGTATATATGGTTAATAACCAGTCAGTGGGTTACAACACTCGACATATAACAATAATGGTTTAGTTGCAGACACAAGTTATTCTATGCGGTTATAGTTGGTGTTCGGGTCTATCGGGATTCGCACCCGTTATCTCCCGCTCCAATCTACTAAGCTCCCACTGTTTTACCATATTTGTGGTGACATTCTTGATCAATCGTTTATTTTGCCGAATTACATTTGACATCGTCCTGATGAAATCTTCTTCACGTTTGTCAAACAATTTATCCGAAAGGCCAGACTATTGAGAATATCCATTGGCTTCTTCATAGGCCGCAGTGTTTATCTATTGTCTACCTACGAACATCTTACTTTATCTCACATACAACCATTTGGCTTAATTAACTGAAGCTTTTGATAATACCTCAACGATTTCTGGAGTGATTAGGGTAATTTATAGCTCTAACCACATAAAACTGTGACCATAAGAGGGCAGAACTTCAACTAAAAGCCTTCGTATTAGTACCATTTAAGATGGAGACTTTTGACGATTTTATAAAGAACTTCTTTTGGAATCAACAGACCACCGAATTCTGTAACAAATTCTTAAATTTCCGACCCTGTAAGAATAATTATAATAGTACTTCTCGTATCATAACAGTAATTCTCGCCGTTAACCAAAGCTTAACACGCTCCGGATTGCATAAATAACGATTTTGTGTGCTAGGGTTCCCTATGTCGACTCCCTACAATGTGCAATAAATGGTTCCTAATGTCTTAAGTGAAAAGTATGCTAATGAAACCAGGGCATCAGGAAATTTATTACCTGACGTAAAACTGGTGGTATAATTTAACGATTATCTTAACACTTGTATGTCTCCTGAATGTAGACACTTAGGTTAAAATAAACTTAAGCTCTATATAATGATAGCCATAGGTGCAAGGTTCCACGTTTCAAACATAAATGTTTGCTCCTTGGTCGATAAAACTTCCTCGTCATTGTTTCGTTACAGAACACGATCGCCTTGTTGTTAAAACAGTTTACCTATATTTAACCATATTTTACCATGTTTTTAGAAAATGAAATATATGCTGATGACACCGTCTATAAAATTATTATGGTTCGACCCAACCCCACGAGCCTTAACAGTAACCGTGTGTTCTTACCTCAGAATGCGAATTTCTGCGATAATTCCGATTTTGAAATAATAATTTGACCATAAACTATATTGGTTATAACCAGTCAATGAGTTATAAAACTTGACATCGAACAATGGTTTTCTTTGCCGATCTAATCTGTCAGTGACATTGTAATTTTGTATTGAAAGTTTTTCTATGCGGTTGTTGTTGGAGTTCGGATATGGTTGGATAAACTGAAGACACGTTGATATGTCTTGCCGGCCACGTGTGCCTATGAACGGTGTTGGTTTCACCGTTAACATTTTCATACGTTAACATTTTGATTGACAACAGTCTAAAATTATTTCAGGTGTTGTAGCTCCATAAAGCACACTGTTCGTCTTAAACCGTAAAAATTTTCAATTTACGATCTTGTTCAACCCCAAACGGTCATTGAACCGAAATCAATTTCTCAAATAATGTTAATAGATTTTTATTCTTCAAAATACCTAGACTGTGTCTGAGGTGATAAAATTATGAATTTAATAAAATTTTGAATCACATATATATTATGAACCTTATCGTACACTGATTGCATATTTGTGGTCGAAGAATGGAGATAACCTCCATTAGCCTCGTCGAGTAGAATATGAGTGTCTTCATACCTTTGCAACACCTTTTTTTTGTGATATGTGTAAAAATAACAGAAATCAAATCAGTTTCAAACCAACCATCCAATCTAATAATAATCGGATTCCTTCTTCGTTGCCGCATCGTCGTCTTATCATACCCAATATGATTTTGAAAAGCAAACAAGAGGTTTTATTCATATCTTGACCTTTTTTTAAGATTTTAGCATTACAAGCAAACAAACAAGGGGTTATCGTGTACATATTGAACGTACAGATTGGAAAATATTTGTTCTGCTTCTCTCAATCTTTATATATACGAGTATTAATGTTCACCTGTCTGAGCAGGTATATATAAACGTTTTGGTTACCTGTTTATAAAGACATAGTTACGTTTAAGGTACTTGCTTGAAAGCATAGTGTTGTTATTATGTAACATTTGTCATCATTTTGAGAGACGAGAATTGATGATGAATAGTTGTGATAACGAAGCAAGACGTTTTGCAGGTCTTGGTAAAATTTAATAGACGTGTATCCATTATAGATGGAATGTGTGTGTGTGTGTGCGTGTATATAAGTGCGTAAGTGTTTTTAATTCAATTAGCATCAATCAAGTTTATTGTGCCGCACGTTTCGAAACACACAAAGACGTTGTTTTCCTATTTAATTTCCTTTTATAGCGAGTTTAAAACGGTTTTCTCGTACATAAAGAAGCGGGAACACATTCGATTAATTAATCATCGTATATATGTACATCCATTAATCTTTTGGTTGGTTCCATAAAAGCATCAACACACCACCATAGGCAAAATCTTATTATCGCACCCGTCCCTTCCATTTTTTTCATTAAAAACACATAACCCTTTTTGCTTTTAATTAAACAGAAAATTTTCTTCTTCTTCTTGTACCGGGGTACTCGTCATCATATCGTCATATAATCTTAAGATACATAAATTATGAAAATATCTACAAGAACATAAACAGTATAACGATTATATACTGCAACAACATAAAATGTTTAAACCGAAGCAAAACAACAAAAAATTAACACTTGAGCGTGTTACGACGATGACGAGGAGTTTGTAATCTCAAGTGCCTTCTTCATAAATATATGTATTTGTATGTTTATAATCTGTTGGTTGTGCACACACACATACACACATATTCTATTTTTAATCTATGTTTCAAAATTAATAATTAAAAAATGAGATTTAAATTAGTTGAATTTGTTGTTTCGAACGAGACGAGAATATTTTTTTTTTCTAATTATTTCTAATTAGTTACACTCGATGGTGTCGTTAGGAGGATAATTCAGATACGATGGCGGTAGAAATTTATTTCGAGTCGATGTTTTGATTTATGTTTGACAGGTTTTGCTTGTTCTTAATGATTTGCTGTAATAGAGTGTTTATTATGGAGTTAAGAGCTGCTTGGTTGTTCAATTATATATCATGTTTATGGATCCAACCTATTTACAATGCTGTCGTCAATTGGGACACCATCTGCAATTATTGTACCGAACAATACCATCGATCGGTGAAGTTGATAGAAACCATTTTCTTGCTGGACTCTTTTGGGACTCGACTTCTTAAATAATCAGAATAGTGTATAGTTATACTTAAGCTGGCCTAGACCATTTCGACTTGTTCAATATCATAGGCCCGTACTTGTGAAATAACATAGTATGATGAAGTGAACGGTATATAATCCTTAATGAAATGCAGGCTCAAGTTAAGGTCGGAAGGGATATAGGAGCTGTGCTAGGAGAAAATTAAAACTGTAATGGCGAAACACTGAATCAACTATGAGTACAATTTATGCAGTATACTTGACATATGGTTTGCCCATATGAGTCACAGTCTTCAATTCACCTATATAGAGTTCATTGGATGAGTTCGGAGGTTTTCGATAATTATAGTGAACACTATGCAAACTTCGTGAGTTCTGTTCAGGCGCGTTGTCGTATATGATTTGAACCATGAAGAATAATATGGGACGTCGATCGTACATATCGAGTTCTATTTAATCAAAAACCCGCGAGTGTGGTCATTGTAATTTGAGTGCTGTAACAGAGCACCACAATTGAGGTTGGGTCGGTTCTCATTCCTCTAAAAATTAACAGTAGATTAACAGAATCGATCAAAACATTGTCGTGATAGAAGACGAATTCTTTTTTTGTATGGTCAAGTTCGAAGAACTTATAATGGATCGTTGCGTTCAACTCGCGCCAAATACGAAATAGGCAAAAGGACAAAACAATTGTTGAATCTTAGCCGGCGATTCAAAGAACATTTAATGAGGTTTTTAAGTATCAATCAGTCATCGTTAAAGTTGAGGGTCCAGAAGGTTTGCATTATCACTTCCGCTCGTTCTAGCCGTTGGTCGGAATACAGTGAATAATAGTCTCAAATAATCACAAGCGAGAAAATGTATATATATATATATATATATATATATATATATATATATATATATATATATATATATATATATATATATATATATATATATATATATATATATATATATATATATATATATATATATATATATATATATATATATATATATATATATATATATATATATATATATATATATAGATCGAAAGTTTCCTGAAACGAGTGACTTAAAACGCAATTACCTATACGCTGCTCCACAGTCGATATGCCCTTGGCAATCTTGATATCGAAAGAGCGTTAAGTAAATTTTTATACTAAGTGGGCAACTAAGTGATCGATCGGTGTATGTAATCATGACCTCGTTCCTCTGGATATTCTCACTGCAAATGGTTTACATTAACCTTCGAATGGTGTACTGATGTTACATATATTTTCATAGCAACGCAATACGTTCTACTATTGACCAGTGATCCAGTTTTAATAATAATCTCAATGAAAGTCGCAGGTTGTATGTATGAAAGGTTTTGCGTGTTCTAAATGATTTGCTAAAACTGCTTGGTTGTCCAATTATATACCATGTTTACGGTACCTTCGTGAATTGGGGCACCGTCTGCGACTATTGTACCCAACAATAATTAAGATTTCCCGGAATAATACTTGGTTTATATTTATCACAGACACTTAGCGCTACCATTTGTTCACGGACTTTATATAGAGATTTGACTTCGGTGTAATTATAATACATATAGTCTAATGGGTTTGATCATGATGTCAGAATAGTGTATATGGTGAGCTGATTTTAACCAATCTCGCTTGTATAGTATTGGAAGAAAAAACACTGTTCTGCGAGAAAACTAAACCTGTAATGGTGCGACACTGAGGGTTTAAGTGTACCACTACTCAACTTTAAGCACAAATCGATAGGTTTCTCTAAATGAGTCTTCACATATGGAAGCAGTATACTTGACACAAGCTGTGCGCATGTGAATCACACTACTGCGATAGAAACCTCTCAAATATAGAAGAAAGAAGTTCATTTATAGGACCTTCAATCCATTAGGATTTTTTGAGAGATTTTCTCTCTAATGTAAGCTCGTGAGTATTGATCAGGCTTGTTGTCGCATATATGACTTGAACTTTTCTGAATGAGTATAAGAAATTGCTTGTATTAGTCGTGCAATGTGTGTCCCAAATATGCGACGTCGATCGGACATATTATGTTCATTTTAATCAAAAGACCGCGAGTACACTGGTCACTTTCTATTTTACCATGATCTTTTGCAGATAAACCGTAAAACGAATCATTGCACCTTCATTCAACGAATCAGTACCTTACAAATATGCCTTGATTTTAAGCCTCAGCAGGAGCTCTAGTTGCTCTAATCATTCACTAAAAAAATTATAAGCAGTGCTAGTATCAATCAAACCATTGCCGTGTTAGACGTCGATGCCTTTTCTATTGATAAATTTGGGTCGCTTTACCTCAATTGCGCACTTTAATCGTCTGGCCAAGTTCTAAGAACTTATGATGGATCGTTGTCTTCAATTCTTACCAAATACGGACTAGGCCTTTGCGAAATAGGCAAAAACAACAGAACAATTGTTGAACTCAGCCGCGGCGATCCAACGAGCGGTCAGGTAGGTTCTTTAGGTATCAACTAGTCACTGCTAAAATTGAGAGCCCATAAGGACTGCATTTTCACTTGCGCTAATTAGAAGATCTAGTCGTTGGGTGAAAGGTAGACCAAAACTAAGTGGTTTGATTTTATCCATGATCTTGTGATTCATGATCTTGGAATGTGCTTAAAGCCATTACAGATCAACTATAGTGGGAAATTATTCAAAAGTTGTGAATGTTTTCTAGTTGTTAACAATCGCTAATCAGTGCTGTAGGATTGACAAATCAGTACCATTTGAAGTTTTTGAAGTATACATTCAAAGATGAGGCTGCATGACAGGAAGACCTAAACTAGGTGAATATTATTTCACTTCTAGATTACTATTCGGTTATAAAGATTGAATTTAAGTAAAGTGATGGTTTATCTATTTAAACCAACTTTCAGTTGAGTAGTTCGCTGAAACAAGTGACTTAGCAAACGATTGCCTTACAGGAAAGAACTATACCTTGCTCCACAGTGGAGATGCCCTTGACAATCTTGGTATCAAAAAAACGTTAAGTCCATTTTTATGATTATTCAGAATGACCTACTAAGCGAGTAATCCGTGTACCTGATGATGATCCTTGTTCTTCTGGAACTTCTCACTATGCCAATGATTTACATTAACCTTCGAATTGTGGACACATGTAATAAAATATTTTGATAGCAACGCAATAGGTTGTACTACTAATGAGTGATCCAGTTTTGCAGGTGCACATTGTGGGTGGTCAGCCCAACAAATGCTTTTACACACAAAAAGCGATTATGTCTCAGTTTTGCTTGTGACGCGGTAATATTAATGTGCACCTAGCTAGACCCAGAGGAACCATATTTTTAGTCGTCTATTTCTTGGCCTATCTAATGGTTTCCTGGCTAATTCGTGGGGGTGCCACGAATATTATTTAGTCTGATAGGCAGACAGGTGACTTTACGGAGTGTAAATCATTGGCCTTAATTCTCCATTTTGTTAGCCATTTGCGATTTTGCCTAAATGTTCTTGTAGAATTCTTGTTGCTATCGTGATATTTTGATGAACAGTTTTGATTGCAGTATCATCCGCGTATGTAGCAACTTTCCCGCATCTTGATGTTGGTAAGTCTGCTGTATAGATCAAGTACAACACAAGACCAAGTACACTGCCTTAACGTACTCCTGCATGAATATCATATAAATCTGTGGATGAGGTATTTCATTTCACCAACAACTTTCGAAACTGTTTCTAGCAACGCTGCAGAGCAGTATTTGTTTTGTTAAAGGGAGTTCGTGATTATACGACTCTGTGAACTTGTTCCACGGTTCCGGGTTATTTTCTAAATCCTATAATTGATGATCCGGAATGATTTTTTTTCTCGTTCAGAATTGGCTTGAATTGTTGGCAAGAGCATTTTTTCGAACAAGGTAATAAGCAGATTGGACGATATGAGTTATCTTTTGTTTCATCTTTGTCAGGGTTTGGAATCATTATAATACTTCAAGTTTTCCAGCTTTCTGGATAGTGACTTTCTTGATTTCTAATTTACTCGTTAGGTTTAAACACTTGGTTAAGGTGTCTCTCTGCGTCACTTCTTGCCCAGCTTCCGTCAGAGAGCCGTATTGAAGGGAATGAGAGTATTGGTGGTTTCAGCTTACATGTAGCTTTCCATAATGAGAAATCCGTTGCTTTAATAGCAGTAAGTCTTTAGAGATTTTCAGGGTTTTAATCGCTTTATTTAACCTTGATTTAAGAGTAGGTGACCTGTGGACTTGCCATTGCCTTCGAATTGAGCGTTTTATCATAAGTAGCTGTTGAATACTCGGAAAAAGTTTACGTTGCTTATATTAGCAGAGTTAATCAGCGCAGCTTTAATCGGTGTAGCGATCTTATCAGCTTGTTGTAGAATACTAGTTAGTTGTTGAACCGCTACATCAATTTCATATTTATAGTCTGTAAAGGAATATTTAACGAGTTCTTCCAGGTTATTGTAGATTTAAATAAAGTATGTTGGTTCGTCAAGAATCTAGATGGCGCTAGTTTTAGAACTTGCGTATTAAGAGTTAGTAATACTGGATAGTGATCACAAGACAAATTGTAGCACGTTTCGGCCTTTACACACAAAAGTCTAGTAAATAGGGGATTGTTGGCCTGTCAGTTGGCCAGTAGGTTGGGTGGCCAGTATATATGTGATTCATTTTTTCATTTTGTATACATTTCCACAGTGGTTTTCCTTTCGTAGAAATTAATCTCGAACCCCATTGAATACGCTTGGCGTTGTAGTCACCTTCTGCTATGAACTTATCTCCTAGAGTTTTGACGTAATTCGCAAATTGTTCGCTCTTAATTGAGTGTCAGTAGGCAGATAACCGCAGATGTGATGCATCTACTTGACCACTCTTCTAGACAGATGCTTGGACAGGTATTGGCTTATTCTGTTTTAATAGCAGTTCAGTTCAACCATGTGATCACATATATAACACACACCTGAAAGTTTACAGTAATTTCGTCAATGGCTATATTCTTGACAGTTAGTGCATTACAAAACAGATTTAGGCTTAACAAAAGATTACGCTTCAACCAATGAGACACAAAACTATTTGATAAGAATCGACAACATTATAAGATTACAAATGACAACATTAACCTAAAATCTGCAGTACCAAATCCAATTCAAATATAAAAATTGGTCCAAATTGCAAAACAGATCATTCCTAATTCAAACTTAATTCAATTACAAAAGATTCCGAGTTAAGTTCAAAATTTGAATAAAACATCAACAAACTTTCGATTACAGTCAGTAAATAACTCAACTGTCACATACATGAATTAAATTTTCACAGACCGATAATGTTATATCAAACACATCTTAATTATTCAAAAATTTTCACAATTACCTAACCGCATATTTAGTTCGATGTACAAAACGTCTTAAACCTCATTTAACCGACATTACCATAATTTCCAATTTTTTTTTTGTCTTCTGAATATCTGTAACATTTCATTGAACCCAGTACACATCCAAAGCAGCATACATACCATATCACACACACACACACACATAAAAAAATAAATCATTAATTTAATCTTTTCCAAAAAATTATGTAAGAAGATTAAATATATGTTCGTTGTTGTTATTGTACTTTGTGTCTTAAGATTATTTCCTATACGGCGTTACATAAGACATACATATACAGAGTGATCGTATTTTCCATTTTCGGGTATTGGTATTATACGAGTATGTAATGTGACAGGGCTCCGAGATTTTCTGTTTCCTTTCCGAATTCTTTGTGTCTTATATATGTGTTTTTATCTTAAGATGACGACGAACGAACGTATGAACGTTACATAATCAAAAGACATAACATATAACACATAAAATGTTTTATTTTTATGATTCTTAAAATTATAAGTCATCAGGTATATACTGACATATAATATGTAAGAAGGAAGCTTCTAAAAGATAAAATGAAACACACACACACACACTTACATACATACAAAGTAAAATCTTTCTTCATTCATAACGATAATCTTTCAAGGTACTTACACCACAGTCGACATACATGGTATTCGTTTACCGAGAAAATTAACTTTTCCAGTCATCAATTATCCGTATATATGTACGTACATGTATGTTCTCGGTAAACTATTTTAATTGACATCGTGTCGAGTGGGGAGGATTGGTGTAATTCCTTCGACATCATTGAACATCGTCGTCATCATGCAACGATGAAAGAAGAAAACTCATAAATAATATGTGTGTGTGCGTGTGTGTGTGTGTCAGTGTACAGTAGGAAAATGGGTAAAAATCTGTTGTCATTTCGAATACGGGATTATCGTTTAATGTTTTTCAGATATTGTCAACATGCTGGCACATCTTACGTCTTATTTCGCTTTTCTTTTATGTTAATTGCATCTGACGTTAATTTATATATGTGTCATGATGTGTGTTGGCTGCAGCACTATATGGAATTTCACTAAAATCGGTGATTTAATGGGCGCATTAAAATTTTAGGTTGACAATCGGGTTATTTTTAGATTTTGTTGTGTGTCAAAATACATTTTTTTTTTGTGTTGAAGTCGATGAAAATCTGTAAAATGTGATGAAAATTGAATTTTTGACCCGCGATGAAAGTGGTAATTATGAGAATAAATATGATGTTTTATGAGATGACAGCACAACTGTCAAAATATTTAAGTAATAAAAATATGGAAAATAAATCCAAATTAAGTGGATGTCAATTTTGTAATATGGGCCATTAATCCAGCAACAGAAATAATGTCTGTCTGGCTGTCTGTTTGTATTTTTGGAACTTGTTTTGGGGCAGAGCTTTAACTCTTCTAACTATTTAGTGGTTCGCTTATACGTCATACTGTACGTCTAGATATGGGTTGGCCTATGATTTCTACATTCTAACAGGGAGTCATGTGCTCATTCACTCCACCAAAACTAAACGCTCCGATTGTCACAGCAGTTAGTTTTTAATCGTTGCAACCAGTTCAGCCAAATTGAAGACGTACGGCTATAGGTCCAATTTATAATACAACAGAAGGACATACAAGTGTTCATTCACAACACGGATCATAATCAGATGGTTAAAAAACATAATCATTGAGCCATCTGTTCAATCATTTTCGGTGCCGCGAATGTTTGTTCTTCAGTTTTGTTACATACACGGACTGATTCAACTCGAAGCCGTGGAACACCACATTACATATCTAGAAAACCAGCAATTAAAAATCTGTTCAGCCATCGGAATCAAGAGCTAATCCTTTTATTCACTCAGGCTATATTGTCCCAATGTAACTTCCCACTGTATATTACTTTACGTTCCGAGTATATAGGTCCGATTTACCTAGAAACCATCTGCACATTGTATAGCTACGTTCCAGCCTATAGTACTTACGGCACACGGATTCTAATCTCAACTGGGTCTCAGATGAGTTCATTCTCATAACCGATCGTACCGCCCAATCTATGGTGAAAATCCCTTTTCGCATCTTGCCCCTATCGGGATTCGAACCCGGTACCTCTCGCTCCACACCGTAGTGTTTTAATCACAGCGCAATCTGAACTACTCCTTAATCACCCGGTTCCTTTACCAAAGAGGGCTGTTCGGTCATTTTGGATTTGATACGTTACTTAGTATTCGGAATGACAACTGGCTTTCATATTTTAAATCAGTTACAATCCGATTAGTCAGGTGAAATATTTACAGCATTAACCACACTTACACAGCTCGTGGATCAGTCTACAAAAATCTCAGATCGGGTAAACGATACAAGTCACCTATTGGTTCTATTTTGGAACCGATTTTGGAAGATGGGTCGGCCCATGAATTCTGCACTCCAACAGGGGTCATAGATGTGTTCATTTACACCACCGATCGTAATCGTATGGTGAAAAATCCCTTTACCATCCTGCCCCTATCGGGATTCGAACCCGGTACCTCCCGCTCCAACTGCCGCAGCTTTAACCACTGCGCCACCTGGGCGGTGAGGAAAACTTCTTGGATATAAAATCGTCTATATAATCATAGTTCTACTATTCAGAATGGAGTTCGCCAAGGTCGTTTAGCAAATATCGTCACTGAACAATGGAACAGGTGCACTCGTCAATCTGGCAATGATAAGTCATTGCACTTGATATGTTGCGGACATTTGGCCGAGTGTGGTTTAAGGGTTACTGTTCAAATTGAGGATAATTGGCCTTTTCGGTTCTATAACCTTTGGTATTGTTTATATTTTCTTATGTGTCGTTACATCTAAGTCATGGGTGAATGGCATGACTTTCCTTTCACATTTCTTTAAAACCTGATCTCGTATTGGTTCGACTCTTTTTACAATTTGTAATCCAATATATTTTTATGATGATAATTTCTCACTTTTTACAACTTTACGATTTACCTTCTTCTCCATCCCGAATGGCTTTCTCGTCGATAGTATGATATAGAACGTTTTAAGCGTGCTTTCATTACAATTCTTGTCATACTCGTACCTATGAAGCCTACAGTAATTGAATTCAACCCTAACAAATGTCAATTTTGCGTTTGTTTTTGGCCATACTGATCATTTATTCTGATTCGTTAAGCTTAGCTTCGTCGGACACTTTAGATTCTCGGATTAACTTTATCAAAGAAAATGTCAGTATGTAGACTAAACAAATTGAGGATTGGGTGCCTTAGATTTTTATGGCCATGTAATTTTTTCTTTACTCCACTTTACCTGTATCCTCTGGGTCTTAGATCTGAGTATAAATATTACATTTGGGTAGAAGTGTGGAAAACGCTTCCGGCAACACTCGATTGATCATCTCGAATGATTACGGGCATAAATTTATCATCTATACTCTTGAAATACTTTCTTGGTTCGTTCGGAACTTAACGAACTTATGCCTGGTTGAGTAAGGCCTACTTATTACTAAGACGACAAGAAGTATTTTTTACATTAGAATTTTATTCGGACACAAATTCATAATATTTTTCTTTTTATTCAGAAATGTTCATGGACATTATGGAGCGATCTCCAAAGAGCACAACAGTTTATGGCGTATATAAATAAATTCACTTAACATAAAGTAACAAACTCGATGATTGGAGCTCGATATATTGGAACTTCTAATTATCAGCAGTTGCAGGATATTTATGGCTCAATAAGTTCGGTAAAATTCAAACCCGAGCTCTCAAGCGCAGGATATTTACATCACTTTTCTCCATATAGCAGTTGATTTTTGCAGCCTCCTGTAATTTATTCTTAAGAAGCAACAATATTGAATTTCTGAGTACAAAAACCCTGCTTTATTTGTACATGTGGCCCGTTCACCTAAACTTAAAATTTAAATTGGTTGAAAAATCTCCCAGATAGTCTGACTGTCGATTCGGGTAGCTGAATTGTTGGACCAAGTGTAGGTGTATTAGACCCAATTTGTAGACAAGATGGTAGCAAACCCTGAAAAGAGCCATATCTGTGTTTATGCTACTGAAATATACCCACCATTAATAAGATGCGTGACAAGGAGCTAGAACGGAACCCTAATGATGATCTTTACTAGCTCGACAGCTGGAGCTAAGAAAAAATTATGTTATGTCTTTATTAGGTGCGATTGATGAGTGATCAGCTTATGTTAAGTTCTCATTTTGGAATATTATTTCATATATTGGGTTTTGAGCCACTGGAGTTTGGTATTACTAACCCTATCAGGCCATACTACCACATGGATTACCAAGAAAAAATAGACGTAAGGTGGGTGTGTTGCCGCTTGATCTTTGGATCGGAAGGTGGCTCTTATATAGCCTCTTATAAACATTGAAATAGTGGATGACAAAGCCTATTATGAAGAAAAGTGGGTGTTCAAATACCTTCAGATAATATGGAGTCAGGTGGTGCAGTGGTTAAAGCTGCGGCAGTTGGAGCGGGAGGTACCGGGCTCGAATCCCGATAGGGGCAGGATACAGAAGGGATTTTTCACCATGAGATTACGATCTGTGGTGTGAATGAACACAACTTTGATCCTCTGTTGGAGTGCAGAACTCATGGGCCGACCATGATCATCCAGGCCAGCACTATAGGCTGTGCAGATGTTTAGGAAATCGGACCTATAGCCGTACGTCCTCAAATTGGCTGTAATGGCATAAAAGTAAGGACGTAAATAAGTGAACTGCGATCACGTAGGGAGTACCTTGAGCCCCAAAACAAATTAGAGATAAAAAAAATGGAGTTCAAAAACCTCTTTGACAAATTATTTAGTGTAATTATCACTAAAAGGGATTACAATATCCTATCCTATCTCTCTGACGAAGATATGAAAATCTTTACGGATGGATCAGTATGCGTTTATGTGCATTTTGCTCAACTTCACATACTAAATCCTAAAGTACAATTATTTATTATTGACGTATCTACTTTTTCTCTGACAAACAGACTGCTTTAAGAGCTATTGGCTCCAACACTGTGCTCGAAACTTTTTTGGCAAAACAATAGTTATCTTGAATCGACTTGGCACTCTGAATAAAGTTAAACATCTCTGGATACCCTCTCACATGGATATCAAATAAAACGGGAGCAAAAGCAGACCTGTTGAGCACTCCTCTTATTGTCCTTTCTCACGACGAACACCACCCACATCTTTAATAATTTGTCAAAATTGAAGAGAGTTTGGCTGGGCGATATAAATGGATACTATAGCACTGCTGTCGATTTTTGACACCAATCTCACATCGGTGACGAATAACTTCGACTGTTCTGAGTTTTGAGTCAGATCAAATTTCCATTTACAATTTGATGACATCTTGCTAGACTGAACTATTCTAGGATTTGAATAGTTTAACAACTAATTAAAAAACTTTTCTAGTATATTCGGTACAGTGCGACTGTGTACGAGTATATAGTCTCTATTCTGCCAAC